>JAYKQN010000009.1:1225000-1417500 GCA_036785175.1 Eupleurogrammus muticus | reverse complement strand
CTGTGATCCACTGATCCAGTCTTTGCTCTGTGATCCACTGATCCAGTCTCTGCTCTGTGATCCACTGATCCAGTCTTTCCTCCAACTCGTACCACCTGTCTTATGTCTTAAACTCAGCTGTGTAGCTGATTTCCTTCAGTTTAAACTGTGCTTTATCAGCGTGTCTCTTTACCATTTTCAGGTTGTTAAAACAACGATGTTCTGCATAACGCACATCCCTGTTATTTTATCTACAATCCATGCCCACACTTCCCCTACATACATACATAGGGCGCACTGCACATTTTGAAGAAAATATAAGACTTTAATGTGAGCCTTATAGTCGTGAAAATACGGTAAGTAAATGTATGGAAGTATTGATATCTAAATGAGTTCAAAGTATCCAAAGTATTAGCACTGTATCTTAAGTTAGAAGATATTATATTGAAATATCTCATTCAATTGGCAGTCTATAAGTCATAAGATTAAATTGTTCTACTTTTTATCTTAATGATGCCCTTTTCTCACATTAGAGACATTTTATCTCGTAATTCTAAAGTTTTATCTCAAATTTCTTTTAAAAACCTACAATAAGTAAAATATTGTGCCGATCTGGTATAAGATAATTCTACTCAATTTTGGACTAATTGTAGTAACTAAAAGATACTCCCTCCCTAACATCATCGAGGTAAATCTAATATTAACCTATACTCAAATAAAGAGAAGGAATTGTCAAATTAATTTTGTGAGTAAAAAGTGGATCTCAAGTGTAAATATAAAGTAGCATCACATGGACACAAATGCAGTTTTACATTCCCCCACCCTCCGCCAGTGTCACGTTATCACTTTGTGTTCCACTGCCCTTCACTAGCACTGGGAAAAAACCTCACCTCACCTCAAACACTGAATGTTGAATGTTTTTTTTTTAATCAAACGTCCCAAGAACCCCTCAAGCAGAGCTTCTCTACGTCCTGCTGCAGGTCCAGGACCAAAACAGTCCATGACCGGATCTCTCTAGCAGGCATCAACCAGCTGCCCAGCGTGCCTCAGATCGCCAAGGTAAGATTCCTTAATCCAACCTACAGGTGTTTACCATGTCAAACCGAGTAGGTAGATTAACTAAATTATGACTTTTCGAGGGCGACGCGGTGGAGCAGTGGGTAGCACTGTTGCCTCACAGCAAGAAGGTCGCAGGTTCAAGACCGCCTTGGGGCCTGGGTCTGGGACCTTTCTGTGTGGAGTTTGCATGTTCTCCCCGTGTCTGCGTGGGTTTTCACCGGGTACTCCGGCTTCCTCCCACAATACAAAACATGCTCAGGTTAATTGGCAAATCTAAATTGCCCATAGGTGTGAGTGTGTGTGTGAATGGTGTGTGAATGGTGTGTGTGCCCCACGATTGGCTGGCGACCATCTGGGGTGTATCCCCCTGCCTCTCGCCATAAAAATGCGCTGGGATAGGCTCCAGCAGACCCCTGTGACCCCGAAAGGGAATAAGCGGGATAGAAAATGGATGGATGGATGGATGACTTTTCGATATTTAGATGCAAAGAGATTTCCATATCTGTGGCTCAAAGTATCTAAAAAGGAGCATCTGTATGTTTGGGGCTCGCACGTCTCTCTGACTATTTGTCAGATCAACCTCAGCCTTTAAATATAGCCTGTGCTTGGCACAATGAGGTGCATCCTATTTTGGTGGATTTTTTTGGACAGATAGTCAAAACATTATTATTATCATTAAAAGGTCAAATCCCATAGATTCATGTATCCCGAGGCATCACTTTCATTACAGTGTAAAGCTCCGTATCACAGCTCCTCCTCATGTTGTCCCAGCACTTTCATTACCATTCAAAGCTCTGTTGTCCCATTTCATCCTGCACCGATCATACAACCGACATAACGAAATTACTGGTATATCCCTCAAAACCACACACCTAAACTCATTTATTTTAAGTTTAACAGTAACATAACCAGGTTGTTACAGTATATAAAAAAAAGTATGAAATCCCCCAAAAATGAAAAATCTACTTAAACTATCACTTTTCTTTAGGTATACATACTTCATACAGGCACTGCACTGGTATTTTAATGCTAGTAAAAGTGTAAATGATAAACTTTGTAAATGTACATTTTGTATGAAATCTGTATACTTGTGTTTGACTCTCTTAGTATCTGTCAAATTCAGTGAGGCTTTTTTTCTCTCAGCTTCTGTGTGACGATGCTACGGGACTGAAGTTCAACCCGGTCCTGTACCCTCGGGTGAGTTTATACCAGTAGATCTCAAATAGTGGGGGGGGGGTGACCTTGGGGAACATGCTTTTTTATTTCTTTTATTTTAATTTTTTTTTTTACAGTCTTAGAATAAAGTGCAATTGCACCTCCACTACATTAGGGGGCAGTGGCGCTCTCATTGTCAGAGTGTGCAGGGAGCATACAGCACAGATTATGAGTATGAAGTGTAGACACCAAGTGACACCATGAAAACATATTTAACAGGGATGAGAAGACAGGCGGAGAGAGAGGGAGATAAAGAGACAAACGAAAGTCTCCCAAAGCTAAGACGAGGAAATATGACGAAGCGTCTGTAGCGCTTGGTTCACTGTGAAAGACCGATGTGTTACTGAGTCTGAAATGTTGGCAGTGGAGAGCATGAAGACAAATAACTATAGACATTTAATTTCAGATGCACTTTAAATCTTTTCTGTTACAGTTAATAAAACTATTTCTTTGTTGTAAGTTGGTCCATATTTCTTTCTTTTTATTCTCTTATACATTAACAAGGATACAGTGTTATGCAGAGGTACTTATAACAAGGTTATAGAAATGAATTGAGAAGCACTGGTTTATATTAATATGAGGTCTTGTGTTATAGAATGCAATGCATATCATCGCTCAATACATTTCTATCATTTGTTATACAGGTCTAGTCGTCCTATATCCATTTTATATTGCTTGAAAACAACCAATTTCCCCTCCAAACGACTTTATTGCACATCGTTGCACATGGAACGTGAACTCATCACCAATTTGACCCTTGGAATGAATACACATGCATTCATTCAAGCTGACTTGAGTTACATCTCCTTCTATTAAACACACAGTATGTTGATGCACCAATGGTACGTTTAATAACTTTACACTAAACATCATTATCTCTCTAACACCTGCCCCGTTCAATGAGCACAGTACTGAACAACAAGTTTCTAATGGGTCTGTTTGCCCTCCCAGTGGAGGCTGTGATAGATCTTAGCGCCCACGGCCAGGACCTCGGGGCAGGAAACAAACCATCTGCGTCTCAGTCTGCAAGAAGCTGCAACAAGATCACTATCCCTCGCTGGGGGCCGTGACAGTGTGTTGCATGTTACCGTTGCGTAACAAGGTCCCAATAAAACCTGCCCTGGAGACACGGTGGAGAGTAGAAAAACATGTGTTGCAAAGTACATGCGGCTAATTAGTTCAGGAGTTAGCAGGAGCTAATTGTGTGTTTGCGCGTGTGTTTATTCACAGGGATCTCAGCTGATGGTGGCTTATGATGAACATGAGGTGAACAACACCTTCAAATTTGGAGTCATCTACCAGAAGTTTGGACAGGTGAGCGATTATATTCTATCTGTAATTGAACCTGCCTTCTGATTTTATATATCTGTATATCTGTTTTGATTTCTTCCGCTCAGACGTCAGAGGAAATGTTGTTCGGCAACAACGAGGAGACCCCGGCCTTCAAGGAGTTTCTGAGCATCCTGGGCGGCAACATTGAACTCCAGGACTTTAAAGGGTGAGAATGCGAATGAGCGAGGGGGAGAGAAAGCAGAGTGAAGCACGGGACTCATCGCTGGAATCGTATAACGTCGCTGTAAGGAAAGAGAGAGGAGAGGGTGCAGAAGCATCCAAACAAACCAGAGGTTTACTATAACCTTCGAGCAATTTATCCTGCTGTTTTGGCCTCAGCGTGAGATCGGAATAAACTGCTTAGTGAATCAGATCCTAGAAAAGAAAGTGCTACATAGACAGGTAATCAGAGCTTTTTCTGTTGTGTTCCACTGCTGACTCTTACTGTTTCCCTACCTGACTCAATTGTAGCTGATAAATTATGGCAAACGGCTGTGTTATTATGCGCATTCTGTTTGATATTGTACCCCCTGTCAGCCGGAGGGATGATAATACTGACAGGTGTATTTAAAATGCATGGAATAAAAGCTTATCCCATTACCGAAGGCAGGGGGTCAGGAGCTGAACATGAGCGGCGTGCTTTGATCCCGTGGCAGGTTCCGCGGCGGGCTGGACGTGTCCCACGGACAGACGGGCTCCGAATCCGTCTACACGGTCTTCAGACAGAGAGAGATTATGTTCCACGTGTCAACCAAGCTCCCCTTCACCGAGGGAGACGTCCAGCAGGTACAGCGGCGTCAGCGCGCGGCTCTATTCTTATTGCATGATGGATTTAGCTGCTCCAGGAGGATTATGTGTCTCAAAAATACCAACGTTGAACAGGTGTTGTGTGAACCAGGTGTGCTTATTAACACCGTGCTTTGCTGTTCTTGTTGTTCACTGTGTCAGTGTTCTATGAAAAGCTTGAAAGTTATTTGACGAGAAGCTGCTGAAATCCGCCTCAGAAACAAAGAAATCCGTTTTGCATTACATGGTTTATATGGCACAGCAGACGTAAAGATTGTCTTCAAAAGAGAAATTCCTCTATTCCTGAAATATAGGGGGCAAAGAGTGCAGTTACCCACCTTTGTACCCTAATTGTTAAAAAAACAACTAATTTCTGATCATGCACTAAAGTGCCCTTTCACACATTTCATTGTGCATAAAGAAAGATAAGATCCTTTATTTGTCCTACAGTGGGGACATTGCATTGGCAACAGCAGGGACAGAGAAATGCAAGAAAAGAAAGATTGAGTAAGAAGAGTAAAATAAATAGAATAGTGTTAAAAAAATGTTAAAGTGCTCTTTTAAATGTCTAAACATTCACTAAAGTCCCCTTTTTAAATGTCTAAATGTGCATAAAGTACACAATTATATGTCTAAACATGCACTAAAGTGCTCTTTTTAAATGTCTAAATGTGCATAAAGTACACGTTTATATGTCTAAACATGCACTAAAGTGCCCCTTTTAAATGTCTAAATGTGCATAACGTACATTTTAAATATCTAAATGTGCATAACGTACACGTTTATATGTCTAAATGTGCACTAAAGTGCCCTTTTTAAATGTCTAAATGTGCATAACGTACATTTTAATGTCAAAATGTGCACTAATGCGTCATATAAAATGTCTAAACATGCACTAAAGTGCCCCTTTTAAATGTCTAAATGTGCATAACGTACATTTTAAATATCTAAATGTGCATAAAGTACATGTGTAAATGTCTAAACATGCACTAAAGTGCCATTTTTAAATGTCTTAATGTGCATAAAGTACACGTTTATATGTCTAAATGTGCACTAAAGTGCCCTTTTTAAATGTCTAAAATTGCATAAAGTACACTTTTATCTCTAAATGTGCACTAAAGCTTCATTTTAAATGTCTAAACATGCACTAAATTGCCCTTTTTAAATGCCTAAATGTGCATAAAGTACACGTTTATATGTCTAAATGTGCACTAAAGTGTCATTTTAAATGTCTAACTTTAAATGTCTACCACTAGAGTGCCCTCCTGGGTGGTGAAAACAAACATACTCCAGATTCCACTGGGACCAAGAAATGCTATGAAATATTACTAATGAATTCCTTTTATGTTTCTCCACATATTTGAGCATATCACAGAACCCATTTGTATTATGGTGTTGAGTTGTTAAAATGCACCAGAACACATCCACACTGTATTTTAGGTATATTTAATATACCTAAAATACAGTGTGGATGCCCTTTAGGGCCAATAAGCTACATAGGTAAACTTACTGGTTTAATAATAACTAACTGATGTTTGCTGTTATGCCTCTTCAGCTCCAGAGGAAAAGGCACATAGGAAATGACATCGTGGCGGCGGTCTTCCAGGAAGACCCCACGCCGTTCGTCCCGGACATGATCGCCTCCAACTTCCTGCACGCGTACGTTCTGGTGCAGGTGGAGAACCCCTGTACGGACCACACCACGTACAAGGTAGACACCAGACCAGTGCGTGGGAATAATGCTCTGTTTTATTTAGTTCATACTTTAACTCACACAGGCTGATAGTAGCAGAAAACAATTGATCATTGTTCGTGCTCTCAGCTTGAATCTCCTGAATTTGAATGCAGATAATGTTTATAATAACTCGTATTATTTGCTCTTGCTATGGCACTAGGTGTCTGTCACAGCCAGGGAGGACGTGCCTCCTTTCGGACCCCCTCTCCCCAACCCAGCTGTGTTTAAGAAGGTGAGATAAAGAGTTGAAGTTTCAGTTTTTCAGGTTTTTTATTATCTGAAAATACACACTGACATGAATAGTTTAGGTATTGTTTGCACAATAACAAGGTGTGTTTATAGTCTATATCACCACAGCCCCCCCTCCATGGTATTGTAGGCCTGATTTAATATGCTACACCATTTTATAAAATTATATATGTACTAAAACTCTATTTAGTTCATGCATAACTGGATCTCAAACAAGTAAGAATTTACATATAGATAACAACTACAAATTTATTTCCTGCCTCGTATGTAGAGAAATAAATAACGTGATGTCTCAGTTATTGTGAAAATTAAGGGAAAATATTTAGTTTTTGGTCAAATTTGTCCAAAATTGATTAAAGTTATCTCCAAATGGCTTATTGCATTGGCAGATTATTTAGCTTATTTCAAGTTTGATTTCTAGAAATTGGTCAATTTAGTCTTGTTTTCCTACAATAGGATCAAATTGTTTGACTTTTTGATTAAATGGTGTATTGTTTTAATCTGCCAATTCAAGAGAATCTACATAATATTAGACTAATATGATAACATTTTTTAGCCCTGTAAGATTCTGAACAGGACCTTGCCCACCTTGTGTCATAGTTAATAGTCCTCCAGTGGTCTGGATTGGACCCTTTAGCGTGCTGGTTCTGGCCCCCAGGCCACAGGTTTGACACCCCTATGCAGGGGTCCTTAAGTTGAAAAACATTGAAGATTTATCCCCAATTTTAGCAGCAACTGGAGTTGATGTACTTGAGTTCTCTACTTTTTGTGATCTAACATCAATGACTCGTGACTTCATTTGGATTAAGATTTATGTTCCAAACGCTGTGCAGGGAATTCACTTATTTATGGGAGGGGATAAATTTGTCTCCATCCAACAGTCTGGTGGGTTCAGAGAATGACATCTTTACTGCAATGCAGCCTTTAAGACAATATTTATGTCGGCACGTAACTATGATATCCAAAATCGAAGATGATATCATGTCTCATATCCCATATCAGTTATTATTAGACACAATGCATTGATATATTGCCCATCCCTGGGTGTAAGGATTAAAACTTGCTCTTTTTAAAACAAGTAACACTCACTTCACGTCACACACTTATCATTCAACACACTCTCCTCCTCATCTCTCAGTGCCAAAATGAGTTGGCCCTTTTCAGATAGTCAAGCAAAGGTGAAACTAATCCGGTATTGATCCCATGAAACTGCATTAATCAGATTCTGCGATGATTGATAGAGTTAAGGACGAGGATGGAGATGAGAGTTTAAACCAGTGAGGTTCATACTTGTGATAGACACTTTTTTTATTCTTTTAAATACGCTTCAGTACTGTAATGTTCACTTTCCTGATGAAGGTCACCTTTTCCTTTCCTTGTTGCTGCCCCTCACCCACCTTGTTTATCGACTAACTCTTTGTCTGTCTGTGTGTGTGTGTGTGTGTGTGTGTGTGTGTGTGTGTGTGTGTGTGTGTGTTTCTCTCTCTCTTTCCTCCGCCTCCCAGGGTCCTGAGTTTCGAGACTTTCTGCTGACAAAGCTGATCAATGCCGAAAACGCCTGCTACAAATCCGACAAATTCGCCAAACTTGAGGTGAGCGCCACAGCACGCCTCCAATCACTGTTCAGCCTTTTCCTCAATCATCGCCATCCAACTGCTTCCGTGCGTGACCTGTGTGTGTGTGTGTGTGTGTGTGTGTGTGTGTGTGTGTGTGTGTGTGTTCCAGGGCCGGACGCGAGCCGCCCTGCTGGACAACCTCCACGACGAGCTGCACCGGCAGAGCCAGGCCACGCTGGGCCTGGGTCAGGCGGGGGAGGAGGACAAGCTGGAGAACGGGGGTCACGGGGGTCTGCTGGAGTCCTTCAAGGTGAACACTGAACCCACCCCCCCCCCCCCCACCTCCCCACCCCCGCGGAGGCAGCGTCACCTCATTTCAACCGCACGACATTTCTAATCCTGCGTTATTAGCGCCGGGTCTCTCCCGTCGCTCCGTAGGTCGACTAAATGTCACGGGATGACTCCGGGTGCTGAACCCTCGCTGTCGCTGCCCCCTTTTTTTTATTTTTTCCTGCAACGATTAAATATTTTGACCTTATACAGTCTGTACAGAAGCGTTTACTGCGGCTGCGAATGAAAATGGATTTTCGTGATACCCCCCTCGCCTCCTTTTTCACCCTCTATCCTTGTCTTCTCTCATGTCCACACACTCGTATTTCCACCTGTGCATGCACACGTGAGTTGCATCTAATGTTTTCTATTCCTGCAGGCGGTGAGGACGGCCGTTCTCATAGCTGCTCTGGCAGCCGCCGTGTATCACCTGTCTGCATTTCTGTAAACACCAGGAGGATCACCACGCCCTTAATAAACAGTTTTTTTATTACTGCAATGTTGTTTTGTCTTTATGCTTTTCAAAAAAAAGGAAAAATCATATCTGAAACATAAAAAAGAAAAACAGTTACTAAAAAAAGCTTTTTTAAATTTTCCTTATCAATGAACAAAAAGTACAGAAGTGATTTAATCATGAACATGACTGACATATTTCCTCATTCAGTTCTGTCTTGGGTAATTGTGCCCTCTAGTGGCTGCACTGTGCAACTGCATCTGTAAATCTATAAACCATGGTGTCAAACATGTGGCCCGGGGGCCAAAACCGGTCCTGTTAAAGGGTCCAATCTGGCCCAGTGGATGAATATATAAACTGTGGAAAAAAAAAAGTTCAAAAATGTGAAGTAAGTGAGAATCTTTCAGGGCTCCAGGGATGATGATGAGTCAATGATTTGTGAACCAGGAGATGTCTTCACCTGATGATTAAAAAAATAAATAAATATTATCCAGTGCACCGCAAAAATGAATTGCGGTGTACTTGAATTGGCAGATAATTATAATATATATATATACTATATATAATGTTATATATATTAATATTTTATGAGAAAAAAAATACATTGAAATAAAAAGTTCAATTCCTTTTGTAAGAAAACAAGACTAAATCAATTACAATCATGTCACTGGAATAAGATATTTCAAAATATTTTTATTATAATTTTGTACCAAAATTACTGAAAACTTTGTATAGTTGAAATTTCACTTTTTTTTCTTGTCATTTCTCCTGTTCTGTAAATAAAGTTTGATAAGTGGTGTTGATGTGAATAATGTATTCCTCATACATATCTATATGTAGATTCTGACTGGTTTCCAATCAACTGAATTGATTTTGACCCCACTGCTATAAGAAGCTTATTGAACCTCATTTAATTTATTTTAACACCTTCACCCTTTTCCTGTCTTTCTATCTATACCTGTCTTTATATCTATATGCTCCTCCTCGCCACTCATTCCCTGTTTGCCCCCCCCCCTTTATATAGAGAGCCATGCGGGTCAGGAGTCACTCCATGGAGACCATGGTGGGGTCCCACCGCCACAGGAGCCCCGGCGTGGGTGGGGGGGTCCCGGCCAGCCTGAGCGGAGGAGGACTGCCCCAGAGCACCAGCGAATGCACCAAGAGCACCTTCACCGTGAGTGTGACTATCTGGTATCAAGTTTTAGGTTTTTATTTTCCAGCTGCATCAGAAATGAACATTATTTAATCCTAATCTTCATCCTATCGTCTTCCTCGTCTCCTTCAGCCTCCCGTGTTGTCAGCCAAGTCTCCGTTGAAGAGTCCGGTGAAACGGCGTTCCGGACTCTTCCCTCGTCTCCACTCCAGCACGGAAAGCCCAGACAAACACACACGCAGGTTCCTGCACACACGTTCACTGTGTCTTCATGTCCATGCAGGCGAGTCCAGGAAGTTGTAGCTCACAATGCTGCTTTTTTTCTGTCTGCAGCGACCAAAGGATTTCCGAATTCTGCCCAGTTTCCCAGGAGATGAGGACAGAGACGTCATCCAATCCCAGCTCGCCCGAGATCTGCCCCAACAAAGAGAGGTGAGCCCGGAATTATATTTCATTTAATTGCTCCGGTAAAGCCGGCCTTTTGGTCACCAGTGCGGTCAAAAGATAATCGTTTTAGACTCTATTTGGAATCGGAAATCCATTTTTCTTCCGCGAAATCTCATTTGTGGTTCCCCCTTGTCTCCGCTCGCATCATTTTGCTGCTCAGACCGTTTGTTAAGCTGAAGGAGTGCGGCAGCAGCAGCAGCGGCGGCGGCGGCGGCGGCGGTGGTGGCGTTGGAGGCGTTAGACCCAACATCTCTCGTTCCTCATCCAGCACCAGCAGCTTCAGCAGCACCACGGGAGAAACAGAAGCTCTGGAGGAGCTGGAGACTGTGAGTGGAGCACACACACACACACACACACACACACACACACACACACACACACACATTTACTTATTCATAGTCTTTTTTTAGTTAGGGAGTTTTCTCTTTCATTAGGGTCCAATAACTGAAAATGTTTTGTTGCTTGAAACCCATTGAGGTGAATATGTGATTTTGGGCTTTACAAATAAAAAATGATTTGACAATTAACTCAACACACACACACACACACACACACACACACATGGCTGCTTCACAACACGTAATAAATTGCTCACCAGCCATATAAGAGGATATAGGATAATCCCAGATTTTATATAGAATACTATATATATATCAGTGGTGAAAAGTAAAACAAACAAGCTAATTATTTTATACTTTTATTATTATTATTATTAGTATTATTATTGTTGTTGTTATTATTAGTGTTATTATTATTATTGTTGTTATTATTAATTTTGTTGTTATTAGTGTTATTATTATTATTATTATTATTATTATTATTATTATTATTATCATTAATATTATCATTATCCATCCATCCATCCATCCATTGTCTATCCCGCTTATTCCCTTTCGGGGTCGCAGGGGTCTGCTGGAGCCTATCCCAGCGCGTTAAGGCGAGAGGCAGGGATACACCCCAGATGGTCGCCAGCCAATCGTGGGGCACACACACCATTCACACACCATTCACTCTCACACTCACACCTATGGGCAATTTAGAGTTTACCAATTAACCTGAGCATGTTTTTTGTATTGTGGGAGGAAACCGGAGTACCCGGTGAAAACCCACGCAGACACGGGGAGAACATGCAAACTCCACACAGAAAGGCCCCAGACCCAGGCCCCAGGGCGGTCTTGAACCTGCGACCTTCTTGCTGTGAGGCAACAGTGCTACCCACCGCACCACCGTGTCGCCCCTATTATCATTATTATTATTATTATTACTATTACTACAGTAAACCTGCAGTTTTCTTGGAGTCTGTTCTGGATCTGCAGAGCGTAACAACTGAACTCTGTTTCCTAATAAAGTTTATTATTCCTACACACAGTAGTTTAAAGTAGGAAAATCAGTGGCTCAGACTGTGTAAGGCAATAATTCAGTATTGTGAGGAACAAAAATACCAAAAGCTGTGGATGCGTTTAAAAACCTGCTGTGGTTAACATGGCAGAGACTATTATTAGAAGCAGAGACGGAGTGTCAGAGCTGTCCTGGTGAGAACAGTGTCAGTAAGCGACCGACACAGTGCAGAATGTCAGCTGCATCATTAGGATGATCAGGGCCCTGGCTGCGTATCAGATGACACCACTTGTCAGTCTCGCTTTGTTTTACTCCACAAACGTGTCACGTCCTTCCTCCTTCAGGATGCACGGACGCAGCGTGTTGTTGTGGAAGCTGCCATGTTGCTTATTGACGACCAGCGGCCGCCACATGAGCAAAATAACAATTAAAAAAATAAATTAATAAATCTTAGAAAAAGACTTAATTTGTGCTTTTTCTTCAATTTACTTTAGTTTAGATTTTTTTTATTACATAAAAAAATCAATACCTTAGAATATACTATAATTAAGTATTTCTTACAGTAGTAGTTCTGTCTTTATTTGTATTTACAGTATGTGATTAAGTGTCAAATAAAAACAAAAAACAATTAAATACAGTGATTTCAGTTATATTTACAGTATGAGGTGATTAAATGCAAAATGAAAAAAATCCATTAAATACAGTGATTTAATTTCTATTTAGAGTAATAGGTAAACTGTAAAAATATGTTATATCAATGGTATTTAAATATCAGATGATTATTTAAATAAAAATCAATAAAATACATGTAAATATTAATAAAATATTACATTTAATGTATGTTTTGTGCGATATAGTAATTTTACATAAACTATTTACAGTATAATATAGGTAATTGTGATATTTCCTACAGTAGCTATTTGATTGTTGTAATTTACTGTAAATTATACAGTAATCTACTGTAATAATTGTGTTTAACACAATAAATAACAAAAGAGTTTTACAGTGTAGTACTACAATGAATTTACACCATTTCTTTAGATTTCCAGGCCTGAAACCCGGTAAACATGCTGCATCATCCAAACAAAACTAAAAAAGCAGAACAATGCAGGTCGCAGCGACGTGGATCAGGCATATGAAAAGTTAACAGCGCTCTATGATGATGTTTTTCCTCATGTTTTACAGAATCTCCTGTAGTTGTGAAAGCTGCAGCAGCAAAGATACAGAAACGCTGTGTAATAAATACTAATGTGAACCCTGCTTGGATGAGGCTTCAACATTTGATATAACGATGAAATCTAACACATGGAGTTAAAACTGATCAAATCCAGTGATTGTGGATCCAGCTGCAATGATATTGAAACTAGTTCACTTTTGAAACTATGAACAAACTGTTAACCAAAAACAACTACTGAGCCATGAACAATCTAGTTCACTTTGACATTTAGGAACTGAACTTTGCACCAGTTCATGTAGAACATGAACTTTCCCAACACTGCAAATGCAGTGCACTGCAAAAAGGTGGACACTCACTGTCTAGCAGGAGGTTTTAACACAATATGGGAGATTTTAACAGAGTATGGGAGATTTTAACAGGAGATTTTAACAGAATATGGGAGATTTTAACGGGAAATTTTAACAGAGTATGGGAGATTTTAACGGGAGATTTTAGCAGAAAGTTTTAAAAGAAACCTTTAGAGGTTTTAACAGGAGGTTTTACCAGGATACCGTTGCCTCCATGTTAACCCTCCTCCTCCTCCTCCTCCTGCTCTTCCTCCTCCTCCTCCTCCTCCTCCTCCTCCTCCTCCTCCTCCTGCTCCTCCTCCTCCTGCTCCTCCTCCTGCTCCTCCTCCTCCAGGCCAGCCACCCGTCCACCGCTGCCTCCTTGACCTTTAACCCCTCCCTCAGCAGCGACAGCCAGGGATCAGGTACCCCCGTCATCATGTGCCGCAGTCCCACAGGTAAACCACACAGGCTAAAAAAATAAAAAATCAAACCTAATACAACGCCGTCTCACACAGGCACGTGTCCCTGTCCTCTGATTTCTTTTCTCCTCTGTTCCGCAGACGGCAAAAATAAGACATCACCAAGGTCAAACTTGAAGTTCCGATTCGACAAAATGAGCCACTCATCCACAGCCGTGAGTTTATCAAAAGGGGCCTGTTGTATTTATTTATTCATTTTTTTTTTTAAAGGGACATTTCATCATTGACATCCTCTGATCTCTGTCTGTGTTTATCTCTTTCAGTCTGAGTAATTGTGTGAAATGGAAAGAACAGACTTGCACAACAAAGGGACGAAGCCGGCCGACGAAGCAGGAAAAAAAGAAGAATAAAGAAATCACCCCCCCCCACACACACACACACACACACACACACACAGTGACATCAGACTAAACCGCTGTATAATCACTTCCCCTAAAAAGCCAAGGAAGCTCCCACCAGATTCCCAGCTAACTGCACCGAGTCGCAAACTAAACTGACGATACTGTGACATGAACTGTTAGACGTTCCCCCTTTTTTTGCCTTTGCCCTTGAATGGTACGTCTGGTGCAGTTCCTCTTCTGCTTAAAACCGCACACACACACACACACACACACACACACATGCACACACATATAATGTAATATCCCAACTTTGCCGACTATAAAGTTGCTTTTCCTAAGGAACATCTTTGATTTTTATTTATTTATTTTTTTGTAAAAACGCCAGCTGCCGCTGCTGCTGCTGCAGTGTCGCCGAGGGTCGGCCGCCCCGTACGATAACATTTCTGTATCTGTGAGGGTGGGGCTTCCAGTCCCTTATCATAGCATCATAGCATCACATGGGGCAGAGTAAGAGAAGCTGCCAAAAAATAAACCAACATTTCGCCATAAGCTTATTTTAGCCAAAGCTGCGCCTTACAATCTATCAGAACCTCTCTCTGTCTTTCTCTCTTTCTCTCACTGTGTGAGAGGACGAGACTCCTCTTTCTGGATCTGGTTCCCACGCAGCCGTGGGTGGCCGATCAAACGCCCGCGTCTGCTGAAAATAGACGTTGCACACCCTGACAACGTTCCACCTTCTGATACCTCCCATCGAAGCTTGCTAGTCGCTGTTCCCGCGCTTGCGTCGGGCGCAAATCTCCAGGGTTTTAAAGTCGATGATGATGATGGAATATATATACATATATATAAAAAATTTAAATAAAGAAAATAAATAAAAACGCTTCAGGTTGAACAAACCTTTCAACCACTTTGAATGTGAACTAGGAGCTTTTTTTTGTAACTTTATTTTTATTTTTTTGGCTTTATCGGTTGTTCTTATTACAAAAGTCTGTTTAGGTGTGAGTTGCAAAGCCAGTCGCTTACAAGCACAAACGGGACAATAGGTCTTCAACTGTACTATATTAGCCTCGTGCTGCACAAACTAGAGATAGCAGGCGACGCGTGGCGAGAAAATCAAGAGGTTTCGCTTAAAGACGCACACATGTGTTTCCTATGTGACCAAACAACCAAACTGGTAGATCTTTTTTTCTTTTCTTTTATTTTTTTTTAGAAGAAAGTCTGTCTCAAGCTGTTCCTGAGAGAGATGGATGAAACTCAGATTACCCAAATTACACAAAAACTCAAAAAAGTTTGTAACGTACCTTTTTCTGACGAACAGGACTAGAAACACACGTAGACCGGTGATTACCTCCAGCGAGGGGAGCAGGGACACGGAGTTCAGACGTCCTTTAGTTTGTAGCAGGTTTGGCCTAAACGCCCTGCAGCCTTCTCTCTGTTAATACGCTTAATTTATTAAATGATAACTTCTTTTGCATTGATGTCATGTAAAAAAAAAAAAAAAAGAAAAGAAAATGTAACTGCAGAGTACGCTAATTAATAAGGCAACATGATTAAAGGAAATATATTATTTAAAAGATGTCTAAATATGTATATGTATATTTCGTTATGTCATGTGCCATTGAGAATTTATTCTAAAATAAAATGTTGTATTTTGTGCCATTTATGTGTTTTCTAATTTTTGCGGTTTCGCACACTTACAGCTCAACAACACAGGGGGATTTTAATACTTTTAGCATAACATCAGAAGAGGTTTTAAATATCACTTTTATATTGTTTCACATAATAAAAATCAGGCGAATTATCTTGTACAATTTGTCCAATATTGACTAGAATCATCTCATTCCACTGGCAGATAATTAATTCAAAAATTTAAAAAAAGTAATAAGAAATTATCTACCGGTGGAATATAATAATTCTACTCAATTTTGGAGTAATTGTACCAAAAACAAGATATTTTCACCTGTTAACATGTCAGTTTTAGGGGGTAAGCTACGTACATACTGGTTTTTGACACTTGTTTCTTCTTCATAGAAACATTCACACGTTCCAGTGTCAAGCATTTTTTTAAAAAGCAGTGAAGTGACTGAAGTGACACAGTAGTCAAAATAAATATTTTAGGAGTCCATGAAATGTCCTCGAACCCGTCAAAGACAAAACTTTGACACTGGAAACTAAAGGCCGCTTGAAAAACCATCGACTTCTTTGCATCAGGAGGAAAACACGGGCGTTGCGTAGACGGTGGACTGGTCCGGCTGCCTTCTGGCCGGCTGTTGGCGCAGTGCTTGCTGGGAAATGTCCGCGTACACCACCTGCAACATGGATGGAAATAAAAAGAGAGGGACATATGCACCGGCTGAGAAAAACATGTGAGGTCGAGCAGGGGTGGAGAATTCAGGATGTTTCAGGGCTTCCTGTGTGGAAACAGGACGTTCACCCACCTCAGTCTTTTGCTGCGATTCTGGACGTGCTGCGAATTAAGAAAAAGCAGTGATTAGAAAAATGAAATATCTGCGAGTGCCAGAGAAAAGTGAATTTATTTTCCTCTCACCTTTATACGAGGAAGCGCCGCTCCGTTTCTGCGGTGCCGGCCGTCGAGGCGGAGGCTGGGGGGTCGGGCGTGGACCAGCTCTGGGCCCCGCGGGGGGCCTGGACCGCGTCCTGGGAAGCGGCTGAGGCTTGACCTCTGAACTCAAGCAACGAGCCAATAGCAGGACGACGGGAAGACAAAGGGAGGCGGCGCCCAGGACCAGAATCCTGTGCAGCAGTTTCCTTTGAGACGGGGCGTCTGGAGAAAGACGACAAATTTTTATAAATTTATTCGTCATTAATGAGAAATTAGACTTGAAGTGAATGCGTCCACACACCTGCCGTGACGTTCACATACGTGAACCGGCCCTGATCGACCCCCCCCTGATCCCAGGTGACCCTGCAGGTGTAGGAGCCTTGGTCCGACTCGGCGACGCCCCACAGGTCCAGGAAAAGTCGCGTCTGATTGGCCGAGAGGCTCAGCGAGGTCACGCGGGTCCTGGAGCCCCGCCCCACGGCTCTCAGCTTGGTGTCCGTCACATTCATCCACATCCACTCCCCCGTCCAGGTGAGTCCACAGTGCTGGACCACGCAGGACAGGGACAGGTTGCCCCCTGCTGGCGTGTGCAACGTCGCACGTGCTGCCAGAACAGCGCTCAGGCATTCTTCAGCTTTGAAACCTGAAACAACAAAAATCGATTTAGCTCCATAGTTTAACGACACTATACACTGGAAAACCTAAATTAAACTTTTTAGTGATCATTTATCAATGATTCTTTCATGTTGTTTATGTTCTCATCACTAAATCAAATAAATTAATTTTGAAATTATTATTAATTAAGAATTGTTCTGATTTAAAGTCTTTTGATAATAAATCCAAGCATTGATTGACAGTTAAAATTCTCCAAAGACTCTTCTTTTTTGTAGTGTTTAGAAATATATATGATGAAATTTAAAGTTTAAAGAAAATCATAGAAATCATGTTGAGGATCATTACATAACATGAAGAATATATTCTGTAAGATTAGTTTAAAAAGCAGATTATAAATAATCACACAAACCACACAAGTCTACAATAAATATTGAAATAGTCACAGTCCCACTACTGATATTATGTTAAATTATGTTCTTATTGTATTGGTGATGTGGATATTCATGATATATATTGATGCTGTAACAGTTGTTTTTTACTGCAGTGAAAATGACTTTATTTAGTGTTGCTTTCTCATGCAATATGTGCAGAAAATGACAGTTTGCAGCTTTCATCCCACAACCTTCTTTGTGGGAAGAGGGTGGGAAAATGGGTTAACTTGGGTTGTTGTTACATACCTTAATGTTCTTAAAATGAATAAATAAAATAAACAAAACATTAAAAAAGAAAAAAAACACATAATTGCAGCCCACTATAATCTGCATCGTCATCGTCTGCATACCGAGCCTAAAAACAAGTTGTAACTTGAGTCTGACTTGTGTTACAGGAAATGTAATCTACTTACAAAAACTTTATTGAAAGAATAAAACTTTTCATTATAAATTATGCTCCTGGGAATTCCAATAAAACAACACACACAATATACAGTAGATGCATTTATTTTGTACATATATTTTGCTAAATTAAAATCTATTTTCACACTGTGATTGTATATTATTGATCTTTTTTACTGAAGATCTTGCAAACAACACATTCACTGCAGCTGCTGTATGTGAACAATGATAAATTCACACTGTATAATCAACAACAGTCAGTTTCTATTTAGTCAGCTGCAATAGCTCATGTTGTGAGTTTGAATACAACTTTACATTTGCATGGTTTAAAGCTGGTTACTCACCAGGAGGAAGAAAGAAGAGGCAGCAGAAGGCGACCAGGAGATAGGCATGCATGTCTGACTGTGGCAGTTCTGCCTGAGTGTCTTTACAGGTCATTTCTTTTTAGATTTTCTTTTACTTCCTCTGTGCAGGGGGAATCTACATGTCATGTCTTGTCCTCAAAAAAGTGATAAGACAATGCAGGTTCTTTCTTTTTTTCTTGTTAGAATTGTTGTCCGTCGTAGGGAGTCCAATGGCCCATGTCTCTCACTTTCTTTTCCTATTCTCAATAAATGCAAACGGTTTCCTTTTCCCTGCTGCCGTTTATTCCCAGATGAAGTTAAGGAAGGAAGTCACACATGCACACACGCTCACACACACACACACACTGAAAGGTTCACATTATAAATTGCAGGAAACCAATGACTTCATTAGTGGGAATATTTAAACAGGAAAGGGGCCAATTTCAAGGAACAGCAATAGAAAGCCAGACTGAAAACTTAATTATTTGAGTAATTTCTCTGATTTGTTTATAGTGTTTCTAATTACTTTTTTTTTTTTTTTTACCAAATCCCTCTTGTATGTGCCTTTGCATTAAAGGTTGAATATTGAAAAAAATCTCTATATTTACATTTATTTTTATTTGAACAAACAGACCAAAGTTTTAAGGATTAAGTATATTACTTTTACATCACCAGTACAAAAAATAAAGAAGTTCCTGACTTTCTACACCCTGTAAACAAGTACGTTGATTTTTACCTTCAAAATAAAAGCTACATGTCACTTTGAGGAGGAAAAACTGATTATGTGTTGTGCAACTGTGGCGCTATGAAACATCATTTTATAGGTAATTAGCCGTGGTTTATCTTTTTTACATTTTGGATACTCTCACGCCGGATCATCGATTAGACTCCGAATAAATAGCTGCACATAAAGGTTTTATTTTGTAAACGCTGCCGGAATACGCAATAACGGTGTATCGTGACTTTAGGCGCGCTCGTTTCCTATCGCTACATCCCTGTTCGCTCACATGGTGGGTGGGAACAATAGAGGAGAAGGAGTAAGAAGTGTGGACTTTTCCCGATTACATCATATACAAAATCTGCTGGAAATTCCCTATTACTATTAATATATACTATTAGTTATGTTAATTGTTTATTGTTAATTATTATAACTGTTTCCCAACAATCTCAGCATGGATCATGACACAAAGGTTTTCAGGTATTTTGCTTTATTCGTTAATCAATGCTGGATATAAACTCTAAAGCAAAAGTAATTCTTGTAATTAACAGATACATATTTGGTGTAAGCTCTTAAATAATGTTTTGTGCAAAGTGAAAACCTGAAAAAATAGCAAAGTAAGGGTTTATTCCATTCATTTTAATGTTTTTTTTTTTTTTTTTTAACCTGGGCCAGTGAACTAAAACAATGTGTGTTCCTTAGTAGAATGGGTAAATAAAAAAAAAAATACAAAAAAATAAAATAAACAATAGTCACATTTGCACACAGTGTTGGAAAGCAGCTAAATCCATTCAAGTTCCTTACTTACATACAGTTATGAAGTCCTTTCAGATATTTAAGGCACATATTTGACTTAAAAAATACATTTTTTTATATGCTTACTGATTAAATTGTCTTTCTTTTATTTTATTTTAAAATGTGTTATGCACTTCGTGATGTTTTATATAGTGTACTAAATGAAAAAATACACTTAAATACACATAAAAAAACATTATAATATTGTGTTCTTTTAATGAATCTACTTTAATATCTGTTTTTTGGCTCCTTATTGTACATTATGCTATTAATGGCTGTGTACTTATACTTAAGTGTCATTTCTAATTCAGGCCTTTTACATGAACTTTTGCATGAACTCCGTTTGCAACTCTAACAGATTAGTTTCCTCTATTTGGATCCTCTCGCTCTTCTCTCTACGGATCATAAACTCCGCACGGCCGCCACGTCAAACACCGCCCGGCCGGAGTCAAAGGAACAAGCGCACCCTGTGGTCACACTGACTGACTGTCGGCGAATGAGATAAACAAAGAGCCGGTGACTTTTTCAGGAAAACAGACACCGCTCCCCAAGTTCATCGGAAACATGGACACTGGTAGGTCGAGCGACACTTTCTGCTGCCTCGCTCCCGGCGTTCGGTGCCTCCGGCCGGCGGAGTGCGGTCTGTATCCGCCGGCTGGAGGATGACAGCTGAGGGAGCTAACGCGCTAGCGTTAGCATTCCCTGCGCTAGCCTTGCCGGTGTTACGGCTGATCGTGCGACCGTGTTAACTGGTGACTCCGCAGGAGGCGTCGTGGTTGCTCGTAGTGATGGCATCTGCTGGAATCACGTAGATGTCATCCTGAAATACAGGGAAAATACAAGGAATAGTAAAATCCATGTGTATTATCAGCAAGATAATCTTAAAACTACCAAAGTAGTCATTATACAGACTATTATATTATGTTTTTCTATTTTTTTTATTATTATTATTGAGCTAATTCTCATCATATTATAATAAATATATATGTGTATTAAAGGTTTGTCTTATAAACTTTATATAGCAACCTTTACGCAAGTGCTCACCACCATAATGACAATTTAAGCATTAAAGATATTATCATATGCTATTTTATGTAACTAAAGTTGGTAAATAAATGTAGTGGGGTTCAGTATAGTGTAACATCATATGGAAATACTCAAGTTAAAATTACTTCAAAAATGTAATTAAGTAGCTTACAGCAGTGGTTCTCAGAATGGGGTCCAAGGAACCCCAGGGGGCCAAAAAAAGAGTCATTTAGAATCATTTATTTTCCCCTAAATTTCATCCATCAGTAAAACAATGACAGAATGTAAGGACTGACATGCATATGATTTTAAATCCGTTATTTATTCTCCTATTAACACATTTAGTCCCGATTAGTTGTGTAATATTTTCACTTTGCAAATGAACTTTCATTTTATCTTTTATATACTGAGGTTGAAATGCAGAGTGAGAATAAGTCAGTTTAAGCGTTGACTTGAAAAAGTTATAAACAGCCTAATAAATTCTTATTTATTTTACATCAATTAATAACCTGTATACATGACTAATGTCTTATCTGTATTGCACACTTATGATGTTAAAAACAGATTTCCAATATTACTTGAACTAACTTTTTCTAAACCTCCCTCTCTACGAGCAACCGCGACTCGCTCTGCTGGGAGTCACCGGTTGACACGGTCACTCCCTGCTCCGTAACACCTGGCCCGTTAGCATGACTTTGCCGTCGTGCTCTCTCCGCCGGTTGTGACAGTTCGTCGATATGCGGACTTTTTAAAAAGCACGCAGCCGCGCGAGCCCCTCCGGTCCCCGGCCTGGGAGCGGACATGTCGGCCTGGAGCTCATCCGGGAGGCGGCTGCGGCAAAACTGGACCGTAACTATTTCCAGATATTCATTCATGAGGATGGTTCTTTTTCTTCTCCTGTGTTGTTACCAGGCTCGTTTCAGCTCGTCAATTATTATTTTTTTTAGCAGGAATTTGCCTTTCTGAGCTCAGGTATCTTTGACATAGATAATTTAGTTTCAGTTTCACTTTGGTTTTCGTTTGTTGGTAAAAGTTTTGACTTTTAACCTGTTCAAAGAAAAAAAAAAAACTCTAAATAAAGTATTTTTCATCCGTAGTATCAATATAATATCAATACAGCTAGCTTAATATCAGTAGCAGGGCTGCAGCTAACCACTATTGTGATATTTAATTTAGAAGACAGTGGTTTGTGTGGTTATTTTATTGAGACCTTATTTAATCTCCTATTTAAATATCTTACAGAATATATTCTTCATGTTCTGTAATGATCCTCAATGTGATCTTAATGATTTTATGGACAAATAATTGATCTTTGAACTCTTATATTATAAGTCATTGACCTTTTTTTCTGCAATTATCTTAATTTCCATCCATTCCTGATTTTGGTCTTGTTTTAAATAAAGTATCTAGAGTAGTTTATTTTTAGCCAAATTTTTGTTTGCAATATTCTAAACATATTTGCTCTGTCACAGCAACATAATTAGTTTCTGACATTTCTGTAGTCACCTCACATGTTGTGGATTTAGTTTGACACCAGGTTTAAGTGCACAACCTTTGTGATTGCAGAGTTATTTCATATTTATTTTTATTTATTGCAGTAAATCTGAAAAATTGGCCTGCGACTTAAGTGGTTCGTCCTTTTCACTCATATAAGCGCACTGGACAGTATTTTCCTTAATTATACATTAGTAATAGTAGTGTGTGAAACATTTCTGATTAAAAGATTAAATAAAAAAATATATTAATACAATAAAATATTGAACAAAGCAAAGCCAAAAAGGGTGAGGAAATAAAATAAAATCATAAAACATTGTAAAGATATTGTATTGTAAAGAAATGTGTGTATGTATGTATGTATGTATGTATATATATATACACGTGTAGTGTCGTAAAGTGTTTATTTAATATAAAGCCAGTTCATAACCTGTAATGTGTAAAACTGCATGTCACCCTGAGAACCGATGCATGGTTCCTGTCCGTTATCTTTCACACCCTCCTTTGTTGAATAACAATCACTTATCATTTTAAGATCAGCGTTTCCAACATATTTTTCTTTGACATAGTTGTGTTTGAGTGAAACTGTGACTGTTTCCCCGACGTTATCTGTCCAAACTCATGTCAACGCAGTCCTGCTCTAGAAATATTCTTCGCCTTAGGCCGTTTTATTTCTGTCCGCCGATCACATGGACGTGGATGTGACCATTAATGAAGTTTGACACTGTCCTGATCTACAGTGGACGGTGTGTTTCGGCTTCGTTTCGATGGAAAATAACAGCATGCGGCAGAGAGAGAGAGAAGAGAGGGAGAGAGAGGTCGAACTCTCAGCAGCATGCATGACTAAGCAATGTCCCTCTCCATGTTTAATTGCTCTGCACTATTATTTGACGGAATTACACACCACACACCAGTTTGATTCTGTGAAAGTGTCTCTGTTTATGTGTATCATCCTTGATTTCTTCCTTGTTTGCCATGTCTTGTTTCTCTCATTTTCCAAAACCGCCAATCCTAATTGTGTTCTAGGTCCTTCACAAACTTATTACCCGCTATAATCTCTGCATAAAGGATGCGCTGCCGGTTTTATGGCTATTGAGTGGCCGTTTTTCCAGGCGCTATTCTGACGTCTGAGTGCACAAGTGCTCATAAATCGGATCATAAGTGGGAAGCGTGTACGCCGTAAGTGCACAGATGGGTCGTGGATATCGGGGGGAAAGTAGGAAATTCTTCCTCTTAGTCCGCGGCCTGGCTCTCTCTCATCCACTCACCCTCTTCTTTCCCTCGCTCTACCCTCTCTCCTCCAGGTCTGAGTCAGGAGAAGGTCGCCGCCTTTCAGAAGCGGCTGCGGGCCGAGCCACGCTACCTGCTGGCCCAGAATGTGTCGACCTGCATCGACCCGCTGGAGGTTTGCCTGCACCGGCAGACCGTCCAGGACACTGTGCACATTTTCCAGCACTCTATCCCTACAGAGGGCAAGCCCATCACCAACCAGAAAAACTCAGGTAGGGGATGATGCAGTTCGTAAAAAGTCTAAAAACTACAAGCCAACGTTAAATGTGGGGGAAAATGTACTATTGGTTGGATTTATACACACATGGCTGAGAATATGTGTAGTCATTGTCTAAGGAATATTACAAAAGGCACATGTTGATGGATTCTGATGTAAATAGCTTAGAATTTGCAGTACAAAAAGAAGATTTTCTTATAACTTTCTTGAGTTGTCCATCGCATATGCAGATATGCATGATGTTAAAGCACATCCTGGACAAAATTAAGCACATGTCATGTTATAGGTTTGCTTCTACTTGTTTTACGTTTAATAATAACAGACTAAAACAGTCTGGTGAATGCTGCATAAACTCAGCTACACCTCACTTTTGCCTCACTTTTTGTCAAAAGTCAAAGTTTGAATTGCATGAAGATGAGAAAGGTGCTTTTTAAATTGTGGTGATTCACAAACAATACTCTGTAAACAGTAATTTTCTTGCTGAGATTATTGTCTATTTTTATGTTTATAAAATATTAAAGATTAAAGGTAGAGCAGAAATTGATATCACAGTTTTTTTCTTTTAATTATATCAGTGTCACAGTATTTGACTTTTTTTTTTGTCCTTCAAAACAATCGACACGGCTCCTCTTTTCTTTTTTGGGAGAAGTTCCTCTGTGTTTGTGACATTTTCTACGTCCATGTTGTTCACCCTGACACAAACAGGCTGTGCTCTCACATGCAGCCGCATGCAACTCGTTTGGCACGACTGCAAAACAGTCCTGTCTCAAATGGAAAATATGAAAAATTCTTATCATAAAAGGCACCGGGATTCTGTATAAAACTGTATACACCCCAGCTCTAACTAAAGGTGTAAAAAAGATGCTCTCTTATCTCAAAGGTGTTGACCCATTTAAAGCATACCATAGGTGTGTAACTGCTGCATTTATTTTTATTTCCTTATATCTCAGCGCGGTATGAAACGCACACCTGTAGAAACCTGCTTCAGATCAGTCCCACCCTGCGTCAACCTGACAAACCTGCTGCAGCCTTTGGAAGTTTAATTGCTGCTATCACGGCCACAAAGTGATAAAATCAAGATCGTGACGCCTCAGCAATAAACAAAAGATTAAATCAAAAGATAATTTACAGTTTATAATTAAAACTGTAATAATGCCTGTGAGCTTAGCACTCGCTACTGATCAGAACAACCAGAGCATAAGAGGCAGCGTTGATTACTCTCTGACCTGCATGTTTCTCCTGCTTTTTATTTTTTATTACCAGGGAGATGTTGGATCTTCTCGTGCCTCAACGTCATGCGGCTTCCCTTCATGAAGAAGTTCAACATAGAGGAGTTTGAGTTCAGTCAGTCCTATCTCTTTTTCTGGGACAAGGTGAGCTGTGCTTCACCACACCAGGCTGTGTTTGACTTCTTTACCTTTATCTTCTGGTGAATGGTTGTTTTTTTGTTGTTTCGCAGTGAGGACCACGCATGTGTGTGTGTGTGTGTGTGTGTGTGTGTGTGCATTGCTACTACTATACACTCATTGTCCACCTAAAACCCTCTTTTGTGTGTGGTGGTCGAAGCTCTTCCAGACCCGACGTCACAGTGACACCTCGCTGGATGTTTTCATCTCTCTGGCCTCGTGTCTTTTTTATTCCACGTGTTTAGATATGAGTAAGAAAATTATTGTAGAAAAAGGATCATGATTGCGCCGAATACAACTTTCCTTCGAGGGCCAAGTCGAGGGCTCAAAGGTGGTTGGATTATTGGTTCTAAACGAGGAAGACACACACACACACACACACACACACACACGCACACACACACTGAGCTGCTATGGCACTTCATTACGTTTTGGAGTTTTTCCAATTCAAGCGTTCCTGAGCACATCAAATGTCTTTGTAGGACATAACAAAGATTAGGCAGTTTGCTTTCAAATCCATGTTCATATCTATTTTTGCTTTCACTTTTACTGACCTGGTCTTATTAATGTTTGATTAGAATTTAAAAAAGTTAATATATATATATATATATATAATATATATATATATAGAGAGAGAGAGAGATTCCGCTCTTATATTGTCTGTTCAGTTTAAAGAACTGAAAGAATCATTTCTCTCCTTCAGCTCTGTAGGGGCCTCAATCTTTTTTGTGTCCAAACTATGTAGTTCTCAGTGTTTTTTTATTTTAGCGCCTACTCTAAATGCTTTTTTTCCATTTCATCACATGCACATACTATTTTTTCATGTCATTCTTTGCTGTGATGTGCTGCTAACAAAGCCTTTTACCAGTGTTCACATATGCTTGAAAAACTTTCGTTTTTTTTTCTCATTTTATTTATAAATATTAATAACACACATATATATATATATATTCACAGAAAATAATGATTCTAATAGAATAGGGAGTGGGGTTAGAAATTAATAGGTATTTTACTTCTTCCTACTCCTTTTTCATCATCTTTATTGCAATATTAGAAATAGATATTATAATATTATTGGTTGGCGGCGGGAGAGGAAGCAAAATTAAAACTAGGAACAAAAAAAAAAGAAAAATTAGCTGTTTCTTTTTCTGTAATGTATTTTATAGTTTATTTTATGCTTTCTGCTCTTATTACTCTGTGGTGACTATAAATGGCTAATTGGGTGGATCTGTTTTTTGTAGTTGTAATATGTGGTCCAGCTCAAATACATGTTCAAAATAACAATTTTAATTAAATAAAAATTAATAGCTTGTTTGAAAGGGACCAAGTGTCCAAGTCTAGACTTACGTTAATAAATGATAAAGCTACAGCAGTTCACTCTCTTTATTTCCTCCTCATTTCTCTCTGTCCTGTCTTCTTTTTTTTTATTTGTCCTGCAGGTGGAGCGCTGCTACTACGTCCTTCAGGCCTGTGTGGAGACGGCACAGAGGAAGGAGCCGGTGGACGGACGCCTGGTCCAGTTCCTGCTCTCCAATCCGACCAATGACGGAGGGCAGTGGGACATGCTGGTCAACCTCATTGGTTAGTTGTGATCATGATGCATAATAACTACAGAATCACATATAATCATTGAAAGACCGGTGTCGTTTGTGTAATTATAAAGGTATTTAGGTTTGTCACACATAGACCAATCTGTGGCGCAGCGCCACAGAATGAAAACCGATTCCGCCCTTTTTTTTTTTTTTGCACTATCCTCTATGATCACTGTCAGAGTTGCAATGTTGATGCATAGCTG
Organism: Eupleurogrammus muticus; assembly: GCA_036785175.1. Classification (NCBI taxonomy): domain Eukaryota; kingdom Metazoa; phylum Chordata; class Actinopteri; order Scombriformes; family Trichiuridae; genus Eupleurogrammus; species Eupleurogrammus muticus. The sequence goes on along the minus strand of JAYKQN010000009.1, from coordinate 1,390,445 downwards.
CAATTGAAGAAGTAGCCTTATTGCATCAGAGAATTTTATCCCACCAGCATTCATGCAAAAGTTAATAATACCCGAGCGTAACATTTACAATTAATACAAATTTCCCACTATCCTACACACAATGCAAGAACAGTTCGTCACAGTGAGCCCTGGTCAACACTATCCTGGAAAACTTTGCACAAGTGATTCATTCAATGATGGGAAAAGAGACCATTTTTAAAAAATGTCATTTGGCATAACCCTAACTACTTGGTACCACTCCTAAAAAAGTTTAAATAAATGTATATTTTAAAAACATGCTATCTAATAGTTTTATATTTTCGGGTGGATTAAATATTTAAAATGTATAATTCTTTTGCAGTTAAACCATTTAACATTTTGTGTTAAAAGATCGCAGGTGGTCTTTGTAAAAAAAAAAAAAAAAGTGGGGCGAATAGACTTTCAAATGAATTAATCTGACCCAAAAACTATATATGTATACTAATAATCACCATAAATCCACAGTACCAATTGTACTTATATGAGCAAACTTAACTAGTGGCCACACAATACTACTTGGCCTGTGGGAAACACTGGATTTTCAAACAACTTTGGTTCTATGGGACATTGAAGTCATCTGACAGGATTAAAAATATTGTTGTCTACTGCTCCTCTCCTCAGAAAAGTATGGCGTCATTCCAAAGAAATGCTTCCCAGAGTCACACAGCTCAGAGGCCTCACGCAGAATGAACGACATCCTCAATCATAAGGTTGGTCCACACCCGATGCAGCGAGGCTCCCGTCAGGACTCGTGGTGACCCTGTTTCTGTGTTACAGCTGAGAGAATACTGCCTAAGACTGAGGAACATGGTGGCCAGTGACGCTACTAAAGCTGAAATCTCTGAGGCCATGGACACCATGATAGAAGAGGTGAGACTCAAACAGCACGCACACACCTGGCCACTGTTTCCACGGCAGGAACACTCCTAAACCTTACCTAAACCTGTTCAGGAGCATTATTATCTTGTTGTTTGCTGGGGTGGCAACAAGAGAACAAAGCTGATAGCTTTTATGATGATTATAGTATGTACTACAGCAAAAATAAATAAATGAACCTAGAACACAGGGAGGTTATTTCTACTTTCAAACTAGATTTCTACTTCTGTCTACTCTTCATATTCAGTCGTTTGCGTAAATTGGATTAAAAAAAAAAATGAATTTATCCTCACATTGTCTAAATGCAGCAGAAACAATAACAGGGATCCTAGGTTAGTTCCCCTGGTTCTATAGTTCTGTTTTTTTTTTCTTCACACTTTCATCAAAATTTAATCGATTATTTAATATGTAGGTAACAAAGTTGCATGATAAAGCATGTGTTGCGGGAATTCATCATGTTCTGTTTAGATAATTACTTATATTTAATTGTGTATTTGTACATGTTGTAATTGGCAGCAGTAAAAAAAGGTTTGTAGTTTACACATTGCTTAACTTTGGGACATTGCACCATTGTAACCACAAGAGGGCGCTGTCCGATAATATTTCAGTCGGAGTAGAACCATAGCCTGTGTGAAGGAATACCTCACACACTGTTTCACGGCAACAGGTTAGTAATTGTCAACATTAAACAATGTGTAGATGAGATGATTTAACACATTATGTACTGGGAGAAAAGAATCATCCATTTTTGAATTTTTTCCATAGCAGTGAACACAGCGTACAAGTCAATACTGAATATCAATGAATACAAATACAATATGATTACAAATACTTTTTTTCTGCTGTTAAATATATATACTGCTGAGTAGTTTGCTTTAAAGCTACTGTACTGTACAAGTAAATTTGTGTCTCGTGCATAAAGTTGAAGAAGGAACTCATGTTTATAGAAAAGTCACAAAGCGTGTGACGCTGAAAATTGATGATAAGTTCACTCCCCCCCCAAAAAAAGATGAACTCTATTTAAAAAAAAAAAATGAAATCTTTACAGGTGAATATGTCTTGTATTTGGTACAATTAGTCCAGTATTGAGTAGAATTCTCTTATACCACTGGTAGATAAATGAGCTTGTTTCTATTTTTTCCTTGAATTTAGTCAATTTTAACTTTTTTTTTTTTATTATTATTTTTTAAAGAAATTTAGCCAAATCAGGAAAAAAATAAGATAAATTATCAAATATCTGTCAAGGGAATAAGATAATTCTTCTCAAATTTAGACCAATTGTGCTAAAAACAAGATATTTTTTTATTTATTATTGCAGTGTGTGGTCATGTGAGGCTTTATTACACTGCTTGTGTGTGTGTGTGTCCTTGTGTGTGTGTGTGTGTGTGTCCTTGTGTGTGTGTGTGTGTGTGTGTCCTTGTGTTTGTGTGTGTGTGTGCGTAGAGTACGTGGGGCCAGTCAGTCAATCAGTCTCCCATTGAGACGATTGCGGGGTCCTGTGTAAGCAGCCTTTGTTGTCAGCGGTTTAGTTGTATTGTGCGGCTGTCTGGCTGCTTGCTTGTTTAAACAGTCGCCTGTATCTCAGAGCGCTCCCATGGACGCCCGGCCATCACACACACACACACACACACACACACACACACACACACACACACACACACGTTGTGCAACAGCAAGGCCTGCTCCCACCGTGCTGCACGCCAGGCTTGGGGGGCTGCAGCTTGTCAGCGTGTTTGTTTGTCCACCTGGAAGTGGTTTGTTTTGTGAAACACCGTCACGGCCAGCGGTGATGGAGGAGTCCGTCGTACGTCGGGGGAACGGCCCGAGCGAAACGAGCCGAACCGTCCGACCGCGCTGTCACGAGTGCGTTTGACAGGCGTCGTTCTAACAGTCGTCAAACATAATTAGGCCCTCGCCACAATACAAAAAGTAGGACGCTTTACCTGTTTATTGACCTCAAATTCTGGTTATGGAAAATTGCAAATTGAATTAAGGTTTTGTTTGAACCGCTGCATGCTTTTCACCTTGTTATGAGTTTTCACATGCATATAAGGAGGGTTTTATTTTTATTGATTTTGACAGTGAGATCTTGTTGATTATACACATTTCAAATCTATTCATGCTTTAAATTGCACATTATGAAAATAATATTATTTAAAATGCACAACAATATGTTGGGGATCAACTTTAGACGAATATTTAAATAAATACATATATATCTAGTACTTATTTTGGATGCTTGATCTGATATTAAAGCACAGAAGTGTGAATTGCATTAACTATCTGTAGAAAAATCAATTGATGACAGCTACACATTGTAATATTGCAATGAGTTAAAATAATGGTATCTATCTTGTTTGAAATTACTGAAGAAATTTTATAATCAGTTGCTTTCTATTTGTTAAAATAAAGAGTAAAAAAAAAGTTAAAATAGAAAGTAATTCCCTAAAGCATCCAAAGAATCTGTGTTCATATAATTGTAAAGAATATATTATACAAATTGTCAGTTTAAAATAAGAACTATGATGATTAGTTTCACATTCCCAAAACCTCATTAAAATTCTGCAAACCACATTACCATGCTGCATCATCATCATAATCATCATCATCATCACATGAATCAAAACGATGTAACACACACACACACACACACACACACACACACACACACACACACACACACACACACACACTAGGCGATGGCAAAATTCCATTGAGGAATTTGATCTGCCTCCAGTTCCAACAGCCGTTTGTTGTCGTTGCTAACAGATTATTAGCTCTGCAAATTAGGATTGATGGTGTAAATCTGGCTAATCCAGATGAGTGATATGGGGCCTGCCAGCGAATAATTGATGACAACATCTATCATGGAGCCGCAGGCCGGGCTGAGAGCTTGTCAGTCAAGTGTTGTGCATTTGTTGTTGTGGTAGCAGTAGTACAACCTTTTTCTTAGATTATTTACGTAGTGCGAGTTTACAAATTGTGCACAAGTGCTTAATTGCTGCCCATACGTGCATTTTTACATGTTCTGTTAATGTGCGTCTTTGCATCCATGTGAGCACATGTGTTTCTCAGCATCAAAGTGCAGTGTCGCTCCTACTCTAGCGTGTGTGGAAGTGATGCTGTCCACCCCCCCAACCCCCCCCACGAGGCGGCTGTGATTGAGTCCTGGTCTTCGTCACGCCGGCCTTGCACACACGCCTCTGACAAGCAACCGGGGTCAACGTCTCAGCTTCCACTTCACTGTACTCGGGGTGCGCTTGATTTTTAAACGGCTCTGTTTTGCGTGTCAAGAATCTAATTTTTTTGCTAAAGCCGCTCAGGCATTAGCGTGGCACTCATCTGCAGCAGCAGCAGTGTGCACCTGCAGCAGCGGTGGAAAAACGCGCCGACAGTTTGTCTTCATAGAGGCCGTTCCAATGACAGAACCCATACGCCGCGTTATCGAGGCGGAGGATTAGTTTAAGTTTCAAAGCCGTCCCTTTTCTCTTTCATGCTGCATCTGGTGTGTTTCCCCGCTCCTCCACTCTCACTCGCAGAGACAAGCGGGCGACACACGCACGCACCCACTGACTGTACATGCACATACAGCACTTTACACAGATGGTATCCCTCACACTGCACAACTGTACCCCCGCCGTGCTCCGTCGCGTCATGGAATCAGACCCAGCGTGTGCTTTGCTCCTGGCTCCCAGCACTCAGAGGGATTCTTAAGACGAGTTTAATTTATGAGACGGCCGTAAGCTTGCAGAGACCCCCCCCCCGCTACAGCCTGTATCCCTGTCCGACTTGTCCACTCTGGAAAAACGTCTTTGCACCATTGTCCAAATTTTAACAATGACCACATGTGTTGCGTGTTTACGAGACCGTGGAAGTTTAATCAAAACCTAGCTCATTTTTATCCAAACTGTTTGCATGGTGTCATTTGCTTACACTCACAAGTCCAGCTCCTAGACAACGGTTATGCAGTAAATTCACTCGGGAGAAGTAATGAAGCGCGTGCTTTGTCTCCGTTTGGCATCGACCTTAATTAGGTCCCAAGAGTCTCGCTCACGTTATTTATGAATCTTAAAATTGTTTATATTAGATTCTCCCTCCACTCACAAATATGTTTTATGTTTATACATCTTAAATCATGTCTTGAGGGGATATAGGTTTACATGCTTTTTTTCAGTTTTTTGCAGCATACATTATTTATTATGCAGTACTAATGCTCCAATGTAATCAGCAAATATAAATAATAAGAGATATGAGGGATATTTACTCCACTGATTAAGAGGCTTTAGTACAAGTTTTTATTTGGTAATTTGCAAAACAAAAGAGAAAAGAAAATTGTCTACAGTCATGCAAATTAAATTAAGAGCCCACAAGAACCATATATTTCCCTTAACATGTATAAATTCTACAGTGCTGTTCGTGGGGGGGCTTTTCCTGTGCACTCTAGAAGTAGGTATACATTTCAACGTGTTTTCTTACTTTTTTGTTTTAAACCCATGAAGAGAGACTGCAAAGATGGGGGCGTGCTGAGCGTTGGAGTGCCTTGCTGAAAGACGTATGTGTTAGTCTCGCTCCTAACTCCAGGTGATTTGTTTGTTTGGACTGCGTAAAACAAATAACCTGCAGAGGGACGCCAGCCGGTCGACACAGGAACACAGATGCTATCTAACGCTAGCCGCGGCTAGCCCCGATAGCGTGCAGCCGTCGGCTCTTTGTTTACAGCCAGACACGCAAACTCGCTGTGTCACAGCGCCGAGGCCGACCCGGGCTGGGCCTTCTGCTGGAGACGGGCAAAAAAAAAAAAAAAAAAAAAGCCATCAGAATCACTTCCACTGACACAGCAGCAGCTCGAGCCTGAAACGCGGTGGGAGTTCAGCTGTTTAGAATATTAGGATGTGAATGTGATTCCTTTGAAGTTATAATCCAAACACTTGTTAAATTCTGCAGATTTTATGAGTAACGCCTGTGTTTATGAGGAAGGAATTGAAGTCGTGTTCAAAGGCGAAGGCCCAACTCATTTCTGCATCGAAAATGAAACTCTCCATCTATTTGCTGGCTGAAACGTGTGAGCGGTATTCATTTAAAAATACTTTTACTGACACTGGAGGACAGACGTGACTGAGAGTGGGGTGCTTTTTTAAGTTTCCAAACGTGTACTAAAGTGCTTTTTTTTAAATGGATAAACGAGAAGGAAAATGCCTTTTTAAATGTGAAAACATGCACTAAAGTGCCCACACACACACACACACACACACACACACTACTCCAATTCTACTGGGACCAGGAAATGCTATCAACATTACTATTGCAATGCCTTTTATGTTGGTCCCTTTTTTACTCCATATATTCAATTTTGATTCCAAACTAAATTTCAGCATGCATCTGGCATGCTGTTAAAATCCAACATCTTGCATCCATGTCTGTGTTAGGTAAATCTACACAATTCTGATCACTGATCCTCAATTAAAACTAGCTAAAGTAAGATAAGTTTTAATAATATACCTAAAATACACTGTAGGTGCCCTTTTTTTTTTTCTTTTTGACCCCGCCATTTAAAACCTCTGTGCATGCCACTGTTGAGCCAATTTAATCCTAATTGGGAAGACGGTGAAATTAATTGGCTGTCTGAGGAGTATTAATTCACCAGATAAAACCAGCAGGAGACTGTTTAACCTGCTCAGTGTGCTGGCGGTTGTTTCTTACTCTTATTTCACTCCTCCTCTCACCTTTTCCTCTCGCTGACACGTGTATAACGGACATTGAGGCGGCAGGTGTTTCAATATTGATCCTGCTTTGATGTCACCGGCTGTTTATGCTCCGACTGAGGCCTCCGTGTCCGCCCGGCTTTGTTATCCTTACCAGGGGAGGACGGGTGGGCATCGAGAGGGGAGAGATGCTTACGGTACGGCTCATCTGACAAACACGTAACGCCGGTGGAAAGGTTTAAAGTTTGCGTGGACGGGCAGAGTTATTCTTGGAAAAAAATGGGGAGACACGAAAATAGGAAGCGGTGGGCGGGAGGTCAGGGGGCGACGGGGAGGTTGCTGTCAGGGTGCCCGGTGGCATCTGGGCAAACACAGACCAGACGAGGGGGACGGACGCGTCGGCATGCAGTCTAAACAAAGCAGTGGAATCGGGGGGGATTCTCGCCCCGCGTCTGCACTTTTGCGACTCTCTCGCGTGTTTCCGCGATGACGAACGGGGCGAAATTGTTTGTTTGCTCAAGACGAGCCTGAATTTACTGTCGGCGTGTTGAGTTTCTGTCTCCGTGTGAAAGTAGCGGGGCCCGGGACGCCTCCGTGTCCCGCTGGCCGAGCGAGGACGTCGTCTTTGTTTGGATTCGTTTTTTAATACGCGATAACCAAGCGCTGGAATATGTTCTATTTCTCTAGGAGCCCTTTTGCTGATGGAGGCCGGGCCAAAAATAATCCCTCCATCACGTTCATATTCAGCTAGAGTTTCTTATGTTTTTGATATCAGTCAAAAGTCGATAAAAATCAAGTCTCTTGGACATTTTTCCTTTGTGACGTCCGTAATGGAAGCAGTGAGATTGTGATTTATCACCGCTATTCTCTATAGAGGTGTGTCAAACCTGAGGCCCTCCACCTCACTTTCTGTGGCCCCTCAAGAGCTTGCACAGACTCACACGATTTATTGAGAGCTAGAAAGAGAAAGAGAAATGCTTAAACTTAACAGAGAGCTGCTTACGCCACCTCAAGGTGCGTTCAAGCACACCTCAAAACTCTGAAATCTGTTCCTAATTGGCCACGAATCTTGCTAAAAACAGGGAAAATTCAATTTTCTCTTATTTTCTGTTCGTTTAAATACATATGTGATTACTCTCCTGTTATTTCAATGCTTTATGTTTAGTAATCCACATAGCAAGCAAAACCACAGATTCCACTCTTTGAAATTCCAATAAAGTAAATTAAGTAATAAAATTGTCCATAGTAGTTTTCCACATATTCTTGTACAAGTCTCTCTAGACTGTTGACTTTCATGTTTTGATGCAGCAATTTTAATAATTAGATGCTAAAATAATAACAAAATATATAATATTAATATGTATATTGGCATAGTTTTCAAATACTATTAAAAATACTTATTATAAGGACAAGATCAATTGTCTTATTATTGACCAAATAGCTCAACATATTAAAACAGGATTGGTGAAATCATAAAAAAAAATCATGTTTAATGAGATTTTTGAAAAAAATACAGAATACAAATCAGTTTATGCAATACTAAGTGGGTAAAAACAATAACAGTAAAACAATACAAATCAATAGCAACTTTTAGGCATATATTAATTGTATTATATATTTAGTGAATTGTATATAAACACAATTCATTATTTTTGCTCACCTTCTTTCTTGTATAAATACTTTTGCAGCCAACCAATCCAGTATGCATTTAATTTATCGAACCTCCATGCCACATCTTTTCATTCATTTCGATTGTATTCGATAGGAAAACCATCTGCGGAGTCCTGGGAGAGGTACGAAGAATAAGGAGGGGAAATTCCTGAGATTGATATATCAGGGGTTAAAAGGGCCAGATTGACAGACGGCCCAGTCCAAACAACCCGATTTAGCCCACAGGAACTCAGCCTGAACTTGAGCTCGCTCTGCAGCAGGAAAACACACATGGAGGGAGGGCTGGGGGGGTGCAAATGGGGAAATGGGAAAGATGGAGGGAAAGTGAGATGGTTTTGAAGCTGGATATGAATGCAGGACATTAAATGAGACTTTTTTATTTTGACAGTCAAATATTTGAATTGCCATTAAAAACAGCTGCTTTGAGCTTTGAATAGAAGTGGATGTTCAACTTTTTATATATATTTGTGTGTGTGTGTGTGCAGGTGTTCCGAGTGGCCAGCGTCTGTCTAGGCAGCCCCCCCGAGACCATCAGCTGGGAGTACCGGGACAAGGACAAGAACTTCAACCGCATGGGACCCCTGACACCCCAGGAGTTCTACAAGGAGCACGTCAAACCCCTCTACAACATTCAGGACAAAGTAGGTGACCCCTTCACGCCGCTGCTGCCGCCGATCCAGACTCGCTGTGCAGGGTCTGATCTCTCGCTCCGTGTCCTCAGATCTGCCTCGTGAACGACCCCCGACCCCAGAACCCGTACGGGAAGCTGTACAGCGTGGAGTTCCTGGGCAACATGGTGGCGGGCCGCAGCACCCTGTACAACAACCAGCCCATCCACGTGCTTAAAAAAGCTGCAGCCGAGTCCATCAAGGACGGCGAGGTAGGTCTGGACCGAGGGGGGTCACTCTGGATCTGTGTGAACTGCACTTCTGACCACGTTTTTTTTTTTTTCTTTTTTCCTCTAGGCTGTGTGGTTTGGTTGTGATGTCGGGAAACATTTCCATGGCAAGCTGGGCATTAATGACATGAATGTGTGAGTATGACTCGGAAATTCAGCTGTTTTACATGCTTTGTCACATATTTCTCAGCGATTGGTCTTGTCAGCGTCGTGCAGATGCAGGAAAAATAAAGGTTTCTCAAAAAGTTTTAAATCAAACAACAATATAGATATCAGAACCAACAAACAGTAATATATTTTGCTTCTATCATGGCTTTCTGTGCAAGGATTAATTGATATTGTTTTACATAAATTAACCTAATTTCTACTTTTAAGTACTGTGAAGGCAACACTGAATATTAACATGCAAACAAGCAGAGTTCCTGTTTACATCGTTTAAAACGATTGCTTTAATAAAACATTTGTTGAGCATATTTAACATTTTTAACCCCATAATGTTTACTAATAAATCTGATAGTTAAGTTTATTCTGTCTTACTGTGTGCTGCTATATCTCACCAAAAAACACTAAATCAGCTAAAATTAGCCCCAAGCAACACTTTTATTGGCCAATTTCTCCAAAATGCATCGGACACTGAAACTCACACAGCTAATGTTTGACCCCAGAAGTCCTGATTATTTATCTAAAGGTCAATATATCCAGTGAAGGTTGTATTTGTCTACAGCTGGGTGCAAATATAACGAGCCCAGACCTCATCCATGTCTGCAGGATAAAAAAGTTGCTCGTCTTTGCCCTTCAGGTGAAACAGCGTCTGAGCTGTCGGCGCCAGGCTTAAATTTGCCCGGTGAACCAAACCAGCGTCTGGTACCAAGCGCATCCTGCAGACAGATCTTTACTCGTGCCGGTAGATTATAATTGGAATAAGGCTCAGGCTAAATGGAGCCTCATTTCTACAATCAGGCTCAAGGAGGGAATTAAAACCACACTTGCAATGCAAAGGTTTTAGCGTTTTAATGGGTGATGCATATCTTCCTTTGCCTTTACCATAAAGAGAGTTCAGCCATATTCTAGGATGGTTGCAATATAATGAGGACAATTACCCATTGAGTTGTAATAATCAGTATTTAGGTGTAATGTGATTATTTTTTTGTGTCTACGTGTGTGTTTGCAGGTTCAACCATGAACTGGTGTTTGGAGTTTCAGTGAAAAACCTTTCCAAGGCCGAGAGACTCATATTTGGGGACTCTCTCATGACCCATGCCATGATCCTCACCGCCGTCACAGACAAGGTAGGCACATGCAAAAACGTGCAGGTGTAAACTCACACACACACACACACACACACACACAGACTGACAGGAACACACACACACACATAGGCAGCGTGTTCCCATGGTTTATTGCCTCAAAGTGCTGCTGCATGTTTACGCTGCTTTAATCAGCTGCGGTTTTTCATAATGCTGTCAATTTCCCCTCTTGTAAGTAACCCCAGCTGTCAAGACACGTCTCTTTCCTCTGGTCTCTGCTTCTCACTCTTATCTTTTCAATCGTCTGCTCTCTCTCTCTCTCCTTCTCTCTGTGTCAGGAGGGGAAAGAAGGCTATGAGAAGTGGCGAGTGGAAAACTCCTGGGGCGACGACCGTGGGAACAAAGGTAACAGAACAGACACTTTACATGTCATTACACCGTTTTCCTGCTTCCTGTCATTTAGGCCTCAACGAGCTCTTGATTTAGATGGAAAAACGATCTTGAGATGTTTTTTTCTCCTGTTTTTCTAACCCAGGTTTTTTTTTTCAGGGACTATTTTACACATTTATTTTCCGCCTTCCTAACCGTCACTTCTTTAAGTTAAAAGGCTTTTCTGCTCTACTTTAAGTTAAGACATAAATATCAGCATCAGCCTATGTATAGCATATTTCCTGCTAATAAATAGGATTACATTTGAAATCAGTTCTTCATTTGGGCATCAGAGGTATGGCGTTTATTGTTCTAATGATGTGATGGTTAGTTTTTGTGATGCTTTTTGTTTTATTTGAAGGAAAATCAGGAATGCAGTCAATCAAAATCGCACTATTTAGTATGCCATAAAAATCACAATTCAATTTTTTCTTGCCCTTGGATTTAATCTCTAATAAATTAGCAGGGGAAAAAAGTGATTTTTAGATCAGATTTAAGGGATATTTCCAACAGTCTGTCACCTGTGTTTGCTGAAAACATCTAAAATTGTTGTATTATAAGACCATTGGCAAATATGGAAATATAAAAAGGTCAAATACACATTTCAAAAATGTGGAAAATTGGGAAAAAAATAGACCCTCTGTTACTTTCTGCACAGTACAAATTGCACAAGTTACTCCTTATACACACACACACACACACACTCTATGAGGTCTTTCTCTCACACTGTGGTATCTCGTTTTAAACCGCCTTCTTCCGTTCGTGCATCGAAATAAGCGGATTAGTGTGAGGGCTTCCCCTGTGTTGCTGCTTTATGAACTTATAATGGGCCGTGTCCTGTTCCTTTGAACACACACACACACACACACACACACACACACACACACACACACACACTTTTTTTTTTGCTCAGTGCCTCTGGGTCTAGTCGCGTAAACGTGGTTATTACCATAGTATTTATCAATCGATGAAACCCCGTGCTGTAAAGGCTGTGAACTTGTGAACCCGCCGGTTTGGTTTCAGTGGTCAGTGACTGACCCACATCACAGCACGTCTGCTGCTGCTGTTATTCCCTCCGTCCTTTCATCTTCATCTTCCTCCTCCTCCTCTCCATCTCTTGAACTCAGAAATTCCACTGCGAATTATGAGGGAGTATTTCAGGTCAGTCATGCATCGTCTGGCAGCACACACGTACTCTACGACACACACACACACACACATATACTAACAATATTTGCTTGAACCCACAAACCGTCGTGACTTTTGGGAAAACATGTGAAAACCCCTCGGTCAAATCAAATGTATTTCACGCATATCTTATTCCATAAACACCAGCAGATGGGGAAGGCCAGGCCCTCCAACCCGTCCGCAAGCCAAATTAATAAAGTTTTCTTTTTTTTTTTTTGTTTGAGAGAAGTGGAGTTCACTCGGGAATTTGTTTGTTGATGGAGGTTAAGTTGGGGGGAAAAAAAAGAGGAGAGGAGAACTGAAATAGAAACGGAGACATAGTTCAGGTAGAATCAGTTAGGGGAGGAAAAAAAAAGGAAATGCAAATAGATGAGGAGATGATTTTGGACGGATGACAAAGGAAGTTGGAGCAGTTGTAGCTGTGGGGCAGAGGGAGCGAGTGGAGTGTATTTATAAGGTTTGCAAAAGCTTAACGTCTCCCTTCAGGCCTTTTAATATCCTCCCTGACCCCGAAGGAGTTTCTCATGAGCGGTTAAACTCCCTCCATCTTTAAGCTGTTAGCTCTCTGCCACAGCTCATACTTTTTACGCCGTTTGAGGGCAACACCTCCTGAGGTTTTTAGTTCCTGATTACGACAGGACTGTGGCGGACTCTCACGAGTTCCGTTTGAGTTCTGACTGAGTTTGACAAGTAGAGAGAGATATGATTTGTTGTTGAGTAAATACGAGGAGATGAGGTCAGTGTGGATGGAAGGATTTCCTTGGTCCTGGTCTTGGGAAGAGAAGCTTCATTAGCTTCCAGGTATGGACCCCAGACCACAATTATCTATCCCTTCAACCTCATCTGATAGTCTCCTTTTTATTTTCCATGAAATAAAAACATGTTTTTATCCGTGGTCTCACCGCGACTCTGCAGGTGTTCTGCAGCTCCTCTGTTGTTAAATACCAAATAGAACAGAATAGGAAAATAGTCAAAGTGATTCCGTATTGGTGAAAAATGAGGAAATACAGAACAATTGCAATCTGCTAATATTGAAATGATCTTCTCAGTGTAAATCTGAAATCCAGCGTAAAGCTGCTGCTTAACGTGAATTGACGAGTTTTTTAGTTGACTAGTTTTATTAAATATAAAGGCAGAGATGACCACTGATGCTGCACGTTTTTCTTTTTTACCTTTTTTTCTGCAAACATCTTGGTCCTGAAGTCATTATAGAACACATTCTCTGGCAATTTTGCGTGATTCTCAATCACCACTGACTGAATAAAAAATAAAAGTACATGACGTGAAATGCAAACTTTCTGTCAAGAAATATGCAGAGGAAAAAATGTGAAATATACATTATTCATACTGGTTTAATAAAAGAATTTGGGTAAATTTTCATATTTTTCCTGAGCAAGGTTTTTTTCATGTCCGAAATGCTTTTATTTTGAAATGACACAAGAAGTGGCAACATAACACAGCAAATAGCCCCTGGGTTAAAAGTTAGTTATTAGATACTTAATCACAATGTCAGACAGGAAATACAGTTAATTGTGAAGGTTTTCATTGATTTTTAAGGTATTTATGATACGGCTCAAACATATTTTAAAAGATATTTCAGATCCTCGTAGTCTCACCGTCCCTTCTTGTTGATTTCTGCTGAAATTTTAAAGCAAGATGGCTGCCCCACAGTCCTTCAGCTTACGTTTCATCCATCTGCTCCGAGCGGACAGTCAGCCTAGCCCTAAAAGCAAATAATGACACTCAACATTCACACACACACACGCACACACACACACACACACACACACACACAGCACGATGCCACCCAACACGCAGGTTCCAGGAAGCTCACATCAACACACACCCAGATACCGCAGGGAGAGCCAGGCAACGTGCCATCAAAGATTTGCTTATTTGGAAGAACGAACACACACACACACACACACACACACACACACACACCAAACACATGGACGCTCCTTACTCAATACGTTGTTTTGAACTGTGGCACGTTCTTGCGGTTCCACTGACGTCTTCGATAAGTCAACCCGACAGCGGGAGGGTCGCTCGCTCTCATTCGCTCGACTCCGAACACGTGAGGGAGGGGAAAAGAGAAAGGAAGTAGAAAATATAAAAAGGTGGCATCAGGGGAAAAAAGAAGAGTAAAATAAATCAGACTCTCTCTCAGATCCCGTCACTAAACTTTTTTGTCTTTTATGTCTTGTGTTAGTTTTATTTAGGAAACACACATGGACACCTTTAATTTCTCATTGATTATTTACAGCATGGGGCTGAACATCTGAATCCAAAAACAGCTCAGGTTATCCTAGCACAGTGCTACTCAATTATTTTCTGTCATGCCCCCCATGGAAGAAGAAAACATCTCGCGCCCCCGTGTGACTATAAATAGAATCATTTGTCTGTAACTTGTTAACCTCTGCATAACAATGTATCCTCATTAACATGTAGGAGAATAAAAAAGAAAGAAATACAACTTACAACAAAGAATAGTTAATTAACCATAACAGAAAAGATTTAAAGTGCATCTGAAATTCAAAAATAATATTAAATCCTTCAGCAAACTATAAATATTTTACATATGATACTGAAAAATAAAACTACATAAATGGTCTTATCAGTGATCGTGGTGTAATGTCTTTAATTTCTTTGTCTCCAACATTTCAGACTCAGTAACACACCGGTCTTTCACAGTGAACCAAGCGCTACAGACGCTTCGTCATATTTCCTCGTCTTAGCTTTGGGAGACTTTCGTTTGTCTCTTTATCTCCGTCTCTCTCCGCCTGTCTTCTCATCCCTGTTAAATATGTTTTCATGGTGTCACTTGGTGTGTACACTTCATACTCATACTCTGTGCTGTATGCTCCCTGTGAACACTCTGCTGCCCCCTAATGTAGTGGAGGTGCAATTGCACTTTATTCTAGCACAGTAAAAAAAAAATCTAAGCCCCACTTTTTGAGAACCACTGTCCTAGCATGTCTCCTTTCAGTGGAAGTTCAAGATACAACTTCGTAACCGCCCCATAATCGACCCGCGTTGACCTTTTGGGACTATGCACACACACACACACACACAGAGTGTGAGAGTCGCAGACCTTGTTGGGTTTTATCAAGGGGGGTGTGCAGAGGTGAGGACAGAAGCGTACTGTAGGGCGCGGGTTCCTCTTCCTCCACCCTTTTATCCTATTGAAACAATAGACGTCAGGCGCTTTTAAACGATGAAAACAATGCGTGAACACTCAAATAATTTATTATTATAAGGGTTTTGTTGAATAATGGAGCAGCAGAACTCGCTGCTCCCATTAGTGAAGGAGGAGTAACAATAATCGGTTTAATTAGCAGCATATTGTGATTCTGTTAAATGATGGAGTGACTTTGGCCTGTGAGTAAAACGGTGGAACAGAGACACATTCCAGGTCATATCAATGCTCTATTCACATGTTGGGTGGACAAACGTGCTCAAAGTTAAAAGATTTTTATATGATCAGAGTGACTAAGCTGCTGTTTTCAGGTTTTTGACTAATTAATGATCATAATGAACACATGGTCTTTTTACATTTTTGGGATTGTACTAATCTGCACAGCCTGGTGCTCAAAATATGTAAAAACTATGGGTTAGATATTAAAAATAAATGTTTTACAGATACTCTAAGAGTGCTGCATTACAGCAACTACAAAATTCCCTGTGGCTGAAAAAGCATTTTCCCACCAAAAAGGCGTCTGTAAAACTGTTAAAACACTTTCAATTGCAAAATAAGGCCAATTATTAGTCCTCGCGTGATGATTTTCATTTTATTACACAGAGGTTTTATGTTTGATAAACTTTCACAAATCCAAGAAAAGCTTTATTTTTTTGTTGTTGTACGTGATGTTATTCCAATGTAAAGTCTGAACACTAACGAGGATTTCTAAAGGGAAATAAACACGCAGCATTTCCTCCAGAGTCACTTTTATGAGTTATTCATGCTTTAAAGGAATAATTTGACTTTTTTAGGGGGGGAAATGTGCTTATTTGCTTTCTTGCAGAGAGATCTCACCTGCTTGTACAGTAAAAATGAATCTGGAGCCAGGTAGCTTAGCTTAAATCAATATCTTCCTGCCAGAACCCCGAAAGTGAACTGACTGACACATTACTCATGTAGCTTTATATTTACCATAGATACGAGACTGGTGTTGTTCTTTTATATATATAACTCTGTAAGTAAATAAGCTCTGTTTCTGGTTTTAGTTCATATGTGATGTCCAGATGCCACAAGCTTCATCCTTTCACAGCCTTTTTACAGGGTCCCTGCTGGGTCTTGTAGTATTGAATTCATGAATTTGGAAATAATACCTTTAAAATATTTGGAATTTTAATAATAATTTATCAAATAAATAATAACCAATAAGTCATTCCTGGATCTAACACACACATAATGCACACTTAACAATAGGGTTTTATATACAGAAATATATAAATAGATATATACAAAAATAGAGCGGGAGCTAAACTGAGTTTGGTTGAGCTTTATTTAAGTATTGATTACAAAGTACTAACATTTTTTAATCATGGTAAAACACACAGATAAAACAAGCACACAAGTGTGTGTGTATTTAAAAATAGAGCAGGGTAATGTCATCAATCAAACCATCAAAGTCCTCATCCTCTGTTTCTGATTCCAACAGCAGCTAAATCTCCATCAAACATGCCAGCTTCACTTTCTCCACCATCAGAGTCACTTTCCTCTAAATGATGCGTTATAATCTGCTGGAAGTTGCTGCGCTACAGTAGTCCTGGTCTGGATGGAGAAATGGCACCGTTTTATGAAAAGCACCAAGACGGAAATGTTTAATTTTAACTTCTTCTGCTAGCTTTACTGCTTTTAGTCGAATAGTGACCGTCAGAACGCTTCTCCTACTCTTTCTTTGCATCTTTCCTCCAACTCCACCTGCCTTAAGTCCAAGGAAACTCATCTGCGTCTTTCATTCATCCTAAATTCTCTCACGGCTGCTCCATTTCCATGTTCCTCCTTGTAGCTGATTGTTTTCAGTTTAAACTGTGCTTTATCAGCGTGTCTCTTTACCATTTTCAGGTTGTTAAAACACTGATGTTCTGCATAACACACATCCCCGTTATTTTATCTACAATCCATGAAAATACGGTATATGAAGAAAAAAATCGAAATGCTCTCTGGTATTGTTCAGGGGGCCGGACCAAATTTATTATATTTTGTAAAAAGGCTTGGATTTTACTTTAGGAGGCCTGTAGGAACCCTGTATTTAGACGAACATATTTCCACAGCTGAAGGGTCGTCCTCCATGTCTCCACAGGTTACCTGATCATGACAGACGACTGGTTCTCCGAGTACGTGTATGAGGTGGTGGTAGACAAGAGGTTCCTCTCCGAAGACGTCCTGGACGTGATGCAACAGGAGCCCGTCGTACTTCCGGCCTGGGACCCGATGGGATCCCTGGCGTAACTCGGAAGAAATACAGGTTTTATCCCCAACCTCTGGTCTTGTTTGACTCCGCCCTATTCCTTTGGCTGCTTTTACCTCTCCAATACCCCCCCCCATGCCTCCTTCTGAAACAGCCTGTTCTTCTAGACAAAATAATAAAGATTTTGTTTTCTTTTTTACTGGACTGTGCGTGTGTTTTGTCTATCTTTCCTCTGCATCATACACACCCTTTTCATATGAAGGCAAGCCTGCAGCAGTGTCAAAAAAGCAGCTGTTGAAAAGCCACTTAGACGCCCGCGTGGTCCACTTCATTTCTGTATTTCTTTGCTCCTTCACCAAGGTCACCTCCAGGGCAGCCGTGTGATGGGATTCAGACGTCTACGAATAACAAAAATATTTCCAGTAACACTCAATCTCTTATTTTTTTTGTTTTTTTCCAGATTAGCAGAGAAAGTGTGCATGCATGCACACACGTAATTGTTTTCATATCTTCTATCTGCATCCCTCCCCCTGATTGGGGTATCTAGGAATGCTAAAAGCAGGAAAAGGGCCGTACGCCGTTTCTCCTCCATGCCGCAACACTTCACTGCTTTTAAAACCGCCCTGTCATGGTAAGGTTTGACCTCTGACCTCGCAGCAGCTGATGGCTGAAGGTGGACGGAGGCAGGTTGTGTTGTTTGACTAATGAGATTTAGCACACAATTAAATCCTTAAAAAATGTGAAACCACCGAGGTTAAGCCTTACTGTATTAACTACATCCTTCCAATCCATCAACCTGCATTTTTTCTTTCCACTTTATAACTCCCTGTACCTCCCGATCTGCAGTTATCTATATAGGAAATATGCATGTGTATAACACAGTAAGTGCTTTTCTAAGTATATACAAACTAAATCCACAGATTTTAAACCTGTTATTTGGGGGAGGGAAATGGTTTCGCTCCAAAAGATTGATAGCAGCATTAGATTTATGTAACTGTACTGTTTGGGAGTTGATTGATAACACGCACCAGCAGTTTCTTTCCTAGAAGTTTTCCCTCCAAAGGAATGGTATTTTCCTTTATCTGGGGTTGGGTTAGAGGAAAGTGTTCACCTAATCTTATCTGGAAAATCCCTCGGTTTCACAATATGTTCACGAGGAAGTGAGGGATGATTTCCTCTCGTAATGTTTGACCCTCATCTTATTGATTGATTTATTTAAAGGTTCGTATAAAGGGTAATTACGCTTGATGTGATGGAGCTGCACAAAAAGGTTAAATGCTCAGCGTCGCTGCTACCGCGGCTTTCAGAGAGACGTATTAATGTAAACCAGAAGTGCTGAATAAACAGCAGATAAGACATTACACATATGTTGCACAACTGGGATAAAAATATGTATGTATTTGGAATGAGCTTATTTCACAGGTCACGGGGTGTCAGGGTAAATTGTGTCATATCCTCCTCCTCATTCTTATCTGTCCTCACCATCCACTTCTTTTTAAAGGAGTTTGACATCCCTCATGCCTGTGACTATTAATTTCTTTGGAAAAATATTACACTCTCGACTTTCGACTCAACTCAGGTGCTTGTAATTATCTGTGTTCTAATCCAGTCTTACGTCAGCTTCGTGTGTTTTGATGCCTGCTCGAGGTAAAAACGGCCTTCTGGAGAATATTTGAATGTGAACTTGAGCTAAACCCACATGATTGTCAGGAAGTGTGAGCAGCCAGCGCTCAGCCTGACCTCTGAGCAATAGACCTTTTTTTCATGGCAGCCATATTGACGTGAAACAGTACGTCAACACAGGTGTTACCATTGATACTAATTAAGGTTCCATTCGGGTCAAACTGGGTCAGGGTCCTGTTATTGTACATGTTGGCTCACAGGAAGGAACCCGTTGCACCAAATGGAACCTAAAATAGGGCTATTAATCATCTTAAAATGAAAAGAATGTCTGAACATGTGTTGAGCTTCAGGATAAACCTAGAATAAGACTGTGTTTTCCCATTTTATGCAATATTTTCTTATCTGTATTAAACGTAACGGCACATTCACACTCAGTTCTATTCCCTCGATATATGCATTATGTTTGTCTTGGTGCACACATGGTGAAGAACTGCATTAAAGCAATTCTTAAACATCTGCTGTGGTTTTTGTCAGTAATTACCACCTACCACTGGAATCTAACCTCAAAATGTTAGTACTTGAGTTTTTTATGTACTACACAGATTTGACAGAACATTATTAATTATTTTTTTATATATAGATACTGATCTAATAGCCTGTAATAACAAAAAAAGTAATACCTAATTTACTTATTCCATCATTACTAATAAATAGAAATTTTATCAGTAACAATAAAACCTAATTAAGTGATTAAATTAAATAAAAAATAATTAGTAGGTACTTAGATCCCTACACAAACGTAAAAATTCTATTGCAATAATTTGCAATTAAAATGTTAATTGAGAAAAACTACAAAAGTTTTATTAGCAAAGTCTATGTAAATGATCTAATGTACTAGTATTGATTATTCAGACCGTGCTATATTGTTTTAGTAAATAGATCCGTCACGTTCCGCGCTGTAGGTGCGCACACGTGACCTAATTGGCTGGGCATCAATCAGCCAATCAGGACAGAGGAAGCTCTGCGGGTCGTAATTAAACAGCTTCTGTTATATCTCCTCAAAACTGCAGCGGACAGAGGGAGGACTCCACCACAGCCACTTCCTGCCGATTAATCAAGGTTAGTTTGTCCCGAGCACGTTAAAATAATACAGACACTAATGTAACACAGACTTGTGAACACAATAGGCTCTGAAAGGGAGATTAATTGTTAACGTTTCCAGCAGGTTAGCGTCTTAGATTTTAGCTTCTGTTCATTAATATCAATGCTAAATGTATCATTAACGCCAAAAAACAATTTGTTCTTTATAATAAACTGTGAAGAAAATTAACCACGTACAATCACATTTCTACATTTCACTATTCTATAGATATTATATTGCCATTATAATAAGTGCATGCGTCATGCATATTATTAATAACATATTACTGAATTCCTCAAAATTGGGGGTTAAGTTGAAAGGTATTTTGTTAAAAAATTATATATATAAAAGTTATTTTTATGGCTTTCTTTATAGTAGTATTGACGGAAGGGGAGGCTGCCCCATGCGGGATTCGAACCGGCGTCCTGTATGGACCGAGGGCTCCGGCCTCTCTACAGGGGGTTGGCTGCTCTCTAACCACTTCATAAAAACTGTGCATAAAATCTCAGGCAGACTTTTATTGTGAGGTTGCTATGTTTACATGAAATGTTTTTTTTTTTTTTTTTTTTTTATCACTTAACACTATCCACTTATCACATTGTATTTCAAAGAACTGCAGACTGATGTGTGAGAACCAGCACACAATGGTGGGAAAGTATTTATTCAAGTGCTGTACCTTTTAGTATTCATACACTTGTACTGTAATTGAGTGTTTCTAGTTTATGCTACATTGGAGGAGCCTGACCCTAAGTTTAGGGACCACTGCTTTAACAATCTAATGATATCATATATAATAATACATTATATATAGTATGCATGCTGGAGTAAGTATAGTACATTATAGTATGTTTTGCTGCAAATATTTGTGTATTTAAGTAGGATTTTTTCATGCAAACGTTGTTATAATTGAATATTTAATTCATTAAAAGATCGTTACGTTAACCATTCCTCATGTGGTTTACACAAAATCTGACTGAGATCCACACGTTATACAGCAGGCTGGCTGACAGATGAAATAATATTAACAATATTTGGCTTAGTATTTGTGTAATTGTATTACTACGACAGTTTTTAACGCCTATATCCTCACGTGGTGTTCCTCATGAAGGCAAACTTCATATTGTGAATCTGTTTTAGCGGGGCCCTGTTTTTGTAGTCTAATTATAAAAAAATATCAGCTTTTGTAGTCCAAAGTGTCTAGTTAGACCTGTAGCAATGCAGTTTCAGTCCTTTTCCTACTGAAAAAGGCCTGCTCTGCTGGTATTGGCCTTGTGGAAACGTGCCTGCAGTTGATGAACCAAACATCACACTCCTGGTCTCACTATTCCCTGTTTCTTTCTTCCTCCTCTTCCCCCAGTGTGGGTGTGTGTGTGTGTGTGTGTGTGTGTGAGTGAGTGCACGCACATACCTCTGTGTGTATTTGTGTGTGTGTGTTGCAATGAGGATTAACCCAGTACTTCAGCTGATGCCGATTGGAATGATGTCAACAAGTGCACGGCTGTTTTTTAACCAGAGCCTGGATGAAAAGGGTGTGAGTGAGAGCCTGAAAAGAGAGACACATATACATATATAACTATTATTTAAAGCTATTTTTGCCTGTCTTTACCTGTTATTGTGCCTCGTTTTAGACCTCATGCACACAATGAAGGCACAGACTGTATCTGGCGAGGGGCCTTCTGGCCCAGTAGAGCACAGGGTTTCTGTAACTGGGTTAGTTACGTGACACAATTCATGCTTCTGTGTTCCTGTCTTATACACCTCCAGAAAACCTGGATTAGATTCAAGGACCCTTTGCTTTAAGCTCAACCCTGTGTGTGTGTGTGTATGTGAGTGTGTGTGTGCATGCTGGAGTAAGTGTGTTTGAGCCTTAAACCAGGCAGGGTGGGATGTGGCCCGCTGTAAGCCCAGGCGTGTTTGATTTGTGTGATTGGGTTTAGGCTGCGCTGATAGCTGCTCGCGTCCTGGACCCTGGATGACCAGACGCTCCGCGGACGACGTCCTGCTAAAAATACCAAGGTAGGACCACTGCTCTCTGCAGCACCAAATGTCGTTACCGGTTACAGGTTCATCTGCACAGATCCACAATTACTGCTCGCTCAAATCAATTTTTCAGCCGTACAATGACAGTGATAGCCATCTCTGGAGGGTGTGTGTGTGTGTGTGTGTGTGTGAACCAGGATTTAGTGACACGAGAAGCTGTGTACTAGGTAAGAATTAGGGAAGATTTTTGCAGGTGAATTATTTAATTAGTGATATTTCATGATTTAATGTGTAGAAATTGTGATCTGCACAAATGCATGTATGAGCAAACACACACACACACACACACACACACACACACACACTGCTAACTGCATTCAGTAACACTGAATGGAGAATAAAGTGTTCATCACAGCTCAGTTCCCATTTTTTCACCTAGAAGTATTTCAGTTGGAATCGCAGGCTTGTTCTCTGTAAATCTGTTATAGCATATTTATCATTTTTCAGACAATCAATCAGGCGATAGACTCACGGTTAAACATTTTCTAACGTTGTAAACAATCTCGATCCAGCTGTGAGATTTTGTATATATATATATATATATATATATATTGCCTCCTGATGCACAGTTTTTCATTGTTTATTGATCATATATCCATCTCGACAGTTTAATTTCTCACTGCCTGCCTTTTCAGTATTGTATTTTAAGAGATTCTGTTAAGCAAGGTGTTTCGTGAAAATATAAAGTCATTTTTCAGGTCCAGGCTACTTGTTTTTATCTTAAAAAATGATCGATGCTGACAGTTTCAGTGTAATTATATGATGATGTCTACGGCTGTCTTGCTGAACCTGTGTAATTGAAGCGGTTCCATCATCACGCTAAGAACAGCGAGAGCCTGTAATCTGGTAATTAATAAGGGCTAAAAGGTGTGGGTGCCCTTGTTCTGGCAGATGTATGGCAGCCTGTGAGAGCCCACCACCCCCCTTTTCCTTATCTGAAAATAAACCAGGGAATCTCCATCTGTGTGTGCGTCATAAATCTCAAAAAAACGTTGATCCTTTCTACTTCACACCTGGCGAGTTGCTGGAGACCCAAAGAAGAGTCATTATATTATAATGTACATTATAATGTATAATGTTGTTACATTATAATGTACACTCACTGGCCACTTTATTAGGTACACCATGCTAGTAACGGGTTGGACCCCCTTCTTCTTAGTGGCATAGACTCAACAAGGTGCTGGAAGCATTCCCCAGAGAGTTTGGTCCATATTGACATGATGGCATCACACAGTTGGTGCAGATTAGTCGGCTGCACATCCATGATGTGAATCTCCCGTTCCACCACATCCCATAATGCTCTGTTGGATTGAGATCTGGTGACTGTGGAGGCCATTTGAGTACAATGAACTCATTGTCATGTTCAAGAAACCAGTCTGAGATGATTCCAGCTTTATGACATGGGGCATTATCCTGCTGAAAGAAGCCATCAGAAGTTGGGCACATTGTGGTCATAAAGGGATGGACATGGTCAGCAACAATACTCAGGTAGGCTGTGGCGTTTATACGATGCCAAAAGAGTGCCAAGAAAATATTCCCCACACCATTACACCACCACCACCAGCCTGAACCGTTGATACAAGGCAGGATGGATCCATGCTTTCATGTTGTTGACGCCAAACTCTGACCCTACCATCTGAATGTCGCAGCAGAAATCAAGACTCATCAGACCAGGCAACGTTTTTCCAATCTTCTATTGTCCAATTTTGATGAGCTTGTGCAAATTGTAGCCTCAGTTTCCTGTTCTTAGCTGAAAGGAGTGGCCCCCAGCGTGGTCTTCTGCTGCTGTAGCCCATCTGCCTCAAAGTCTGACGTACTGTGTGTTTAGAGATGCTCTTCTGCCTACCTTGGTAGTAACGGGTGGTTATTTGAGTCACTGTTGCCTTTCTATCAGCTCGAACCAGTCTGGCCATTCTCCTCTGACCTCTGGCATCAACAAGGCATTTCCACCCACAGAACTGCTGCTCACTGGATATTTTTTCTTTTTTGGACCATTCTCTGTAAACCCTAGAGATGGTTGTGCGTGAAAATCCCAGTAGATCAGCAGTTTCTGAAATACTCAGACCACCAACAACCATGCCACGTTCAAAGTCACTCAAATCACCTTTCTTCCCCAAACTGATGCTCGGTTTGAAATGCAGGAGATTGTCTTGACCATGTCTACATGCCTAAATGCGCTGAGTTGCCGCCATGTGATTGGCTGATTAGAAATTAAGTGTTAACGAGCAGTTGGACAGGTGTACCTAATAAAGTGGCTGGTGAGTGTATAATGACTCTATAATGTCGGAATACAGTACTTCCATAATGGTCAAATAATGAACTTCACGGGTTAGGGTTCAAAACCAGTATGTCACATATGAGCAGAAAAACCTAATCAATGATCTCAACTAACGCCACAGAAAATCTAAGAGCCCAATAGGATCAATTCACTTTGAATTTTAGCCCTTGTTATAGTTGAAATGAGAAAAAGTTAAAGGTCCTTAACAACGACTTAGTTGATGCAGATTAATGGTCCAGTCAAGCTCTCATACTGTTGACTGTTTTAACTAACATCCTGATGATTTTAAAGCACATAGTTGTTTTTTGTCAGATTTATCCAAAACATAGGTTTGGTTTTCGTCTTCTACAGAGCTCATCTAATCTCCATTTTATGTATAGATAAATAAAAAAATAAGGCAATGAGACACAGCACATCAAAAGGATTTTTTATCTCTAAGAAAATTTGGCATCAACATATTTCGTCAAAGTTAAAAGCAGACATTAAAATGTTGTCATGTCGATGTGTAATATAAGAAGAAGGAGCACGAGTGTGATTTGTGTGTGTGTGTGTGTGTGTGTGTGTGTGTGTGTTCTAATAATAGACCCGTTTCACAGCAGACGTTTTGCACAGAGCAATAAAGCTCATGGCTCCGTTACATTACGTCTGTGTCAGCATCTGCTCAGATAAACGGAATAAGAAAATCTCTTCTGTAATTAAATCCACCTGAGATTTTTCTGCTTTGGAAGTCAACTCATTTAACCAATATATTTAGAGATGCCTTGAAACATTTAACCTTCTTAGTGCATAGTGTTGCTATATGGAAACAATTTCTTTATCCTCCTTAAAGCTGTGATATAAAATCTATTTTTTTACAGTAAGGTGGGAAAAGCGGGCTTTTATTTTGGAAGGACATACAATTTATGAGGTCACATAACCAGTCCCTACTTCTTTTTACATATTTCATGCAATACAGTGTTAACCATAGTTTAAAGCAATTAACTAATCAGTCTAATCGTGACACTAAATATGCAATGGAAAATCCTAATATGTACTAAATATACCATAAATTTATTCTGCAGAGTTCAAATGTGATATGATGTGCTGCAGTGAATGTCTTTTGCTGTTATTCATCTATTTTGTGCAAATTGAAAAGAGTTATTGTTGCTTGGTTAAGGCGTTTTTATCCCCCATGATGCATTGAGTAGAGTCTGTTGACCAATCACAGGCACATATTAAGATCCTGTAGAGTGTGTGTTTGTGTGTGTGTGTGTGTGTGTGTGTGTGTGTGTGTGTGTGTGAGAGAACGCTGAAACCAGATGGGCTGAGTTATAGAAGTATTTTAACAGAAGGAGACCATGCTGTGCTGCATGAATGAAAAACCAAGCTCGAAAAATTGATTATGTCTCTATTTTTTTTCCCAACGTGATTCTGTCAGCACAGAGAGTACACTGACCTCTAGTTAATATAAAAATCTTCTACCCGGCCCCCTTATTTAAAAATGTATAGGTTAACTCAATCATGGCCTTATCGGCTTCCATAAAAGTGGAATCTCTTGCATTTAAAACAAGATGTTAATCGTTAATCATCGCTGCAGTTGTAAGAAACCTGCATTAGTGCATTTAGTCCCACCAGCATTCATGCAAACTTTAATTACAACTATATATTTCTACTGTGTGGGATCAACCATCATAGCGCTAAACCCTGTGACAAAGTTTTTATTTCAACTTGTGGCATAACTACATAGATTTTCTTCAAATCAAGTTTCAGTTCAAAACATTCATAGAAGCAAACATCACATAAGCTTGTATCATACCATTGGAACAATAAATGCCATAACTAATGCATCTATTCCAAAAGTAGTCCTATTTAATAACTAGGAATATCCATCCATCCATCCATCCATTGTCTATCCCGCTTATTCCCTTTCGGGGTCGCAGGGGTCTGCTGGAGCCTATCCCAGCGCACTTTATGGGCGAGAGGCAGGGGGATACACCCCAGATGGTCGCCAGCCAATCGTGGGGCACACACACCATTCACACACCATTCACTCTCACACTCACACCTATGGGCAATTTAGAGTTTACCAATTAACCTGAGCATGTTTTTTGTATTGTGGGAGGAAACCGGAGTACCCGGTGAAAACCCACGCAGACACGGGGAGAACATGCAAACTCCACACAGAAAGGCCCCAGACCCAGGCCCAAGGCGGGTCTTGAACCTGCGACCTTCTTGCTGTGAGGCAACAGTGCTACCCACCGCACCACCGTGTCGCCCAACTAGGAATATCATCTACGTATAATACATTAAGTGCTTGCACAACAGCAGTTTTATTAATTAAAGAAACATGTATGTCTTAACTTAAAGTATAGAAACGCATGTTTAAGTTAAATAGTGCTAAACTGTAGCTCTGACAATCTTAAGCTCGCGTTGCCTTTAAATCATGTTTTTTTTTTTTTTGATTGTTCAGGCCTAATACTTAATCTAGGCATCCTTATATTCCCTTCTGTTTTAAATTAGCTTAACATCAGGTCATCTCCGGGGGACGGGGTTGCTCAGAGTTTTGGAGTTGACCTGAGTGCACGACCGGGACGCGAGACGAAGAGTATTATTCAGTCATGATAGCGGCCAATGGGGCATAATTCAATAATGCCCACATTAACATTTCCCACATTTTCCGACATTTGTGCGCAGCCGCAACACGGCAAATAGAAGTAAATCTTGACTCCGGGGCAGGTTACCGTGCATGTCTTGACAGTTTGCCACAAAATGTGTTTGCATTTCTACTTATCAAAGTTTTTTTTCGTTTTCTCCCGGGAGTCGTTTCCTCGAAGTCCTGCGAGACTCGCGAAAGTGTTGTTTGTGCAGCTTTCATGCTCGCAACCTAAGGCACTAAACGGTCCTCTCCTGTGTCGGCCTGCACTGTTTATTTTTCAATTAGCCAGGGTTCAAGTTGGCATCATGTCAGGTGAGCATGGGAAACTATAAATCTACACGTGTGCAGCACAGGAGAAAACACACGGAACCAAACAGGGTTTTTATAAATTATCTTCTCAGGTTGGTCAATTTCTCTCTCTCTCTTGCAATGTGTGTGTGAGTGCTACTTTGCATTTTGTGTGCAAGCAAATATTTAGTGAGAGAGAGAGTGTGTGTGTGTGTGTGAGTGTAAAAGCCAATTATGGGTTAATTTCTTTGTAATAATAGTGTAAATTAGTAATGATAATTACTAATTATGAATCATCAAGATGCACAACGTTTGGAAAACTTATCTGGAGTGTTTTTGGAAGTGCATTTTTTTTTTTAAAGGAGGATCTTGTGTCGCTCGCGTTTGAAATAGTGGTTGTCAAACAGGATTTGCAGAAAAACGTGAAGGAAAATGAGATGAGTGCTGCAATAGTGTGTAAAAAGTGTGCATGGATGTCTGAGGATGACTAAAAAAGCATTACCGCCAAAACAACTGAAACACAAGTAAACCACCTCCCAGTTGTTTGTCGTAGGTATAGAAGTGTTAGTCGTATGGTTTGGTCAGCTGGAGAGTCAATATTTGAAATAATATTGGTAATCCAGTAATAAATACTGTACCGTAATACTTCCTTTGACACTGTGCGTAATGACGACTCACACTGTGTTCTGTCTTTTTCTATCCTTTCAGAGACCAAGTAATAATTCAATATATAATATAAATATATGCAGTGAGGCTCTGAGGCATTCTGTCTATCTGTAAGATTATAGTAGGCTTTTCAAAATAAAAGCCCTCAGCTTCTTTAATGATTTTGTTAAGGCGACAAATATGACAAACAAGTGTGTGAGGTTAACAAGTGTGTAAGTTTAAATATTAAATGCAGTAAAAAGTAAAGTAGAATTGTTGTTTCACATTAAATGACTTTTTTCTAAAAATGCTTTCAAGAGAAACAAACATGGAGGGAGACACACGTGTGTGTGTGTGTGTGTGTGTGTGTGTGTGTGTGTGTGTGTGTGTGTGTGTTCCATGCAGTTTGTTCACCAGACAGCACTTTTGCAATAGTAAAAGGGCAATAAATCTTTCTCAAAAATGCTATTAAGATTAATACCAATCTATATTTCACTATTTCACAAATCTTTTTTATAGTGACACTTAGATATATGGAGGTGGAGATCAAAATCTGTCAGGGAAGGAAAGTTGGCTAATAGAGATGGAAGCCTACAACTGTCAGGAGGCCAAAACTATGCAGGAAAACCCCTGAGAGTTGCCAGAGCCGCCTCTGATAAGCACATTATTTCTACTCAACCGTTCCTGACGTCTATACCCCGGACTATAGGGTGTTGGTCTGTGTTCAGGAGCAGCGCGGCTACAAAAGCTGACACAAAGCCCCGGGCTTTATGAGTTGTTTCAGAGTAAAAGATACGCTGAGCAGGCGCCTTTTGGGATCTCACGGGGATTTCAGAAGCAAAATCTCATGAGCTGATATACTGTTACCACACGGGGGTCGTCTTAGGTTTCATGCAGCATTTCACAAAAAGGAGAAACCATATGATTGCATATATATATATATATATATATATATATATAGCAAAAGCGTGCATGTGTTTTCTTCTTGACAATCCATAGCGGCTTTATCTCGTTTATAAAACATTCATATTCTTAACTGCTGATGAATTGCAGCAACAACCTGTGGGAGTGCAGGTACAGAAGCTGTGTTGGCTGCATGCGTTTGGGAGCTGCCCAGCGCGACCACAGCCCTGCACCGAGCAGAGAAAGACGATCCGTCCGCTTCAACGTGTTGTAACACAAGAAACAGACTCACTTTTCTAATGTAGCAAATGCGGCGTGTTGAGTGTTAAGTGCACCATAGCTCTGTTGTCTATTTACTGTGAACACAGTGGAGGGAGAAAATCAATGTGCAAATACCAGCGCGTCATTGTTGTCCTTTAAAAGCATTATTTGAGGAAATGCCTTATCCTCGGACAACCTAATGAAATGCAAACATAGGGACATGTCCAAATAAACTGATGGTCTGAAGAGCAAGAACGGCGCTCCCAAAAAGAAAAAAAACGAAGGGCCACAGGCGGCAAAAGCTGCAGGAGTCTAATCTGGTCGTGGCAGGTGTTCGCCAGGATGACGTGAAGGAAAGAACTTGAACGGTGGAGGATAAGAAGTCAACACCGAGAATGAAGAGTTGAGCAGAAAAATGCACAAAAAGGGAGTAAGAAGGCAGCAACAGAAAGTGTGTGTGTGTGTGTGTGTGCGCACAAAAGACAAGAAATAGTGAGTAGCACCCTGACACAGAGCCCCAACTTACCCGAGAGAACTTCTCCAGGGTAGGACGTCCCCTGATTGCAATGTGTGTGTGTGTGTGTGTGTGTGTGTGTACAGTCAATAATGACTGATTGCTGTATTGTCGCTGTATGGATCTGATCAAACGTCAAACCCCTCCTGTCTAAGCCTGCATACCATTTGTCTTCTGAACGCATGCATCTCTGCATATGTCTGCGCAACGGTGCGTCTCTGAGCGCGGCGTGTGTGTGCGTGCATGTGTGTGTGTGTGTGTGTGGAGAGAGAGGGACAACAAGGGAGGGAGAATGAGAGAGAGAGAGGGAGAGAGAGAGAGAAATGAGAGAGGTTTGAGAGCTCAATTTGCGAACACAATGTCCTGATGTGCTACTGCACGCTGTTTCTCTGGCAAGTTTTTGCAATGCCGCAGGATTCTTGAAGATTTGGGGAGAAGTTTCTGCTGCTGCTGTTTGTGCACGTTTCAGCGGCTGCAGGTTATAGGCTCCCAGTCCTGTACTGTCTGTAAAGGTAACGTATGGATGCATGTGAACTGGTGTAAAATACGAATTTAAGTGGAGTTTACTACATGACTGTAGAGTATATTTTTTGTATTATATTGCGATGCTGCGTACACACATTTCCTCCTTTTAATCGATCTTTTTTAAAATCTTGATGTTATCACTGAATGCTTGCTTCCTTTATTATAGTCGACTCAGTCGAACAGGAAAAGAGAAAAAAATACTATTATTTTTTTCCAGGAAAAACTGTGTCTGCACCACAATATTATAGTGTTAATCTTAAACGAGGCTCATTAACTGACTATGTATTGTGTGTAAATCATTATATAATTTAGTCTTTCACTATGTCATTCATCGATATAGGTTTTTATCTATTGTGAGGCGGCGTGAACTTACAAGTTTCACTGACTGACTGAAGTCTCGTATTTTTTACTTGTGCACTGTTTGTAGATTGAAATGAACGCACGTTTTTGTTTTATCCTCACGTTTATCCTCACTTGTCGCTGGTCAGTTTTCAGCTTTCCCTCACATTCAGCTTCTAAGTGCTGTAATTTGAAATTGAATTGTGTTTTAAAAAAAAAGAATAAAGCTCATGAGTGCTTACAACAGGAATTAAATGGTAAAAAAAAAAAATAAGGGTTCAGGTACATGACTGTGTCTCGTGGTAGTCAGATGTCAGTGAATGTCGTGTGGTGTAAAACTTCGTTCTTAATTAGGATAATGGTATTCCATGCAAAAACTGTGTCTTCTGACATTCTGGCGTTTTTTTACTAATTGAGCAAACACCATAATATTTGTTCCTTTTCTGTATTTTTGGGTATTTCTATGCATGTAATGACTAAATATATATTTCATGTTGTTACACTTTAATATAGTTCCTATGTCTAGAGGATGTAATAATTAAATATGGATATTTAATTCACAAAGATCCTCATTTAAATAATACTAGTGTGTCTTATATAAAGGTAAAAGTAAAAGCTGATTAAAATATAAAGATGCTGTGTTTATAAAATCTGTGGTCTGTTAAGTGTTTTTTTCACAACACAAGAACAAACCTGTTGAGCAAATAACTTATTTCCATATTCGGTGCTTGTTGAATCAAAATGAGCCAACTTTATCAGTACGAGTAAACAATTCCACTTTCATGTCTGCGGTCTATCGCTTGTTTCTTTCTGTGAGTGTTTCCTGTCCTAAAATATGCTGCTGCTGCTGCTGGTACTCGCTGCAGTGTCTGATTTCTGCCCTGTGTGTACGGCTTTGATCAGATAAGACAAAAAAAAAGAAACAGCATGTTTTATGTTCCCGTGTGTAATAAACTGCGGGTAAAACACACGAAACGAGACCTGACGTCTGTGCTGAATGACACTTTGTGACTGTGTTTCAGAGCGACACGAGACAACGAGAAGTTTGCAGAGAAGAGTCGAGATTCACGTAACTTTCCTGGCGGCCACGAACGCATCGAGTAGCCCCCCTCCCTCCCTCTGGCCCCATTCGCTCCTTTTAGCTCCAGTTACCTGTCCCAATAGGACGTGTCCTTTTTCTTTTTTTCCTTTTGTGTGAACGCCGTCCCTGCGCTGTTATTCCTGTCCCCCCTCATGGGCCCCCTATCAGACAGCAGCCCCGCGTCTCTCAGAATCCGCCTCCATCCCTGAACGCCGGCGTCCACGCTTCCCATGGAGACAAAAGACACCACGACGACGACGATGATGATGATGACCGGCGTGTTGACGGACAAAGGCGAGAGCGAGCGGGAGAGGGGCAAAGGGAAGGAGGAGGCGGGGGGGGACGAGCAGCAGGAGAAGGGGCGCCTGATGCTGTCTGACGGTCTGGCAGAGCGGGGACCCAAGAGCCCGGGCCCCGGGTCCGGTCCGCAGGTCTCCAACGGCTTCACCGCGTCCACCCCGCAGAGCCCCAAGGAGGGCCCGGGGACCGGGGACCGCTCCGAGGGCGTGGCCTCCGGGCAAGGGGGGGGCGCCGGGTCCTCGGCCCCCCTGGGGGGCCCCAGGACCCTGGTGGTCCAGCAGACCGTCCTGGATAGGCCCCGGGAGACCTGGAGCAAGAAGATGGACTTCCTGCTCTCGGTGATCGGCTATGCGGTGGATCTGGGGAACGTCTGGCGTTTCCCGTACATCTGCTACCAGAACGGAGGAGGTGAGGGGGGAGCGGGACGGGTGGGGGACCAGGAGGGCGCGCGAGGGCCCCTGCTGCTGAGTAAACAGGAAAAGGAGGGATTTTGGTGCCGAAACGCAGTCTCCATCATTAGAAGGAGGAGATGTAGCTGATATGACATATTTCTGCATCACACAATCTGAGTAAAACACGGTGAAGCTGGACGTTTTCCTAAAGTCCGCCCGCGCTCTGTCACCACACAATCCACACCTAGCAGCAAACACGGCCTCTCTTACCACTTTTATTGAATTTGCAATAATAAAATCTTTGCAATTTCCTGTGTTCTGTGTGCGTCTCGCGGAGCGAGGGAGAGATGGGGAACTGGTGGACACTTGATAGAGGCAACAGTATTAATTGTGTTTTTTTTTTTTCACGAGAGCGCCGTCGCGGCTTTCTTTTTTTTCTTAATAACCTGTCTCCCCCCCCCGGCAGCTGCTCAATCAACCCTTATCTTTGCATGCATGTCACAAAGAGTCACGCACATGCGTGTACACACCGGCCCGCACATAAAATAAGTTGATAATCAGATTAGGAAGAAAGAAAGAACGAATAAAAGAAAGATTTGTTATCAAACTCTGTATGTGGGGATCTGGCTGCCATCCTGCCGCTCTCCTGTTTCTCAGTATTTGGCCTTTAATTCTCCTTTCATCACTTGTGCATGTCACAGAGTATAAATAAGAGCTAATTCCTCCCTTTTTTTTCAAAAGCAAAGCCAACTTTTCGGTAATTTCTCAGTGCAGAGTTAATGCTCACATTGCAACGGCACCAACGTAAGTCAGGCTACATCATTTATATGGGACTCACAATATTTAATGATTTTTTACCGAGTTCTGTTTAACGTCTCCCGTTGCCTGTGAGATATCGAGGCTACTCAGATCACAGATGGAATGTGGATGAGTAGCGCTCTTGCGTAACAGTTTCGTTCAGCCTCCCACATCCATCCCCCCCTTTGCATTTTTCTCCCTTTCCCTCACGCTCCTTTCTTTCCTCCGTCCCCACACCTCCGTGCAGGTGCCTTCCTGCTGCCCTACCTGTTGATGGCCGTGTTCGGAGGCGTGCCTCTCTTCTACATGGAGCTGGCTCTGGGCCAGTTCCACCGCAGCGGCTGCATCTCCGTCTGGAAACACATCTGCCCCATCTTTAAAGGTAAAAGTGAGAGAACGGAACAGAACAGTTGGGAGGAAGCGGAGCACTTAGCAACTGGAAAATTGGAAGTTGGAGAACAAACAAGATGAATAAGGGCAGTCTGCTAGGCAGCATGTTGACCTCCTCACCCCCCGCGGTGGTACATTTGCCTTGAAGAACGTCCCCTCGCTTCTCGTACGCCGGGTGAGACGAGCGCGAGTGCTGCTCTGTTATGGTAATCGTCACATTTCCACGCCAAATGCCAGACGCTCGCAAAATGTGTTTGTTGCTCTTGTTGGAAAATGTCACCCACTTACCCCCCCTCCCCCCGACGTGGACTGGAATTAGCTCGAAAAACACCACTGATGTCTGGTGTATTGATTGACTGCTACACACACACACACACACACACACCAAACTAATAAAACACTGTACACACTTCCACGTTTTCTTGCTCACGCTAATGATTCGTTCCACTCATCCAGGCATAGGCTTTGCCATCTGCATCATAGCCCTCTACATCGCCTTCTACTACAACACCATCATGGCCTGGGCCTTGTACTACCTGCTGTCCTCGTTCCGCTCCACCCTGCCCTGGACCACCTGCAACAACAGGTGGAACACGGCCAACTGCAACCGCTACATGTCCACCGACAGCAACGTGTCCTGGACCAACTCCTCTACCTCCCCCGCCGAAGAGTTCTATACGTAAGTGCATGTAAGTCGGATGTGTACGGGCGCGTGAGGGAGGCAGCGTTTTAGCACGAGAATCTGTCTTGCAAATGCACCGAAAGCACAAAAGGAAATCACAATTAACATTAAAGATGATGCCAATTCATTAGACCTTTTTTCACAGCAGCAAATATTTAGCTGGTGTTGCACAAAACTGCTCCGAATGTTTAATGTAAATGTGAAAATCAAGAGCAAGTTATGTCAGACAAAGGCGTGCAAGTGTTTTAGGAGAAAAGAACTTTTTAGAATATTTCTCCTAGTTTCTCCAGTAGTACTGAATAGTTAACATTATTAAAGGCAGCGATAAGGTCATGCACAGAAGCTGTTAATTATTTTTTCAGTCAATCCGTCTCCAAACGGCTATAAATGTTTTTAAGGAGGCCTGTTGGCAGGGGGTCATATCAGCATGTGGAAGCTTTAAGAGGTTGAACAAGAGTTCTGGACTTAATGCCATTAAACTGGGTCATGCTTATCAATTTTCTTTTATATGGACGCAGTGGTTTTTGTTTGACGTAGAGCTATTAATACTACGTTTGCATTTTTTTATTGGTGCATATGAGTTCCTATGAGGACCTGTTAAATATGGCACATAGAGTACATGCATTTTTACCTTGCACAGATGCCATAGAGAAAGTGGTGCATTAAGGCAAGGTGCTCACAAGGTGTTGCACCGAGCTCACTCTCAGATTCAAGATATTTATTGATATATATATAAGAGTTCTTTAGGTTTCATGTGCTGCAATAATCTTTATACATCACGATACATGAAGATCCTGCAGCAGCTTCATGTATCCTCATATTAGTGCCTGGTCAAACAGTCCAAACTCCATCCACTGCCCCGTGAGAGGAGTTCACATTTATCCAAACCCGCTCACCGGTGCTGCTGTATTTACTCAACGGTCACTCATTACATATGTCATGGACATTCAGTAGAGAAAAACAGAAATACTTTACATTTGCAGCATTTCTCTATGGTGCATTTGGTTTAGCAGAAATTTATATTAATCCAACTTCAATGGACCAAGGATATAGATATGCAGTTATATCCCATAGTGATTATGGAGAACAAACTCAGGGCGAGAGAGGCAAGACATGAGGAGGAGGAGAGGAATAGTTGTGGTTGCGACAGTGCAAATACAAAAAAAACTAAAAAAAAACTACAACTCATTAAATTACAGCATGTTATTCTGAGTATTAGGAAATATTCAGAGTGCAGTTTACACAGTGACTCACTGAGACAGCCAGCGTGTTAAAAGAAACGGGGTAGTGGTTTTATTTTATTTTCACCGTAACTTAAAACCACGGCTTTGCTATAACAATCTCCTGTTTATTGTTGACTGTTCAGACTCGGTGTTATCAGCTGCTCACTCCACCGTGGGTCTTCCCGCTGGGACAGATCCAGGTTTTATCCACATCTGACGTTTCCTTATACAGGTTTAAAAGTAAAAAAAAAAATTCCACAAGTCCGTCCGGCGCCAGAATTTCCTGTTTTCAACATAAATCTTGTCTCTGTTCTATCGTCCAAAGCTGTGTGTGTTTAACCTTTGACCACTTGTTAACCTCACTGTTCGATTCAGTTTCACTCTTTTTTTTTTTTTTTGCCGCCTTGAATTTCTTTTTTCTGACTGTATCTTGCATAAGCTTGTGTTTAATTGCATATAATCAGGGACTGCTTGTGATGTTTTATCTGATGTCCCCATCTTTTTGCCCTTTGGCATTGTCTAACACTATTTATCAGTGGTTCCACATGGTTCTTCTGCCTTCCCTTTTCCTCTCCTCTTCCTTTTTCACATTGTGTTATATCTCCTCCCTTATCCCTTCCCCCCCCCTCCAGCCGGCAGGTGTTGCAGGTCCACCTCTCCCCGGGCCTCCACCAGCTCGGCTCCGTCAGCTGGCAGCTGGCGCTCTGCCTGCTCTTCATCTTCACCGTCGTCTACTTCAGCATCTGGAAGGGAGTCAAGACGTCTGGAAAGGTAAGTGGAGGAGCCTGCGGGCGCCTGCACGGCTGATGGGGGGTGTCAGTTAGGGCGGATGGATGGATGGATTGATGGAGACGGCCGGTTGCTCTGCTCTCGTCCGCCGCCCTCATTACGATTCATCATCGTGGACGGAAAAGGTGGTTAGAGAGGAAGTCTCACGGCTCTGGTCCATATGCTGCTTAATGTTGAAAACTGTCCCATAAGGGCTGGAGCCGTGCAAGCAGGGGAAGGATGTAGTAGACTAGGGTACGTTATCTGGTGATGGTGGCACCACATCAGTTTGCACCAATGCACTTGCATTGTGATATCCTCAAGGATGCATTGATTTAACATTGATTGTATGTAATTCATATATAGAAACCTCATATATATATATGAGATTTGTGTTTTTTAGCAGGAGATTTAGCCATTTCTGCAAGGCTTCATCAACAGGACTTCATCATTTGTCTTTTTTCTCCATTAGGTCGTGTGGGTGACGGCCACCTTCCCCTATCTGGTCCTCCTGGTGTTGCTCGTCCGTGGGGCCACCCTGCCGGGGGCCTGGAGAGGCGTGGTCTTCTATCTCAAACCCGACTGGGAGAAACTTCTCACCACTACAGTAAGTCAGTCGGTGTCTGTATTAAAACTGCATCATTCTCTGCAGTCCTATTTCTCTTTTTCCCCTGAATCCCTTTACCGTTCTTCCTTGCTTCCACGCTCTTTCAAGGTGTGGATTGATGCAGCAGCTCAGATCTTCTTCTCTCTGGGTCCCGGCTTTGGCGTGCTCCTTGCCTTCGCCAGCTACAACCCGTTTCACAACAACTGCTACAAGTGAGACGCTCCCACACACCCACGACGCCACACAGACCGCAGTAGTCCTGTAAACGACGTCTCTGACGCTGCCCCCCCCCCCGTCTTTTACGTCCTTTCAGAGACGCCTTGATAACCAGCTCCGTGAACTGCCTGACCAGCTTCCTGTCCGGCTTCGTCATCTTCACCGTGCTGGGCTACATGGCTGAGATGCGGAACCAGAATGTGGACGCGGTGGCCAAGGATGCCGGTAAGACATGCGTGGAGAAAAGGTTAGGAACTGGACTTTTGGTTTCACCTCGGAGGCTTCCTCAGGTCTGGGATTTAGTGCCGGGCAGCTCAGGAATTCAAAGTTGTAAAACCGAATTAACTTGACCTCACTGCTGGAACTGGGGAGCGGTCGTGTGAATAGGTGTCACACACCTGGAGCGGCCAGGTGTGTCCTGCCTGCAGGTGAGAGCGAGTTGTAAACCCCAGGACAGAAGGGAGGTGAAATGTCTAGTCCTGTTGCTTTTCTCTATCTCACATTGTTTGAAATAATTAAAAACCAGATGGACGGAGCAATTTACAAATATACATTTGCATATAACTAAATCTCTTTATTCCTCTGAAGTTACACCACACAAAGACAGATATGAGTCTATTCTACAGAACTTGGAGGAATTCGATCAACTGCATATTCAATTTTGCATTGAGGGATTCAAAAAAAGACCCTAAATATGAAAAAAGTGGAAATCACCAGGCTAGAATGACGTCCCCCCATGTGGTCTA
Organism: Eupleurogrammus muticus; assembly: GCA_036785175.1. Classification (NCBI taxonomy): domain Eukaryota; kingdom Metazoa; phylum Chordata; class Actinopteri; order Scombriformes; family Trichiuridae; genus Eupleurogrammus; species Eupleurogrammus muticus. The sequence goes on along the minus strand of JAYKQN010000009.1, from coordinate 1,352,583 downwards.
ACCTGATGTCTAGTACTTGTATTGATAGGGGACCCCACCCTCTGTAGCAGGATCTGTCAATTTTGAATGCAAAATTATATAAAAGAAAATATGCCAAGACATAAAACATTAGCCATTAGACATAAAACTCATGTGACCAAACTTGTGCATCATAATCAGATAGACTTTAATAAATAAGCAGCAGATAATATAGACACTACCGAGTGTGATCAATCTTATACAAGATATTTCCTCAATAGATTAAATAAATGCCTTCAATCCTCTAAAGATAAAGTATTCATGGTTGGTGCTTTATGAATTTGGTATAGACCCTAACTTCCATTCCCCATGCTCTGCTGTGATATGAACTGGTTTTTAATGACATTACTTTCACTCATCTTTTTGTACTATCCACCATTAAACACCTGTGGTTGGATATGTCCCAGTTACAACCAAAAACCTACAAGTAGACTGGAACCTCACAATGAAAATGATCCCTTTCTAAGGGTTTGTCGGAGAGACAAAGGAGGACAGGCTGTCCCCAACCTCTCCATGCATTTTTTTGCTCTCATGTGTTGCGCCTGTTATCAATTTGGTCAGACTCCAATGCATCAGTTTCATGGCAGGCTACAGAGGGAAAACTTGGCCTCTCCATGTTATTTACAAGACTTCGTATACGCTAACCTAACCCTCAAACGCTCTAAATCTAAAGTATGACGTTATGGGGCCCCATAATGTCGTCCCTTTTAATCAGCTTGGCTCGCTGTGAGGAAAAGCTTCACTCTCAGTTAAAGGGACACAACCACAGTCCGGTCTTTTACAGATTTACTCTTAATAGCTTTTGGCAACTGTAATGAGGAGAGTTTTTACATCTGGTGCCTCAGGTACAAATATGTAATTGCACTTTTCTATATTGTAGGACTGCAGCTGATGCTTGTCATCATGCATTATGTTGTATGACTCCTCCAACCTCCCTTTCCTTATTTCTTTCTTTCTTTCCCTCCAGGGCCCAGTCTGCTGTTCATCATTTATGCAGAAGCGATCGCCAACATGCCCGCCGCCACCTTCTTCGCCATCATCTTCTTCCTCATGATCATCATGTTGGGCCTGGATAGCACGGTGAGTTCACGTTTAACGTCTCCTCGCATGCCCTGCTCGCCCATGTCGTAATCAGCCCCATTCCCTCGTTGCCCAGTTCCAGGCTCCTGTGTCCACTCCAAACCTAGAAACAGAGCGTTCGTATTTGCTCTGCAAATGCCCTGTTCTGTTTAACCTGTGTTTGCCCGTACTCAACCTGCCCGTATTATTTGTCCTTGCTGTTCCATTTTGGATAAGAGTCAACGAAAACAAGGTGATAGGACTTTTCCTATCACTGCGTGGAGATCTTGTCTGCATGAGCCTGTGTTATCTGCCCTGAAGCAGCCAGATGGAGAGACCAGTAAAGGTGTAATCACGTATTGTTAATCAGTGCAGAATCTGAATCGGGGGTTGCTTTTAATGAGTGAGGATATTACTGAAAGCAGGTTGGCGTACAGGGATTCCTGTTGCACCTTCTAAAATTTCTATTTCTTCTTTTTTTTCTGATTATCTGAAGGCTGTGCATTGAGTGCCATGTCGTCTGGTGAGTTCCTCTGCTTATATCCTTCTCCCCTTTTCGTGCCTTCATCGCTGCAGTTTGCAGGGTTGGAGGGGGTGATCACGGCGGTGCTGGACGAGTTCCCTCACATCCTGGCTAAGAGACGAGAGTGGTTCGTCTTCGGCCTGGTGTGTGTCTGCTACCTCGGGGCTCTCTCCACGCTCACATATGTAAGTTTTAAAAAAACACACACATTATATACAAGTTGCTATCGAAATGTCAACAACAAAGCTCATATTGTATTTAAGATTATACTGTTATATTTTAGGTAATTTAATGAACTGCAGCAAATAATCAGTTGAAATGAGATTAGAGCAGTCCCAGTAATCCGTTTATCTCCAACCCTCACTAAGTAAAGTAGTGACTAAGTGACTATGGGTCTCTGGTCCTTTAAACACTCACATCTTACAGTATTGACCTAATGAATGTCTGTGACTTTGTGGAGGAAGCTGTACTGCATGTAGTGAGTAATTAGTAAAAATGGCTTTTTCAGAAGTTCTTCCTCTCTCGCTGTCTGTTCTCAGGGAGGAGCGTTTGTGGTGAAGCTGTTTGAAGAGTACGCTACAGGCCCTGCAGTCATCACTGTGGTGCTGCTGGAGGTCATCGCTGTTTCCTGGTTCTATGGTGAGTTCCAGGAGTGATGGAAATTCTGACGATTCAGTAAAGATTCAGATCTGGGCACAGGCAGCGCACCTCTGATTAGTTATACAGTGTTGTTTTTAGCACAAATCTGACATCGTGGACCTCGTAATGATCACGTGTGTGTGTGTGTGTGTGCATGTGTGTGTGTGTGTGTGTGTGTGTGTGTGTGTGTGTGTGTGTGTGTGTTTCAGGTACAAACCGTTTCTGCAATGATGTTCAGCTCATGCTTGGTTTCTCGCCGGGTGGTTTCTGGAGGGTCTGCTGGGTGGCCATCTGCCCCTGTTTTCTGCTGGTGAATCTCACACACACACACACACACACACACACACACACACACACACACACACACTCACAAATCATGCAAACACACCTAAAAAGTGTAAAATTGTGTCAAATAGTGCAAGAAGTACCTGAAGTTACAAATAAAGATGCAGAACTTGGGAGTATCTGTTGTGACACATGTGAACTAGTTTATACAGCCGAGCTTCTTCTCCAATCACATGACCTCCTGTCCTCACTGTAACACGAATCCAACACACCCTTACATCATGGCAGTGTATTCTAGTCATCAGTTCTTTGTCTGCAGCTACGCTTGCTGCTGCAGACCATATGGGGTTTCAAACAAGCCCACCTCGGCTCTGAGTCCGTCTCCCCCTAGGGGTGGCGTTGGTCTCGTTCCCCTGGTGTGGGATCAGTGTTTGCATGGAAGGACGAGGTCACAGCCTAGACCCAGACCCTCTAAAACCTGATTCATACTCATCTGTGACTCCCAGCAACGCTGCTCAGCCAAACAAGTGTAGAAAGTTCATTGTTCTGTTATTGACACCACTAACACCATCCACTCATGTTTAACTATTGTTTTTAGTAAAAGTACTCATAATGTGACTGATTGAACTTTCTTACCTCCCAACATGGTTGTTGTGTATTCATCCTAGTGTTTAGCTCTTGTTTCATCTGATCTCTGTCTTCGTTCCCCTTCCTCGTGTGCAGTTCATCATCATCAGTTTCCTGGCCTTCCCTCCGGAGGTCAAGCTGTTTGACTACAACTACCCACAGTGGACCACCGTGCTGGGCTACTGCATTGGATTCTCCTCCTTCATCTGTGTTCCTGCTTACATGATATACCACTTGCTCAATGCCAAGGGCACATTCAAACAGGTACGGCATTGATTTGCCTTTCACTTATTTTTTGAACCTTCTAGTTTAACTTAAGCAACTTAAACCTGCAGATGGAAACTAGCCTACAGCTGTAATCTGGCATATTTCATGTAAATGCTCATAAATATGCAATGCCCCTCTTTAATTAAATAAATAAATTGAAATCAAAAGTTACAGAAAGAAGTAGGTTAGCCAGGAATAAGTGGCTAGTTTTATAGTTAAACTACAACTTGAGAAATTTAGTGTTATTTACCCAAATCAAGGCGTTTTATCCTAAACAATAAAAAAAATGCCATTGTCCTATAGGAAATAAAGAGTATGGTCTTTTAAACTAAGGATTACCACATCTGACTTTATCATCAAGATATGATTTGGCCAAAAAACTCACTATTCATCAAAAAATAGACCATTATTTTTAATAAGGCGACATGTTGCCACTCAATTTCTGTTCTTCTGTCCTCTATCTCCCCTCGCCTGTGAACACATCACTGGAGATCGTCCGGTTCAAAGGGAACAAGGAGGAAGCACAGGCCAGAAATTAGTGAGGGGGAAAAAAAAACATGAGAAGTTCCAGGCCCCACAGATCCTATACAAACACACACACTCACTCACATGTATACGCCTGACAACTTTCATCATATCAGCGTGATCAGTGGAACTACTTCTTTTAGATTTCACAGTGTCTGATGTTAGATTTTGTTGCATGCAGTATATTAAGCTGTCGCTCCATCAGTGAGCCTCTTGTGACTTGCTTAATCAGTACAAATGCGAAACATCTTCTCCTCTTCATCATCATTACGATCTTGTCAAGCCCATTGTCGGAGCTGACAGGTATTGAGTGTGACATCAAAGCTCCTGCTATACAGGCCGTCTTTAACATTTGTTCAATATTGACGATGCCGCCATGACACCCATGACCCTGACACGCACTTTTAACACGGACTCAACACATGCTTTTGTGTGCATTCTGCGGCAAACAATGATTTGATAAAGTCAAAAAATTGCATGATTGGACATCACATATTCTTAAGGCATTGATTTTAATTTTATAACACTCTTCACAGGGATTATTGGCTATGATTTATCATATATACCTGAACTTCACTGTAATTTTCTGTCTATTTCTCTGTATTCGCAGCGCCTGTTAAAGAGCATCACTCCAGAGCCCAGCAGTAACCAACACAGAGACTTCATAGTCACCAGCGCAGTCTGACCAAACCAACCCAAGGTGCCACGCTAGCCGCGTAGAGCGCCCTCTTCTGGTCACGCTGCACAACTACAGGACAAGGGGGCTACCTTTCACCGTCTTTGCCTCTCTCTAAACACGCGTCTGCTACCCTTCGTTCCTCTTTCTCACACCAAAATCTAGAAATCGAGGTGGAGTCAGGTGGTGCAAGGTAGTTCCGTTCACCTTGAGTCGGTTTTGGTTCCAGATGTTGTTTCGGTTTTGCAGAAGTTTTGTTGTGCAAAACCAGAGCTTTTCAGCATCCGCATCTTTTGTTTTTTTTCCTCCACTAAAATGTGGCACTTAATTAAATTAGTGACCACGCTTTTCTTCAGGTTATGCAGTCGTACAGATATTTTATACAGGTATATAAGTATGATACAATCAGTGTTCATGTAGACAATAATATACCGTAAATAGCTCTCAAACTGGAGATACTGCACATTTTAATGATTTCAGTTGGGGAAGGTCCAGATAGTTCATTCCAATCTACACTTAATTGTTATGGTTGTGTTTTCATATTATGCTGTTAATTTATGCATTCTGATATGTAGCAAAATTCAGGTATCTCTTTACATCTGTTACTGAAGCCAAATATATGATATCTGTTCTGTTTATGTTTCTAAAAGTGTTTCAATATCGTAGTTGTGTTATGTTAGATGTTGACTGACAGCCTGTGTTTATTCCGTAGCGTCTTGGATGGAGGACAGAGTTACAATGAGTTCCCTTACACTGTGAAGCATGGTCTGGTGGTGATGAGCGTGTGTGTGTGTGTGTGTGTGTGTGTGTGTGTGTGTGTCTTTGGGTGTTCAAAACAAAGACTGTTAAAAGGTCCAGTGAGAAAAATGGATCACTGACAGAACCAACATGTGTATTCATTCTATACTTGCAATATGAGATGTGTATTTATTCCGTGATGTATCATTGCTGTCATTTATTTCCCCTTCGATATGATGCACTATTGTGTTACACAGTGCTGATGGTCTTTGTTTAATCACAGTGGCATCCTGCACTCTGTTGTCATGTTGCATAACTATCAGTAACAGAAACCAAATACGGATCAGAGCTAATAACATTTCCAATTTCATAGTCTGAAAATCAGCGTCACTGCTCTTTACTTTCTACCAAAAATGTGTGTGTGAGTCTGAGAGTGTGAGAGAGTGTATGTATCTGTGTGTATGTAGGAGCAGGAGTTAAAATATGGCGAGTACTGTACATCTACATGTGTATTTACTAGTCAGTCTGGTATTGGTGTAATCTATCCTGTGAATACCTGTGTGTGTGTGTGTGTGTGTGTGTGTGTGCGTGTGTGTGTGTGCTTGGTCAGTATGTTGCACACGCACACACACACAGTATGAGTGTCAGTACGGGTAGTTGATCCAAAAGGTTTAGAGGCATTCAACCTCTTTATGTGTGTATGATGTATGTGTATACTGTACTTCAATGTGTGAGTGTGTGTGTGTGTGTGTGTGTGTGTGCGTGTGTGTGTGTGTGTCTGTGATGTGATCTCCTGTTGTCTTGTTAACTGCCAAAATATCCTATGAAGGAAGTAAACTCCCTCTTGCCTCTCACTCTTGTACCTCTCAAGCTTATGTAAGACCTATGTATGTCATTAAAAAACTGTTGAGAAATACACCTGTATAGATTAAAGATATAAAGATATAAATATATGGGAAAAACAGATAATAAAGATATATGGAAATAAATAATAACCTCTCGCATGTGCTCAGTGATTCTTTCATTTGTGTTGATCTATTTGACATTTGTTTGACGAACAAATCAATTAAATCTGTTGGTTTTTCATCATCCAGTCAAGAACATGAACTCACAATAAATATTGACAAAGTTCTGATTACACGTTCTTGTACCACAGAGGGTGTCACACTTACAAAAACAGACTCGAGATACTGACTGAAATGCGTTTAATATACAATATAATCAACCATAAGAACTTTCACATTTATCACTGGGAAAACATGTATTACTTTATAACTTTCATCCATACCTCGAATCTTTCCCTGCAAATATTAATACAGTGTTTATTTTCCATATGTTTAATCCATCCATCCATCCATTTTCTATCCCGCTTATTCCCTTTCGGGGTCGCAGGGGTCTGCTGGAGCCTATCCCAGCGCGTTAAGGCGAGAGGCAGGGATACACCCCAGATGGTCGCCAGCCAATCGTGGGGCACACACACCATTCACACACCATTCACACACACACGCAATTTAGATTTTGCCAATTAACCTGAGCATGTTTTGTATTGTGGGAGGAAGCCGGAGTACCCGGTGAAAACCCACGCAGACACGGGGAGAACATGCAAACTCCACACAGAAAGGTCCCAGACCCAGGCCCCAAGGCGGTCTTGAACCTGCGACCTTCTTGCTGTGAGGCAACAGTGCTACCCACTGCTCCACCGTGTCGCCCCTATGTTTAATCCAAAATAATATATTATTTAAATAGTAGTGCTATAGGAAAATACTTCGCCTTTTAATGTTCTATGGCCTTTTAGAGATAAACGATTAAATCGAAATCAAAAAACCCTCCCAAGCTAAACAGCAGCAGATGCGGTGCCGCGCCGTGTCGCGGAGCACCGCGTGCCGCGCCGCCGCGCCGCGCCGCGGTGCCGCTTGTGCGGTTTATCCGTGTCACCGTTTGCTGTCCCCGTGTTTACGGAACACAGCAACACTATTAGCGTCCTCGGCGGCTGCGTAATGAGCTGCCAGTTCAGATTTGACGTGAAACAGGCCGCGCATCTGGCGCGTCGTGTTTTATCTGCGATCAACACGCTCATTTACGCAGCAGCGTGTTCGTTCTGGAGTGGCGCTGACACGTCTCCACGCGCGTGATCAAAGGCTTTGTCATCTGTTGCTCTGAGCCTCTTTTTATTTGTGTGTGTGTGTGTGTGCCTGTGCGCACGTGCGTCGGGCAGCCGCACGCGCCTCCGAAACCCGACAAAACGGGAACACGTGCCGAGCTCCTCGTCCGGATGAACCAGAGGGGAAGTTTCACCATCACATCCTGTATGTCCGCAGTAGTCACTGATTCACCTGGAGATTCAAGGTGTCGCAATCAGCAAACACCCGTGCGCTCACGTGCGCTCACGTGCGGACGCGCGCGAGGACAGGGGGAACATTCCCATTACGGAAAGTATCATTATTCTACCTGTCCGTGCATCTGCAGCACTCCTCTCCTCCTGGCCTGAAACACAAAATAAGGTGACACCAACCCTCAGCTCCATCTACACACTTATTTGTGAGGAGGTGGTGGTGGGGGGGGGTTCTTCTATATGTGGCTGTGCTCTTTATTGTGGCAATTTCCTCTGAGCTGCCTCCTCCTGACTGACAGACAGGCCCTGTGTTGTCTGTCTTGCCTTATCGCTGCAGATCTATATTAAACAGCACGGGGCGGCCTGCGTATCCCTCCACCTCTGCTGAACCTGTCATCTCAGCATCTGCCCGCCTGTCAGGCCTCTCTGCTATCGGGCGTCCATCAAGGCCCTGAGCTCATTTCATCTCTTTTTCCAGCTCCCATATCATACTTTTTTTTTGCCTTTTATTATATTAATTCATCTAAGCCAGACTTTGTGTTTCGTGTTTGCGTGCATTGTGTATGTTCATATATGCAGTGGCGGCCCCCGTTTCAATACTACATATGGGGCCCTATCCCATTAAACATGAGTATGTTAACCAGCTATACGCCCATGCATCTCTGATGCAGTGAAATCTGAAAAGGTGCAGAGCTTTAAATTCATCAAGCCCTGCAAGGGCATGTGTGGCTTTAATATTTTTGATGTTTGCCAGAATGTGCATTAAAAAAAAAGAAACACAAAACAGATTGAAGTGTGTTTTTAAAAAATGCATGCTATGCTTTTTCATTTTATCCCATTTCTATTGAAACCCAGGTAAGGCTGTCTATGTGTGTATGTCATTCATGTCTCTCTCCTTCTCTCTGTCATTTTGAGACATCCCTCGCCGGTTGTGTTTATGTGACACGATAACCTTGAATTCTTCATTCGCGGGAGTTCACTTTGACTTTCAACTTTTTTGCCGAGAAGAGCCGGGTTTGACATATCTTTTAACTCCCTTTCTGCCCGTCTCCCCTTAGCTCTGGGCAGGGACGTTCTCCGACAACAATCCGCAGGGTCACTCTGTTTTGTTTGACGGGAAAAATCCTGGCATTTACCTCTGTAACTGGGTCCGTCTGTCCTCTCCCCGTCTCTCCATATTTTCCCCCTCTGCCCAGCCTCCGCTGATCCGCTGATACTGCAGCAGCCTCTGAAGAACAGGAAATGAAACTCTTTTTTTTTGTTGTTTTTTTTCCCCCTCTGCCTCCAATCTGTCGCTCCGCCCTTTATCGCAGCCGAAACCTTGATTCCCAGCTATGGCTGTCTCTCACTCCCCTAATGAACTCATTTAACAGGAAGAGAGAATGCCGCCTTATCTCTGCAGAGCGAGGCCCTCTTCTCTGACACACACCCTCGCTTCTCCTGCCTTCTCAGCTCATATAATTGTTGCCAAGATACGCGGAGAGCTCCTTGATCTGTTGTCTTCTCATTACAGGTGAGGAGATGGGAAAGATCTCTAATAGTAGCCGTGCAGCACATCGGCTCTATCATTCGTGTATTATAATACTGTGCATACAATTTGAAGCAAAAAACCACAGAACAACACTTGGTTGATGTTTGAGTCATGTTGTCAGTAAGAATTCAGTTGTATAATAAACTCTTCAACAACAGAGATGAAGTCTTAATGGAGCAGATTCTCTTTTATACAGTTGAGTTCTGATGGCTGCAAAGGCATCTTTTATTTTTATTAAACTAGTCAGTGAGCCCTTGCTGCCTCGTGCAGAAACATCTACTTATGTTATGTTCAGGGTTTTTTCCTTTAATTTGCCCACTTATGCCTACTAAATTTACTTTGATCATGAACGGGTTGAAGAGGGGTGAAGACGCTAAGCCTCAAGAGAGCAGAATAAGCCTCATCCATGCATTCTGGGCACTAATGACGCTTAAGTGCTGCAGAAAATAATTGCAGTATCAATGAGGACGAGTAGCTGGATTGAGGTGCATGCTTTTTGTACGGTGGAGTTGTACCACCCAGAGAGGGCCTATGCAAATCCAGATTTAGTTTTTTTTGATGAATGAAATAATTGACACCTCCAGTTCATTGTGTGAGTCGGATGCAGAAGGGGGAAGCTACAGATCAGATCTGGAAAAACTGGGTTGATGATCTGTTAATGATGAACTGAGCAATCACTGTGATGCTGATCATTCTCATTTCACTTTACCAGTTACAAATACCATCATCCTCAAGTGGCCTGAAATATTATTTTGCCTGACAAAACATCAGTAAACCTGTTTATTTTGCATGTTTCCAGTGTTTTATTGCTCCAGAGTTTTATTTCTACTCCAGACTGTGCAGCTTATTAGCAAACTCCAGGGAGATTGTGTATTAATTAAAGGTCCCATTTCACAGCAATTAGACACCCTGCAAAAATTAGAATCTTAACAAGAGAATAATATCTTGTTTTTGATGCAATTAGTCCAATATTGAGTAAAATGGTCTTATTACAGTGGCAAGTTTTTTTTTTTTTGTTAGTCCTGTTATCTCTTCGTCTTGTTTTCTCAAAACAAGATTAAATTAACCCAAATCCGTAGACACAAATTGAAAAAAGCAAAAAATATCTGCCAGTGCAATTAGATAATTGTACTTTATATTGGACTAATTGTACCAAAAAACAACGTATTTTCACTTGTTATGAGTTCAGTTTTTGCAGTGCCTTTAAATGATTGCATTAAACACTGCAGAAAAAAGAGAAATGCACAAAGCCTTTGCCAAAGCATTTGACTTGAGGCAGATACAAATTAGGAAGAAGTGGCTTTTTTGTTTAGTTTTCTAGACACTAAAATGTAATTTCATTCAATTATAAAAGGATTATGAAGTTATTAGGGTTACCATGTGACAGTATGAGAGATGTACTGTAGTTTGTGTGAGGAAAAAATGCCTGAGTCAAGGCACAATTCCGTGAAAGTCATTTTTTGTCATTTGTTAGACAATTGTTGATGTTGGCTCTATTTCTTTTTGCATATTTTGTTCACAGGTTTGGTTGGGTAATTATGCTTTGACGCCTTCACCTGCACGTTTAACCCCCAGGCCTCATTAAAGTGTTCCGTGCTCCACACTAACCTGATTATAGATGGGGTCATATCCCCCCCTGTTGGTTTGAAGGAGTACCATGTTATAATCGGAACAGCTTGCTCTGAGAGCGCTAACCACTGGGGGGACTGAAGCACTGCGGAGAGGAGACGAGTGAAGGGATCAGGGTGTGGACTGCAGGATGAGGTAAGAAGTCATTTCTGCAATAGACAATGAAACTGGCAATGTTAAATAAAACCACCTTATTGGACACACCAGTGAGCAGGGGAGCTTAAACAGCTGATACAATTGCGAAAGAGGTGTTGTCCTCGATGAACAGTAGTGGGATTAAAATGTGATTTTACACACACACACACACACACACACACACACACATCAAGCCAATTTCATGTAAAGAGCAGAGCTTTAATCACAAGCTTCACTTTCATCGTCTATGACGTGACACTAATGTCCCATGATCCTCTGGTCTAATCCTAATCTAATTTTCCCAGTCTCTCGCTCTCTTGCCTCTTGCATCTACCTGTCTGTAGAGGATCTACTTTTTTCCTCTCTTCCTGCACATTTTACTGTAAAGATGAGTTTTTGTACAGCTGCTCTTCTGTTATCCACCTTTCTAACTATCTCACAGGTACTGTGGTCTGAATGGTGCCAAAAACCAGAAAACCTATAGGTGAAAATGTTATGGACACATGCCTATAGAGTTTATTTAAAATAAATAGTGAAAAATGAATAAATATAAAAAAATAAATAAATAACCGTTGCAAATGCACAGCTTTGTAAGGCTGTGTGGGCTGCACCCAAACCTCAGGGACAGGAGGAGGAGGAGGAGGAGGAGGAGGGAGGATGTGTGTCATCAATCATTCTGCCTCGCCTCTGTTTGCAGTGATTTCTATCATCTGCCTCTTCTATTTTTATCTATGCTTTCTATTTTTTGCACTCCTCCATCCCTCCATTTTCCGCTCTTGTTCTTTTTCTGTGATCTTCCAGTTCATCACAATCAGTGCTTTTCTTGTCTTTCTATCGGTACCTTAAAATCCCATATCATGCAAAGTGACATTCCCATTGCTTTTATGAGCATAGAGATTTGATGGTGTCTCACCTATACGGTCACTAGGTCAACCAGAATTGTTTCTACTTTATCTTGTCTCATGCTTATTTCCTCTCCCTGTCCATCCAATAAACGCTCGGGCTCATTGGACGATCGGTAAAAAGGAAAAGAGGATAAAGAAGATGGAGGAGGGGAACAGGGAGTAGAGGGGGAGGAAGAGGAGGAGGCAATGACCCAGATAATTCAATGAAGTGAATCAAACTGAGCCCCTATCCTCACATAGACCTCAGCTTCACACCCTTCCTCTCTGAGTGTGTGATTATGGACTTTTTGAATAAATTGCAGCGGCCACGAGGAGGCGTGAGGAAGTGCTGCGTGGCACCTGACATGAAAACCATCAAGGCTCTTTGAGATTAGGTTGTGTTAGGGCAGTGCACATCTCCTGTCATCTTTAACCTCCTTTCCTCTTCGTGACCCTCCTCTGACTCCTCCATTCACCATCCTCCTCCACTCCTACATACCCACCCCCACATCTCATCTCCCAGGAGAGGTAGGTAACGGGAAAAAAAAAAATCATGGAGGCACAGAGATGTAAGGTCAGGTCCTCTCCTGCAGCGGGAGGAACGCAAATAATTACAATGATGTATTATTCACGATGCTTTTTGTCACCTATTCATTACACACACACACACACACACACACAAACACACACACACACACACATGCAAGCACATGCACATGAGCTATTATTAGGGGTAGCAGAGTTAGTTATTGTAGCTACTGGTGCTTGTGATTATTCTCAGTTTAATTGATCGATTGGTATTGACCTTAGGTGTTCATCAAGAGGCCAGTACCAGTTTGACAGCTGCTCTCTATGGCGCATGCGCAAGACACCGGCGAGTGAGGCCACCGTGTAAAGTCAACCACAGACAGGATATGATATTATGGGAAGTCAGGAGATTTGCCTGTCAGAATAGAAGCAACTAACGTTGATTTGGAGGGAAAATAGATTCATTATTTTATCTATAATATGCTAATGGTGAGTATTAACATTCAACTATTTTTTTTAAAGATAGTATTGTAAACTTTGGTGGAGGAAGTACTTGGAGAACTTATATTGTTGGTAATCAAATGAGGAGAAATGCAGAGAAGTGAAGTATAAGATGGTATAGTATGGGAATACTCAAGTAAAGTACCTTGAAATTGTACTGATGTACAATTCTTGAGCAGTCGAGTTTGATGTGGTGTGTGTGAAGGCCACCTGAGTAAAAGATATGAAAATTATATTGGTAGAAGTCATCTATTTGAATGTAACATGAGTGTGATATTTACTATATTTAAGCATAAAAACATAATAATAATAATAAATGTACTGTAGTATCAAAAATAAATGTAAATATTAATTTCAAACACATTATTATTATTATTATTATTAAAGAAGTTAATTCTCAGTGTTTTTTCCAGATAGGTGGCTTATATACTAGCCTATTTGTGATGTCACAAATCGTTTCTGCCAAATTTAGATTACGTTTTGCAGTAAGTGTAGAAAAAACACGGAAACTCCACACAAACACATGTAAAGTATTACTACTTAGTTACTGCACATTCCACAACCGCGTAACGTGGCCTTTTATTTTGAAATGACACCGGATGTGCGCCATGACTCCGCTCAGCTTGACGTCACCAGGGCCACTCGGCAACGGCCGGAGCTACAGTCGTAAACCTCGGAAAACCCGGCGCCGGTTCGTGCCTACAGAATAATGCCAGGTTCGCCGGCTCGCCGCCGTCCGAGGTGACCGGGGTCCGGGCAGCAGCGGCCGGCATGGCGCTGGTCACCGTCCAGCGGTCCCCGACGCCCAGCACCACCTCCAGCCCCTCGGTGTCCGTGAGTATCCTGAACCGGCTTTGACGTTTGGTTCCGTTTATCACCGGTGGCGGTGGGGGGGGGGAGGCTAACTCAGTGGCTAGCACCTTTCCGTAACTTTACCCCGCTGCCCCGTGTAGTAAACGTTTGACAACTTATTTAAAGAGCATATAAGTCAATATATAAGATGTAGTCTAACGCTAAGGTTACTACACAGTAGTAGATAAGATAAGATAAAACTTTATTGATCCCACAACGGGGAAATTTGTGTGTAACTGCAGTAACAAGTAGTAAATTGTAGTAAAAAGCGGAAAAAATTTCAGAAAGATGATTTTAAATGAGAAAAGTTATTCTACTTCTGCATGTGAATATAACATTCAAACCGTGGGAGAGATGTACTAATAGGTGGATAGAAGTTCACCAATAAAGATTATGATGCTCCAAATTTGACCCCAGGACCCCTTTGCTTTTTAATATGTCCACCCACCATCATTATCAACATGCCTGTCCATCCAAACAATGAGAAAAGTAGAAAATCATGTGCATGGGTCTGGTCCTGAAGCGTTTCTGCGGATGCAGGATTTTGTTCCAACACCCGATTCTACTAATAAAGGTTCTCAGCACAGGCCATGGTGGTTGATTCTTAGAATCAATTGTGAAACTGCTTTGTGGGAACAGAAACCTGCATCCACAGCAGCTCCCCAAGACCAAGGTTGGAGACCCCTGTGCTAGTGGGCCAAAGGTGACGATTGAATTGTTGTTTGCTATAAATTCTGCAAATCTCTGCCTTTTCACCATTAGGCTCCATGTTTTCCAGTACACCTCCACCGTAGCCAGGCCACATGTATGACCGGTTAACTGGCTGTGATCTCAGTGTCGTCTCCGCTGCAGTGATTTTTCTTTAGCACTGATTCATTAGACTGACAGCGAGGGGAGAGGAGCTGCCCGGAAAGAGGGTTAGTGTGACAGGCCCTGTCAGAGCGGGTCGGTCCTCTTTATCCCCTCTGACACTTTGAGGCTTTGTGGCCTCGAGCGCCCGACATCGATACAGGCGTCGCCTCGACAGATAAAAGACCTATAAGTGTCTTCGAGCACTAGAGAAGGAGCTGCGTGAATCTGATGTAATAATGTTATTATAACGACACTGTGATATATCGTCTCGACCCACAGTTGTGATGTTGGTTGTTTGTAACAAAGGATGAAAAAGACACATAAAAGTCTTGTAGCCGGAGAGATCCAGACCTCTGGTTAACACAACACAAGTCAACATATCCTCTGTTTTATGGCTGTGTCAGTATCAAGGCCAGCCTGACGGAGAATCACATTAAAAGCGTCATGCAAATGAAGATGAATAGATTAGGAAAATCCCCAGCAGAGAGTCGGTCAACAAGCATCAACGTCAATGTGCCTGGGTGTGGTTGTAAAAAAAAAAAAAAAAAATCACACACACACACGGGCAACACGATTGGATTTATTTACATGACGTAAGAACGCCACAGAGCTTTCATTTGATTTTGGCTTTTAGGGAGACACGTGGACATAAACCCAGCTTCTTAAGGTGGTGAATAGGAACCCGCACCGAGGCCGAGCAGCTGCTTGTCATGAGACTCATGCTGGATGGGAAGCGGCCATGTGAGCGCTCTTGTGAGATGTGTGGTGCTGCTGACGGGGGGGCAGAGGCCACTCAACCACCCCCAACCCCCCCTGCTCGACCGACCCCCACCTCCTTAACCTTCAATCAGTGCTTTGTCACATCAATCACAGGTTTTCAGTGATTGACTCATTGATCAATGCGGCTCGTGTCTTTAGGTTCAGCTACGGTGGTGGTTGAGGACAGCAATCTGCCCCGCTGCACGGCAACCCCCGTGCAACCCCCCCCCTGTTCTCATTGGCTACGCGACCACTCCCTGCACATCCGTGCAGCGCCATGGTAACCACGGAGACCAGCCTGTACGTTCATATGCCTGGCCGTGGCCAGGTTCGTTATGGCGTGTTGCCTTAGTTGCGTATTGACAGTATATGGCTGATGTCAGAGTCTGCAGAGGGTGAAACGGTGGAGTGGTATCACGTTTGCCTTTGAAATCTGCTCAGCTAGGCATTTTTTTGGTGTGTGTGTGTGTGTGTGTGTGATTGGACTCCTATTGCATGATCTCCTATTTCTCCTGTGTCACCATTTTGTCCTGAAGGCAGGCTGTTAGGCAGCTGATGCGAAGGACATCACACAGTGAGCCGGCTAACGGGGGTTGGCCGAGTTGAACTCCATCCATCCGACAAGCCAAGGCCCCCCCCCGACCTCCTCCGAGCTCTCACCTTTATCTTCCTCCTTTTCATCATCATTATTCATCTGCGCCATCAATAGCATCTTAATTGCAGCTCTGCGTCCGTGCATGTTCCGGCAAGTGTCTTTGCTTCCCCCCACTCGTGCGTCAGTGCGGATTTCCGGCTTGTGTAGTCGCCAGGGTGGACAGATTGACGCCAAAGAGAAAGTTCCCTGAGTTTTTTGTGAGGGATTATCGCAAAAGGCCGGGATTAACTGACTGTATTTGTATGCGTGTGTGTGTGTGTGTGTGTGTGTGTGTGTGGTGGACTATGGGAGGGATGATTGCATTTTGGAAAAAAAAAAAACGAGTTGCAGCAAGGGTAGAGCGGGGAAACTCGATCTGTTTCAGCCTTATCCCTGTTCAGAGCCGCGTCTCAAACACCAGTTCTGCCTGCTGACTGAAGTCTCAGATAAAAGATTCGACGTTGCCGCCAGCCAATTTAACTCCCCTCTGATGCGAGGTTAATTGAGTCTGACTCAGCGGCGAGCGCGTGTAGTCACACGAGTCTCTTTGGCGACGTGAGACGGTGTGGTCTTTCTGAAACGCTGCTGACTGATGTGAAACGACGCTGCAGGTGTACACTTTTCTTTCTGATGATGTTTTTTCTTGTCCTCCCATCTGTTTCTCTAGGAGTCGGGGAGTGGTGAAGATGAGTGTCGCTCCCAGCCCAGAAGGTGAGGCCCGTCTGTTTCGTCTCTGTTCTTTCAAACACTCAATCGTTCAGCAGCAAATCCTGATGCTGAAGCTGCACATTGAGACTCAGGCCACTAGAGGGAGGCTGTACATCAGTATTACACCAAATAGCTTTTTAAAACACAATGGCCATATCAGTTTGCTGTAACACATTTCATTAGATCTTGAGACGTTTTTAAATTAATGGATATGTCACAAAATAACCAGTCTAATGAAATCCCCTTTTTATTGTTACATCATAAACAAAGACTGTTATGAGTAGATCAAATTATGTTATTATGAGTCCAATTAAATGGTGTTTCCCATTAGTAAAGTACAGATAAATGATTAGTATCCATCAAAACTCATGTCATGCAGAAGTAACCAGTATTCAGCATATTATTTTGCACCTTCACCACACCTCTATAACCATCCTGTGCAGCATGTACTTCCTCCTCCATGTAACTCCTTCATTTTTTTTGTTTTACCACAGTGAGTCGTTTGAGAGGCATTGTAATTTTGTTCTCATGCAGCAGACTAATGGTGGGAGTGTTTTGAGTAATTCCGTCAATATTTGGCTTTTGATGTCATAATCTGGGTCAGATTTGCACGATTCCGCCTGATGGTTGTGGAAGAGTAGGTGATTTGCTTTTGAGGTGTGAGTCTCAGTCCTACAAAAGGTAAGGACGTAACCACTGTTTGAGTTGACTCAGCGGCTTTTTCTTCTTGCTCTTCCCTGTGCCGATGTCCTCTACATGGTATGAATGGATTTACATTCTTTACATAGCACAACCTGAACACAAAGGTTGTGTATATGTGTGTTAGTAACATTTGGCCTGTAATGAGCAACTTCACTGCACAGACTGCTACCTCACACCGATGTCACCTTAAAGGCCTTCCCTGCATTAATTCTTCATCATTTATGCCACCTAAATCTCAACAAAACTGTCACTTCAATGTGAAAGACCCTTCTTAAAGCCAATGACTGGTTTGTCCATTCTGGGCTTCTGTAGAAATGTGGCGGTTCAACATAGAGGGATCAGTGGAAGAACATATGACAGGCAATGCAAATCAAAACATAATTGTGAATATAATATTCCATTTAGAGCCATCTAAATCCTACCCATGAGTCCTGTAAAGGTACAGTAGGACTGCTGAATTTATGGAAATAAGTCATTGTACATACATGTGAGATCAATTCTTGACTTTAGTTTTCATTTTATATTGGAGTTATGGAATTCATTGTTTTAATGGTATGATGTAAGTTTCTGTGATGCTTGTAAATGTTGTTGTTGAAAGCAAAATATCTGCCAGAAAAAAGTAAATCTTGAAACCGTTCAGCCCCAGTTGGAAGTATTGATAGCTGTTTTGAAGTTATTACTGTTAAATAGTGTAGTCAGGCAAATGCTGTAGACTTGACATGTTGATATACTCCAGCTAAGCCGGACAGACGAGTCAGAAGGTTCATCCCTTGCCCTTTGAGGCCAGTGCAAACTAAGGGACTGTTATCATCCTGGCAGGCGGCTGTAGACATCAGAAACCCCCACACATAACAACAGATAAAACCCGGTTTCACAAGAAAACGGACTCGTGAGGCGATATCTGCCTGTCTGTACCAGTGTTGTCTCAGCTTTGAACGTGGGCGCTGGGAAGCAGCGGCTCTGCGTCATCCTCTTTTCCTTCACCCCTGGGCTTAGGCTGTGGGCCAGGATCACTCTCAGATTTCATTCATGCATGTCTTGGACCCGTTCTCACCACACGAGTTCACCGAGACGGGCCAAATCAAACGCATCTGAAAAAGAAAAGCTGGTCAGGCTCCCGCTGGTCTGGAGTTGTTAGGAGGGTCAGAGACTGCAGTCCTGAGCTCATTCACGCAGCGGGATAATGTGCACCGTTGGCCAGGCCCAAGTCATTTTCATTCTGCACACTTGCCTTGGCAAATAAAGCCAAAACATTAAGTGAGGTTATTCTCTCCAGCATCTTGAACCTATTTCTTCTACAAGTGACTCATAGCCACAAAGAAGATCATCGTCTTGGGCGTATTTCTGTCGTTATTTTATGTGAGTTCTCTCACTTTCCCCCACTGTCTACTCTCTATACCTTCAACTGTGTAGCAAAGGTGAATCACTCTTATATAAGCTCATACATATAAAAGGATTTCCTCCAAGTATCATGATCTCATGAGCACACTGACAGCATGTTTTTTGGACTATAGTGATGATAGTAATGTGCAGAATTATATTTACATTCTGTTGTTTAGTAAAAAAAAAAACATCAGACCTCACAACCCAATGCTGGTTTGCAGTAAAAGTGAAATTATTTCTTCCTTGGTACATGGCCTAACTACTTTCATTGAAGTTTATGACCACATTTGTATACATTTTTTTTGTCCTTTTCACCGGGGGGGAAAAACAAACACACACAGAAACTCGTCTGGAAAACATAATGTCGTTATCAGCAGCAATTATATTGAACGCCCTCACAATCTATGTGACTTGGGTCTCTTATGTTATGTTTGCACGGGCAGCCGGCCCGATACGCTGCGAACCAGGAGAGCGGTTTAAAGCAGCACGGGACATAATATTTTGGCCTGTGTCACACGGATTCGAACACTAAAACACGGTGACATCACCCCCGCGAGGCTCGATAGCCTGAAATAACATGTGGTCCCAATTATCTGTTAGGCTAGCAACAAAGCTGCAGCAGCCGCAGCAGCCGCAGCAGCAGCAGCTGGTGAAGTCATACCCGCCGACGCGTGCATGTACGTAGGCACGCACGCACGCACGCATGCACAGAGCTTATTCCTATCACCGCATACATCATTATGGTCCTCTTTTACCATTTGCTGAACATTTGTACATGCACACACACACAAACAGACACACACAGAGCCGTGCAGGGTGCAGCCAAAGGCCTTGCTGAGTGACCCTTAATGCGTATTACATAAGAGCTGAGGTCCAATTAGCTGTGTGCTCCCCTCCCTACATATGGATCCAAGTAGCAGTTGGGGCGAATAAGGCGTATAGGAGATTCGACTTTTTGCGGCTCAGTGACCTCTTTCACTCTGTCTTGTTTTCTTTTGAGCCTTTTGTTTCTTTTCTCCATTACTTATTCAGTTGACTCGCTCACGCCCTGTACGTCTCGCTTTTTATTATTCCCGCTGTGTTCCTGCGTTAACGCTCCTTTCGCTCGGAGACACACAAACCGGCTGCACCGCCGCACCAATGAGGTGTAGCGTTACTGCAGTGCAATAATGAATCTCTGCCGCCACGCTCTGCTGCCTCAACGACAGACACATACTGTCGAGAACAGCGCTGATGAGACTTCTTTAAAAAAAAAAAAAAAACGGTTATGAAACCAACCGTTTTCAGGTTTCGCTCTGTTCTAGATCTAATAAAAAATTGGACAATTTGTTGTGACAGTGACTGAAAAGATGAAAGCGGGTTGCTTCCTACCCTCCTTGTGACCGTCTGCGGGGATGTCATGTGATGTGAGAATCACAAGATGTATTATTTTTACAACTCTCATACACCTGACCTGTGCACTGCAAAAAAAACTGAAATCCTAACAGGTGAAAATATTGTGTTTTTGGTACAATCAGTCCAATTATCTATTCCACTGGAAGATAACTTAGTTACAAACTTGCATTTTCTGGAAAACCGATTAAATTAACTACAATCAAGACAATAAACTAGAAATAAGTACATTTTTTCCCCAACAGAACGAGATAATTCTACTCAATATTGTCAGTTTTTGCAGTTTGCCTGTGTATTCTCTTTCTGCACAAGAATGTCATATAAGATGTTGCCTTATAGCACAGGCTGGAAAACATGACTAAACATGCATCAGAAATCATGCTAATGGATTTAGGAGCATGGCCTACATATAGGCAATGGGTTTACGTGTCCTTCCCCAGGACCCAAAGGATCCTCTTCTTGCAGAGTTTTTCTACTTGCATGTTTCCCAGTCCACTAATCTTGCACCTGTCAACCAAAGTACACAGGTTTTATATACATCTACAATTTAAAGGGGAGTGGTTCTGTTCAGTGCCGCTATAGCAGACAATTCTCGCTTCCTGCTTTTGTTTTCTTCTATTTACAGCTCAAGAGTGACTGCATAAAGGGACAATGGCGACTGTATCTACTGTAGACAGAGGCGGCTGTGGATGAGGAGAAAGAAGGGCGGTGTTCAGTGGTTCTCTTTCTGACCTGACCCGTCTGTCCATTGTCTCCATGCTGTACAGCATTTCTTGTTGACAGAATGCAATACAGGTCATGTCATCTTTGTTTCTTTGAAATAACTAGTGCATATAGTAGGTATATACTCCTATAGAAAAGTGAAAGCAGAATTTTCATGTTTGGTCTAATAATGGTGAGTTGGACTGTTGCATAGTGATGACAGACAAATTACCCATTGGGTACGACATGGAAACACATTGAAATAAGGTGAGACATGCATGTGTGTGGTTCTTGAGAGAGAGTTACAGAACTTTCGTTAATGGGAAACGGGACAATGGAAGCAACATGAGGAGGAGCTGTGATACAGAGCTTTACACTGTAAAGAAAGTGTTGCTGCAGAATAGCAGTGTGATAGCTATTAATTATAATATTGCTGTTTTGAATATCTATCCCCACAAAAAAGGATATACTGTATAACATCATGCCATGTGCAAGCTGCATTAGAAAGCTGAGGTTGATTCATCAACCAGAAAGATATGCAAACCACAGACACACAGTTGCTCATTGCTTTTATAGATATATAATGTGATTTTAATAGCCTTTTTTTGCAGTTTACATTTTGGAGGCAGGTGGAACATGATATGACTTATCTAATACATTCCACACACAGGTGCATCAAGACGAGAAGTGAATGAGTTTGCTGTTAGAACAAGATGGGCAAGGTGGTGCAGTAACGGACACCGAGCTCTGCTAAGGGCAAAAAAAATGTCTGAACAGCATCTTCTCGTGTGGAGACATGCCTTTTTAGGTTCACACGCCGTTCCTCTGTAATTTCCACTCAGGACAAGATACCACACCTGCCCCCTTGCCTTTCCCACACCTGCTGTTTGCACATGGAGTACTCCCTGTCCTAGATTAATGAGCCATTTGCATGTACTCTAAGTGTCCCAATAAAACCAGAGCGACCGTATATAGGACATAAGTTTTACAAGCTCAGAATGTAGGTTATGTGGCAAAAAGCAAGGCCACATCATATTTATTCCTTTTCTTTACCTTACCTTACCTTTACTTTTTTATTGGAGTTAATTCTGCAATAAATCACATTTGACATTGAGTATTTGTTTCTTTATAATAGGCCTAGGCAATAAAACAATATCAATATATATAGTCAATATCCACACTGTAGTTCAGAGGAAATAGTTCATAGTTAATATAATATCGATAGTTCTTCCTTTGCTCGTAAACATCAGAAATCTCTTGATAATGAATCAATCATTGAACCAAACACCACATCTGGTTCATAAAGTGGATTTTTTCTTTCTTTAAACATGACTAGTACTTATTTTTATTGACGGTTAAAAAATATTTGATATCAATATATGCCGGCCCCAGCTTTATATACTTGAAACAAACAAATAATATAGACAAATAATATAGACATAACTTCACAAGATGTTTGAATGCACAGTGGGAATGTGACTTGTATTCTCAGCGACCTGCAGCGCATGCGTTGTAACTGTACACAAGCTGCTCCTAACAGCTCTGTCTTATCTGGCTGTTACGAGGGCTCCCTGTTTCTTCAAGGTTAAGTGTTCTGCAATCGTGAACCAAGCGGGCTGAGTGCTCAGCAAACATTTGATCTTAGGGCGTTGCAGCCCCAAACTGTTCTCTGCTTTGTCCTTATTGTCGTCCAATCTTAAAAACCTAGTTTTTATTTCAAGTGCCTGTAGCTGACATCTCCTTAACATTGGAAAATGATGATTTTTCTTAAGGGAGAGTAAATCATGCTGCAGGCAGCATAGCTGTGGAAAATTATTTTTATTCTGCAGTACGGTGGCTCCCTTCTTTCGAAGGTCAGTGGATGGTCAACAGCTGGATTCATGCGTTCAACCTAAGACAATGGTAGGGCGACAACAGGAAGACGCGGAGCAGAGGACGATTATGCAACTTTTCCCGGGCCTCGGCTGAAACATCACAACAGCCTCTCGTGTTTCCAGCCCACAGACAACTCCAGTTCCCGCTCAGTGCCAGTAAATTTGTCGACACTAAACAGAACCACATGATTAGAGGACTGATGTGTGTGTGTGTGTGTGTGTGTGTGTGTGTGTGTGTGTGTGTGTGTGTGTGTGTGTGTGTGTCTGTATGATGTGGTTACAGTTGCCAGCAAAGCTCAATGAACAAACTGCCTTGTGATGCAAGGGCCTTCTATAGGAGGGAGAGATGAGGTAAAGTGTATTGAAGATAAAAGATGATTTTCTTTTTATATAGGTGATGTAATCCGTTTAGCTCCAGGCAGAACAGGTGTCATCTAATCTTAAAACAACTAATTGTAGAATATATTGTAGTAATGTCATATATGCAGCTAAAGTCTATTTAGCCTGTGACTTACAATTAGTTTTAAAACAGGTCGTATATAAAATTCTCTTTCCTTGTTTCTACATTTCTGTAAAAGTGGAAGTTCTCCGCACCCTGCCTTGTGATTTTTAGATGCAGTGACGTTAAAAGACGGGAATACACGCTGAGCTCTCTGTGCTGACAGGAGGGGAAAAAAGTTGTTTTTTTTAACCTTGTTGACCTTTTTATGCGGGCAAACGCACTGCTTCCATATGTTTCCGTGTTAATTGATTTTTGAAATATTTTAGATATGTAAAACATGAGTAGAGCATAACATGCTGAGAAGAGGACATAGTGTTTGCACGCAGCGCCACATTTGACATGGTGCATGTGAAGCAACACTGCATTTATTCACAAATTCGTGCTCCTGGTCCAGGCTTGCGTTCGACGCCGCATGTAAATCTTGAATAACAGATCGTACGTGTGTTGAATAACACCGTTCAGCACACGTAGGATCTGTAGAACGTTCAACGCCGGCTGCCCTTACAACCTCCCAGGTCAGGACTGCTCATAGACAGAGAAACGCAACCATACTTTGCAAATAACAATGAGCTGGAAGGTTTGTGAACACGGAGCCAAAAGTGTGTTGTATAACAGCACTCTTTACAGCGACCCATTTCTCAGCCCAAGTCCTTATCGATAACGGCCAAAAACATAAAGCAGGGCTTCCATAAACATTAGTATAAAGGCTCAGTTCCACTGTGGGGAAGCCACTTTTGTTCTAGGGCTCTAGACACCGGCCTGCCAGTAGAATATAAAATGTTTAATAGGCTATAAATGGAAATATAACATAAAACATGGTGCTTATCTCATAGCATCAAATATGTCAGTTTATGCTTTTATAAATCTTTCACACTATGTTCATGTGAAGATGTTTTCTCCTCCATATTTTCTTGCCAAGACTGATATTGGGTATACACCACATCCCACAGGCCTTCTACTCTATTAATGAGATAATTCTACTCCATATTGGACTAATTGTACTTAAAACAAGATGTTTTCACCAGTTTAAGGTTTCAGTTTTGCAGTGTTCTCCAGCTGCTGCTGCTGCTCCATCTGGAGAAGCTCGGCCTGTTTCTCATTTGTGCTGCTCGCTCCTTATGTAACACAACCACGAGGTTTTTTTTTTTTTTTGTGTTGAGGGGAGCATGTGGACAGGAGACAAGTGTCTCCTTAGTGAAGCCGACTGCCAAAACCAAAAGCCCATGCAGGTTTAATTGACTCTGTATTGCATTAAGCTGAACAAGCACATCCCCTGTTGACCTGGTTGTCGGGACACCAAGTCAGTCAGGCTATTCTAACAACATTATTAGGATTATTAAAGGGGCTCTATTATAGGGGAGAAAACACTTTTGTGTACACATCAAGGTGTCTGTGGATCCTGCAAACACACACACTGTGATATTAGACCACCCACTCCTTCTGTTGTGGTCTAGAAATAGCTAAAAGCTAAAAGTTTCATGTAGTCATTGACTTCTGTTTCACAACAGGATTTTTAGAGTGCGTGTGAGAGAAGGCGGACTGTATTGCTGCTTCGGATCATAGAAACAGCTGATTCCTTTTGACTAACCATGAAAATCAGTGGGTTTCCATCCAAATGTATGGGAAGTTTAAAGTGGATTTTTGTGAAAATTGATGACTTGGTGCCCATTTCTTTTTGTTATTGTCTTTAAAATCATTCATGCTTCTGTAATTCTTGAAAGACGGGAGTGTTCAAGATTCAAGGTTCAAGGTTTCTTTATTGTCAATTCCTTCTATATAATTTACATTACACAGAGGATTTGAAATTGCGTTTGGCTAGACTCCAGGTGTGCAACTTAAATACTTAACAATATACATACAATGTACTATACATGTGCAATTTAAACTAAAAACAATAGACATGTACACAACACTAATCAACAGAACACACACTCACACACACACACACAGAACACACACACAGAGACAAGGTGCAGGTAGGATTGTGAATAAAAAAATTTCAAAAAGTGTTTAATTTATGCAAATTTTATTTTTTTTTGCAAATACATATGCAAGTTTTGCAAATGTGACTGAGAAACCACAGTTAATATTAAACCGTGATAAAGGCAAAATAGGGCCCCTTTTAAAACTGTCAGATGTAATCTATAAAGCGGGACTGTTCAGCTTTTAACCAAACATTACAGCCGGTCAATACCCTGATAAGCCTCAGCTGCTGGAGTGGTGAGCATAAACTCCGAGGCGGCTTCTACACAAACTTACTTTTGCGGGGACGCAGAAACACGCACCGTGCTCGTAGGCGGTCACACTTCTCCTCTCGTCCGTCATTGGCTCCCAACTTTTTTTTTTTTTCCCTTTCCAAAAGAAAAAAACACGTGTCTCCGTCAGGCCCCGCCCCCTCCCGCGACTCCTCCAGTGAGAGCTTGACCCAGAGTCATATGTCTCAGTGCTGGACGAGCTGAAGGTGTCTCCGGCTCATCCCGCGGGGAACGGAGCGGTGTTCGAAACCAGGACGGGGACACCATGGGACCTGAGGTCGCTGCTGTCGGCAGCAGGAACCCTATGTGCCAGATTTAGTGACGTTAACTGTGTGTGTGTGTGTGTTTTAAATTTTTTATTACAACACAATCTCTTTGCGTCACGTTTCCTCTTTCGCGGATTACTTTCTACGTGCCTCTTTACTACCTGTAAAACCATCTAGGAGGAGTTCGCTTTTTAAAAAAAAATATTTTTCGCAATGACGGACCACATGACCGGAGGAGAGGAGTAAAAAAAAAAATAAGTTTTTAAACACCTGACCCACGTCCTCCTCCTCCTGCTCCGCCGCCGGCATGACGCTGGACGCGGTGCCCGGCTCCGGCGGCTCCTCTGCGGGCAGCTTCTGCTCCTGCTGCGGGGCCAAGATGGTGCCTTACTTCAGCGAGGACGCGGTGGTGTCCAAGAACCAGATCAACCAGCTGTGAGTGTCCTTTAAAACAAAAATGTGAGAATGATGCATAGATACAGGTATCAGAAAGAGCCTGTGGAGTTTAGGGTCGTTTTATATGAAGATGTTAAAAAAAGGAACCAGACATCCAGGTGCCATAGAGGACCCATTCAAAGTGAACACTGTTAATGTTGTATGTAAAGTGTGATGCTATAATGGCCATATTTGGGGATGGAAGTACTTATAATGTGCCAAACTTTGTGAGTAAGCGGCTCCATATAAAACGCTTGTGCAACTTCAACGTTGAGTGCATCTCTTCCTGGTGACTTGGGAGGATGTTACTCATCACCTCTCCGCTCCTTTTTGACCTTACAGAGACAGGATGGCTCCACGGTGTAAACGTGAATCATCCCGCTGGTAGTATTGTACTGTGTTGGGGATTTTGTGGGACTTTTTGTTTTGTTTTTACTGTGTTTCGTTTGGTGTGAGTGCTGATGTCAGTTTGACACTTTAAATAAAATTCTGATTAAGCTATGAGAAAACTAACCTGAATACACCTTTAGAAGAAGGTCCTAGCAACAACCTCAAGAATATTTCTTGCAGACAGCCTGCAAAAATTGACCTGCATCCACTTGGCTTCTGTCACTTTGCTTTTAATATTCACCCACATGATGGTCATCATTAGATGTCCTTGTACCAGGCTGCACTGGAAATACTTTTTATGACTGGCCACTGATTAGATAGAAACTTCTGACCTAAAAACACGAACCTCTGCAATTAATTTTAGCACCCCCCCTTCTCCTCCTCCTCCTCCAGGCCAGTAACCAAATATTATATGTGCCCTGGCTTTTTTTTTTATACTAACGTAAGAAAAGTGTCTGCAGACATCAAGGCAGGGTGAGGTAAAGGCTTCTTTTGTTGCCTGTGTGATGTAAAAGGATTTAGTCGACTCGTACATGTGTTGAAGACAAGTCTGCCCTTCAGGACGGATCAAAGGCTCGTCTGTTCCACTGCTTCCAAACTGGCTCAGATAAGCTTAGCGAATCGGGAACACAAATCGATGTAGAACATTACTGCAACTGGATTAGACGATGATGAAATTAAAATTACACAATTTTACACAGAATCAACTTATTCAGGCCCCGGTGTGAGTGTTTTGTAACGTCTTGCGTGCAGCCTGCGGCCGGACGTGGCCTCTGCGTGAGAATCTCCCTTCTGTCGTGGTTTTCAGGAAAACCAAAGTGCAGAGCGTGTTGTTTTTCAGATGTTATTGAGTAAACTGAAAGTTGAATCTCTTTTTAAGGGGCTGCACCCTCTCATAAAGGAAACTTTTTTTAATGGTAGTTTAAATAAGAAACGGTTTATGGCAAGAAGTTCCAGTGAACGAGAAAGAGAGTGAGCGTGTGTGTACTGGCACACACGTGTGTTTAGTAAATACCAGCAGATGTGGGAATCCTCTGACTTCCGGTTGCTTTTTTTTTCTGTCTTGTATTTGTTGACCACATTGTATGGTGGTGACAGTGTTTTATCACCGCGCTTTGAACCGCTCAGAATGGAAAAAGAGTCCTCCCTTTTTGATTTATAGCACCTCCACGAGTTTGTTTACATGTGTTTGTCTTTGTGTACAGGTGTCTGCGCTGTGTGTGTGTGTGTGTGTCAGCAGGATTCTAATGCTTAACCAGGGTTTGAATGAGTAATTATAAGCCTGGAGGCTGTCGACGGAGTTAAGTGTCACCTGTGGCTAAAACACCATTGTTATCCTACCAATTTGAGAAAATACCGGTAAACCCCTCTATTCCGCTGCGCTTTTATATCTGTGTGTGTGTGCGTGTGTGTGTGCGCCTGCTCTCCAAAGAAAACGGAGGCGTGAAACGCGGCAAACTGAGGTGTGTCCTCCAGGGTTTGTGTGAACAGGGAACATATGGGCGGCTGGATGTGGGTCACCACTTATGCTCCGTGCGTACGTGTGTCTATGCCAGAGGATGCACCGTCGGTCAAACAAGCTCACTAACAAGGTTTAACTTGTCCGGTAAACTGCGTGACCCGGAGTAGCACAACTGCTCCAATTTGTTACCATACATCAGATTGATTTGTCATCGGGTTCCACATGTCATAAACTACTTTACTTGTTATCACACTGTGACCGGGGCCTGTTATCCTGCTACTTGTGCTCCTCCCCCTTTATGTTTAACACCAGCTGAGCTGCATTTGGCCTCATTTTGACCGACGTTACGTTATATTTTACTGAGCTTTCCTTTAAGACTTTTCTTTGTCTTGTCTGAAACTGTAAAATGTAATCTGAATCCCTCGGTCTTCTCAGAATAGCTTCACATGTCTGGTCAGGTATTTGGAGTTCACAGAGTTCTGTGTTTCCAAAGAAAATGTCGTGATGCCGGTTCGCCACCACACACACACACACACACACACACACACACACACACACACACACACAAATATAGGGGTCTGGGCAGTGGGCCAGTGGTGTTCGCTGGCGTCTGTGCCGGTTGATGCAAGTCTATCTTTAGTATTGACCCGGTATCTCCCTTTCTCTGTATCAGTCCTGACCCTGTTCTGCTCTGATTGTCCTCGTTTGTGTTGGAAGTGTAATGGACTTAGCCTTTTTTTTTTTTTTCTTGGGGGAATTTACAAAGACAGATGACGTGTGCTCAGAGTTTTCCCGGACGGACTCGGCTGGAGGATGTTACCCTGTGAACTTGGACTTTTTCTCCCCCCCCCCTCTCCTCACCCTCTTTTGTTTTCTGCCCACCGCACATTTTCCATGACCGTCCTCTTTTTGAGCAGCGGGGCCTAACGTGCACCTGTGGGTGTGTACACACACACACACACACACACACCAGCTAACTCCCTGTCTTTCCCATGGGCTTCATCTGTCTCTGGTGCGAGCTCATAAGGCCTTAGCGGGGCCTGCCTCGCATACAGCCAGGCCCTATATTTATCCCACGCTCCTCCTGAGAGTGACTAATATGGACACGGACAGGCGGGGGGGGGGGGGGGGGGGGGGATACTCCACATAGTATCTGCCCACTATGTGGAGTGGTCCTTACATAGTGATGATTGTGTCTGTGACTGTTGCCCTAACAAGTACCTACTGCCCTGAGGCCGCCAATGGCCTTCGATGGCTCCAGGCCAAAAAGATGACCCACCTCCTGTTTCTTCATCTCCAGCCCTTCATTCACATGGTGTGAAGTCAATTTTTTTCTCCCAACTTGGAGAGATGGGGTAAACCATCTGGGCTGGGTGGTTATTTCTACCCTCGAGTTGCCCGACTCTGATTGATAACTTTTGCGGTTGTTCCTCAACATTACACCCGAACCTTTTCATTATGACATTGTGCTCATTAGAGACGTATTGTGGTCCCATCTGGGTACATACCGACAGACGGGGGGCGGTGTTGTTGGCGATCTGTCAGGTTTATCAGGTGAAATATGATCAGCCGACACGTATGTTTTGACTCCGCTGAGTTCTGTGTGTGTGGGAACACCTCAGGGCCCGAGAGTTTTTCTGTTTTCAATAATCTGAGCACACGCAGGTTTCAGCTTCTTTCTTTGTACAGTAAGGCGGCTCTGATCTTCTGAATGCATTCTATCAATAGCTGAGACTTTTAAAGGACTACTTTATTTTTAGAAACTACCCCCCCCCCCCTCTCACCACCACCACGTCTCCAGTTCTCAGGCTTAGATTCCACTTTCTGTGTGTGTGTGTGTGTGTGTGTGTGTGTGTGTGTGTGTGTGTGTGTAAGTGTAAAAGTTTGTGTGCATGCACGTGCGCAGCCTTCCAATGCGTGATTCTCTGAGAGTGTGAGTGTTGTGTTACAGACGACGCTGTACAGTAGCATTGCTTTACATGGTCATTGCCAAACACATGAGTGTGTGTGTGTGGGTGTGTGTGAGTGTGTGTGCGAGTACAGTGGGCTGTGATACAGCAGGAATTGGGGAGAGTGACGGAAGAGGAAAAAGTAGGACAAGAGCTAAAGTTGTGAGAAATGCAGAAAAGAGGAAGTGGCGGGAGGAGGGAGGAGGGGAGGGCACTGAGGGGAAACAGCTGGGTCAAGGGTGGGTGTGTGTGTGTGTGTGTGTGTGTGTGTGTGTGTGTGTGTGTGTGTGTGTGTTTGGGGGGGGGTTATGGGAAATAAGCTGCAGTTCTGTTTGTTCTGAGTTGTCCCTGCCGTCTGCCTCTCCTTGATTGTGTACTGTACATCCACGGTCTCAGCAAAACTCAGGAAGGGCAGTGGGGTTGCTAGAAGGATGAAGAGATGGAGTTACAGGGAACCGCGGGATGACAGGAAGTCTGAGCAGCAGACGGCAGTTGTTTTTTTTTGCCTCCAGTGTGAAACTGAAGAACCGTAGAAACCTGGTGAACCGGAGAAGTTGGGTTCGTTGAGTTTAGGCCTGGGATAGAAGTCCTAATATTATCTGGTGCAGTGGTTAACCATCAGAATAATCAGCTAATTATCAGCGTACTTTTTAGAAGAATCCCGGTGGCCTTGATGTCGTCACCTCCCTTTGGTGATGGCAGCGAGCGTCAGCGTTGCCGTCACTTCCTTCTCGTCTCGGATTCGAGCCCCTGGAGGACATGAAACCAGCCTTATTCCGGTTGAACAACACAACAAGTTGGCCAACTCCCTGTATCGATGTCAATTATACTCAGAAAACTCTAATTTAAGACCCATGTTTGGCTTGCAGATGAGAGTGGCTGCACGTGTTCCTGCTCGGTCTGCAGGTCCTCTCT
Source organism: Eupleurogrammus muticus (assembly GCA_036785175.1). Classification (NCBI taxonomy): domain Eukaryota; kingdom Metazoa; phylum Chordata; class Actinopteri; order Scombriformes; family Trichiuridae; genus Eupleurogrammus; species Eupleurogrammus muticus. The sequence goes on along the minus strand of JAYKQN010000009.1, from coordinate 1,321,654 downwards.
TTTTCTCAGATGCGTGATTTTCTGCAGCACAAACGCTCCGTCCTGCTTCCCTACGTGTCCGTGCACGGAGGCCTGTCAGCCCAGTGCCTGCTGTGTAAGTGGCGGACATCATTAGGGTTGTGATTTACCGGTCCCCATGGCGGTCATCTGACACACGGCAATAAGCTGCTGAAGAAGTAGGTCTGCCAACCTGTTTTTATTAGTGTCTTGTGTGACTTAAGTTAGTGTGTGACACAACAAAAAACCCAGTCATTCACGTACATTCAAGCACACTGGAGATTCTCTCACACACACACACACACCAGTGTTTTGTATCCAGTTAAAACACTGACCTCAGTTTATAATGAGTCCTCGATGCGGTGACCTCAGTCACAGCTAATGAGATTAAGTGTTCCAGCGAGGAACAGAACCCCATTTAATACACAGCGACCTGCCTTGGTACAGGCCTGTGTGTGCTGGCCAGCTCTTATCTCTGCTCCAACGTTTGCGGAGGAGGGGACTCGCTCTGTCTTCCTTCTTCTCGGACCCCGGGTCTCCTCCCAACACCCCTTCCCCTCCCTATTGGCAGCTGCTGGAAATGAGTAAGTGTATGTGTGTATGTGTGTGTGTGTGTGTGTCTGTGTGTGTGTGTGTGAGTGATCCAGCTGCGGCAGCACCAGAGAACATTGTGTTCCGAGTTCACGTCGGGGCTTGGGTCTTGTTTTGCATGCGTCCGCCTGTCCGCTCTGGTTCGGGGAGCCCGCAGACCAAAAGGCCGGCTGAATGGAGCTGAATGGAGCATTGTGACTCCGGTATAATCATGACAACACTCATCTGTTCCCTTTCTTCTGCTTGTGATGAGAAGTCAGGGGTCAGCGTGAGCAAAGAAGTGTTTACGAATGAAGCACGTTTTTTTATGACATAATACGGGCGAAGGACGGACTGTGATTCGATAGCTTTCCCTACGTCCTCGGGTTCCAGGCTCCTACTCATGGCTTTTGTCCTTTTTCTTTTCTTTTCCAGTATCAGTGAGAGTTTCCTCACGGTGAAAGGTGCGGCCCTTTTTCTTCCCAGAGGAAACAGTCCTCCACCTAACTCTGCACCTCGAATCAGCCAGCGCAGGAACAAGCACACAGGTAAGAGACTGGTGCACACACACACACACACACACAAACAGATGACAGCTGCAGCATCTCATAACTTTCGCCATCGTTTGACTTCCAGCCCCATAAATGAACTCTTAGGAAAACTTTTTTTTTTAAATGGACATTCCTCTGCAGCATCATGGACTACAGCTGGTGTTAACTTTTTACAGACGCCGTTTTCACAACAAGGCAGATAAGCTGCCGCATGCGATGTGTTGGCCTGCGAAGGATGTTTGAAAACACATTCTCAGAAAAAGCGAAACATGTGCATAAAACATGTTGAATTGTTTGGAAGAGGAACATGAAAAATCACAAAAATGTGCTACTGCGTGTAAATAGAGGCGGCCTTTGTAGATGAAGGACTTTTTGAAATTTTGTGGTTATGAAATGGGATGACTCCTCGCTATAAATAACATCAGAATCTGTGTTCAAAAAAGAAAGAAGGGCGGCTTTTGTATGTAGTCACGGATGAGGCCGTGAGGACAAAGCGCTGGAAACTTGTCACAGGGGAAATAATACCACATCTCGGGTCTTATGACAGGCTTTCGATGCTCAGAACGCGACGGTCATCTGGAGAAACTCAGAATAAATGAGGATGTTCTATTTTATTTCTGTCTAGGTGACCTCCAGAAACATCTGCAGACTATGTTCACAGTGCTGCGGCCGGAGGACACCATCCGACTGGTGAGACACACACTGTCCTTTCTTTACGGTGCTGCCCTCACATAGAAAACACATTAACAGTAGATGCATTACTCTAGTAATAGGACCAATGAGCATTTCTGCCATGTCTTAGTATAAAGTATAACAATGATCTAATATCGTTGACACAATGTGGAAACATCTGTCCATATCTTCATATGTTAAAGACCCATATTATATAAAAAGAGAGATTTTATTCGCTTCTTAATTACAATAAATCGCTATAAATACCTCCCCAGAGAAATTCAAACAGCATGACCTGTTCTTTAGAGCTCCAAAGAGGGGACGTAATACTTTATTTTAATGGGTTTTTGCACCTAAAACCACAAAAATGTCTATTTAGGGATCTCATAACGTGGAATAAAACCCAGGAAAAGTATACCCTATGGGAGCTTTTTAGGATTGGCTTTTATTTTGAAAGGCTCACTGAAGTCTTTTCTACAATTAGTCCAATATTGAGGAGAATTATCTTATTCCACTGGCAGATACCTTTGTTATTTAAAGTTCTTTCCTGATTTGTGCCAAAAAAAGACTATAATATTTTCTTAAAAAAATATGTAGAATAAGAGAACTGTACCCGAAAACAATATATTATCATCCGATAAGTTTTCAGTTGTTGCAGTGCACCGTCCTTGTCTCTGCTTCTGTCCAAGCACGTATTCCTTCCTTAAAATTCACCAAACAGTGTCACCGGCGCCACACGGATAACGGCGAGTAGCCAAGAAAAAGACAATAAGGATATTTCGTCCCCTCTCAGGGAATAAATCACCGCGGCGGTATGGAAATATTGTGGATTTCTGAGAAACTGACAGGTCAACGAACAAACCACATGCCGTATGCAAACAATGCCGTTACGAGATAAAAACCTTCAGGAAACAAAGCTGGCCGGGCGCCGACTAAAGAAACACAGCGTTCCCCCCCCCCCATGCTTCACAGGTCTAAAGGAGATGAATATCACAGCTGTTGTTTCATGTTTCCTTTGTAAAGCCAGGAGGTGAATTAACATTTGCACTCAAACATATTTCTTTTTTTTTTTTTCTTTAAACGTCTGGAAGAGCTCAGTAATAAAATTGTCAAATTATAGTTAAGTTGTTTATTGCGAGGTCATATGAATGTGAGTGATTGTGTTAAATGGGACATTTGATATCATCTCAATCACAGGCAGCCGGTATCAAATCGAATTAAGATCATATCACGGCACACTTTGAAGAGATGGTAAAATAAGCATCTTATAACTTTGGAGTATATTTCTGCATCTTTTGTCTGTTGACGCAGGCCGTTCGTCTGGAGAGCTCCTACCCTCAGGTGACCCGCTACATGGTGGTGATCTCCACCAACGGCAGGCAGGACACGGAGGAGAGCATCGTGCTCGGCATGGACTTCGTTTCCTCCGATAGGTCAGCACATCGCTCCGTCTTGACTTTGTCATGCACCACCCACCTGCCCCCACTGTACTCTAAATTCCAAATATATTGCGTCAGAGGTATCAAAACGCCAAATAAAACCCAGAAAAGGGCGTGATATCATCGCCATATTAAAATATTGGCCTAAGACGTTGGACGAAAGTGAGTTTTTGGCCTAAAATCATCTCTTCATGATGCCTACATTTTAATATTTTGCAAAAGTCGAGGTAAAATGCTTTGACTCGGACGATTTAACAAGCTTTTATGTTGGCGACTGCTGCAAAAAACGAGAGTCTATGATGCTGAAGAACATAATTGTTGAATAAAATTCTACATGTGAGTGATAAAGGCTGTATGCTATAATGTTTTATAGATTTTCACAAGTTGTACATTAATAATAGTTTTATATAAAGTGCTGTGCTTATGAATAAGTTCAATAAACATTTGTAGCCAAATACACAAAAAGTACGTTTCTAAGATCTTCAGTTCATCAAACATGTTGATGCCTGTTGAGTGTTGTCACTTCATTGAAAATATTTCATATTTCAGGTTTCAACAGGTTGTCAAAACTGGATGAGTTACATAAAGAAACAAGCAAACAGAAATAAGACCTAGAAAAGTGATGAAAAAATGGAACTTTCTCCTGACCAGTGTGTTTTACCTGAAAATTATTATTATTATTAATTTTTAAGACACTAGAAGGTTCAAAAATTGGCCTTTTCATCACCTTATTAATTAGTGTTGCTTAAGTGAAACACAACATTCTATGTAAATCCACTGTGAAGCATTCCGCTTTTATTGAAATAATGCATAAATATAATAACATATAATATAAACATATGATAATATCATCTGCGATTGAAGTTTTTTTGTGTTTCCCCAAAAATTAGAAAAAAATGGACTCAGGCCTTTATTTTAATAGGGCGTCAATATGGGAGCTCTACTCATAATCATAAAACACAGTGAAACAGTTTTTCCCTGCCTTGTGGTGCTGCTTCTATATAACGTGTGGATTCTCCTGCAGCTGCTGCACGGTGGGCCTGGTTCTACCTCTGTGGAGCGACACTCTGATCCACCTGGATGGAGACGGGTACGACACCACACATACAGAACGTTCTGCTTCCTCCTACTCTGCTGCCTTTCTGCTTTTTTTGTGCTTGTGTTATTCATATGATTTTGAATATGCGTGTACGTAAAGGGACTCATAATTTGTGGTGTGAGTTGGTCACAAACTGTGTCTCTGTCTGTCCACAGTGGTTTCAGCGTGTCTTCAGTCAACAGGGTTCATGTTTTCAAGCCGGTTTCAGTTCAGGCCATGTGGTGAGCAGCCATTTTTTTTTTATTCTATTCTCAACATTTACAGATTTGTGAAGTTGCATTGAGGTTGCACACCTTCTTTTGGCTTTGACCTCTATTATCTTTTCTTTACGTCTCTGGCCCTCATTATCTATCCGCTTACCAGACAGTTCCTCACTTTCTCCTGGTTTCACATGCCAGTGCTGCCTCTTCACTTCCTCACTGTTATCTCCATTTCCTGATTTTTTTTTTTTTTTTTTTTTGTCCCTTCGTTACCCTTTCCCTGACCTTCCTCACCTACTACATCTCTATTAAACTAAAGTTAAAATATATCTGAGTTTTCTGTCTCTTCATCACTTTTATTTGCACCATGACAGCCTCTTTCACTCAGGCATTAAATAAACAGTCACAAATGTTATTCGCCATTTTTTGTTTTTTTTCCCGCCTCAGGTCGGCTCTGCAGTCGCTGCACAAAGCGTGCGACGTGGCCCGCTGCCACAACCACTACCCGGGCAGCCTGTTCCTGACCTGGGTCAGCTACTACCAGAGCCGGATCTCGTCCAACCAGTTCTGCATCAACGAGTGGAACGCCATGCAGGACGTGGAGTCGCACCGCGCCGATTCGCCCATCCTCTTCACCGACTTGTGAGTCGCACACAAAGCTCACACTGTTGACGGAATATCTGGAGTATTTGCGGGGTTTGCGGGGCATTTCAGGCGGGGCGTAACTTTACGGTTTGTGTGCTCATCCCTCGTTGGCATGTGGTGCAAAATTCCTGTGGCTTGAATTGTGTGATCAAAAGATGGTATCCTCAAGGAATATCAGAGAGTGGGATGTTTTAATTCCCAACACTGTTTAAAATCCCAGCAGTAGTTGGTATACATGTACTGTGCAGACGGCCTAAAACTAACCAAAAACTAAACTTTTAATGCTGTTGTAGAGCCACAGTTTTTGTTAATGTGCAGGGATGATCTAATTACCCAGCTGCTGTCAGCAGGTGTTATATCAAATCCCTTCCAAAAGCATCTCTAGTCAAGCACAGAGCCTGGGAAAAATCTGGAATTTTAAAATGGAAAGCATGTCGGAACCCTGCCAATCATCTCACATATGTGGCCTGTGCAGTCTCGTGACCTAGTGAGCAGCGACAAGAAGTTTATCTGCAGGAATCATTTTAAACGCCATCTTAAAAAACAATTTGACATCTGGGGAAAAAAGCATGGAATTTTTAAAAACGAAAATGAATAGGAACCCAACAAATATAATGCTGTCAGGTGATGTTTTACTGGCAGCAGGGTAACTCCTACAAGGTAAAGTCAACATTTGCTTTTCTTACAGAATAGTTTATTACCTTATTTCAATGTCTATTTACTCTGCACACACGTATCAGCATTGAGAAGTCCGAGCTCACGACATTTTGGATTTGGCTTCTACTTCATGAACTGGATCAAAATTCTATGTAACAGCCCTACAGCATGTTTAAACCCTTATGGTGCGCAGTATTATCCAGACGTGCACATCTGTGCCTTACTCTCCCTTCTTTATGGCCATGTAAATGCACAGGCTTGAGACTCAGTCAGTCACTCGTTCTCTGCCGCCTGAACACTCTGAACCCTCCTCGTGTGCCGACAGCGTCGCTTTTACTGCCACAGCAGAATGTTGTGGATGGCCCCTCATCCATCTGGGACTTAGGGGGGGGTCACACGCTCTCTTTAACCTCTGATGGGCACAACCAAATACAAAAACAAGAACACATGCCAACCCGTGTGCAGATAAACAGATGCTCACACACACACACACACACACACACGTTTAGGTTCTCGGTCTTTGTGACACGGAGGTGTCAACAAATCCATAAGGAGGCATGGAAAGTAGAGGGAATGGCACGGCCGGCTGGATTTATGTCTTTACTTATACCAGGGAAATTCCCCTTCCTGCTGCTTAGTCATGTGCCCTGCTACCTATTTGAAGCATCCCTCTCTCTCTCTTCTTTTGCACACACACTTCAGAGGCCCTCGAGTGTCCAAAATAGCTGAGGCCTCAGCCGGCTTGATTTACGCTGTGAAAATACCGACAGAAAGATAGGTAGACCGCGTCTGGAGCGGACGGACGGGCGGGAGCAGGTGTCGGGCTGAGAGAAGGAGTCGGAGGATGAAGAATTAAAAGCACCTGATGTCCCCCAGAAAAAACACGTTCCACATAATAATCAAGATGTAGAAACGCCCATATTTACAATCCTGCCTGGAAACATACTTTGGACTGTTTCCCTGCGAGAGGTGTGTTTGCACTCGAGCGGGTTTATCGTTAAGATTGCCGCCCCCCCACACATGCATAACCCGTGTTTTTTATCTGCACCGGGTGACCTGTTTGTTGACATGGCAGCTTATTTCTCAGTGTCACTCACCCTTGAGCGAAAGCTCTGGGTAGCAGGAAGCTGTCTGACGCTGCCCCTTGTTTCTTATGTTGCTTTAATTTACAGAGGCTGCTGTAAAAATCCCTCGCCCTGCTTATCTAACGGGATACACGGAAATCACCTAGAATTTCCAGTTATTTATTAACACCATACACGTGTGTGTTCGTTTTTTATTTTTTTATTTATTTATTGGATTCCTTGACCGGTCAACCTCCCTCCAGCTGTCTGTGGGCAAGCCAGGGCCTGTAGCGTTAGCAGATGTCGATAGACGACTCGTATTTGTTGGCGAGGGTGAGAAGGTTCGCTCCCTCTCAGCCCCGTGGTCAGTAATACATCCAGTACCCAAGCTGTTTCCAATTTTCCGAGACAGATTAATGCTTATAGTCTACTCTTACACACCTGTGTGCTTCACAGTGCCGCTCTTTGTGCCTGTGTGTGTGTGTGTTTGTGTGTGTTTGTGCCCTATCACTGTGTGGGATCAGTTAAGGAACAAACAAGAGAAAATTAGACGACACAAGGACGATAAAAGTTCAGAGACAAACCGAGCTCTTCTCCCCCGGAGAGGCAATTAGGCCTCTCGTTGGTATCATCGCTGGGACGTCCAGGGGCTAAATGCCTCCTCCCTCCCCCCCCGGGGGGCAGAGGCGGTCGCGACAACAGGCGTATTCTACAGGGAGACTTTGTTGTGGTTTGCCGACGGCCAACGCTCTCAGATTTTCTGTTCCCTCTCCAGTTTCTGAGAATCGGACAATGCGGCGATTCTCTCGCGGAACAAGTAATGTCATTGAGGCCGGACTCCAATGAATCAACGGACAGAAGGAAAAGTGTTGTTAGTGTGAATGTGAAGGTGGTTCTTTGTGTCCAAAACAGTTCTTTTAGACTAATAGAAAAGGTTTTCGTGTCCGTGCAGGCCCACGGAGAGAGAACGCACGGAACGCCTCATCAAGATGCGCCTCAGAGAGATCATGATGCAGAAAGACCTGGAGAACGTCACCAGCAAAGAGGTGAGAGGTCAACGTGGGACAGTGTGCATAGGACTGCTTTTAAACTGAAATCTGAATTCAGAGAAAATGTGGATTCTTGCTATAGATAAGCATTTGACGCCAGGTCAGTAACGTCGGCGACGGTCAAGGCGGCGGCTGATTCCTCGGATTGTTGTCATACTTTCCCAGATCCGGACGGAGCTGGAGATGCAGATGGTTTGTAACTTGAGGGAGTTCAAGGAGTTCATAGACAACGAGATGATTGTCATCCTGGGACAAATGGACAGCCCCACTGAGATCTTTGAACACGTCTACCTGGTAAGAAGCTGTGTGGAACAAAGCACATGACAGCATTTAACTGTACGTGTTTGTGTGTACATCTGGATACTGAGGACCTTTGTTATCTTTAGGGCTCTGAGTGGAATGCTTCTAACTTGGAGGAGCTGCAAAACAGTGGGTAAGAAATCCTGCTCTTTACCTCCTACTGAGTGATAGAACCTGTACACTTAGATTTGTTCATGTGTGCATGAACTACACACAACACAAGCGCCTCTTTTAATAGCAGCATTGGATTGAATTGTCCTCTCAGCTCTTTTGAGCCACCTGTTCCTTGTATTGAAGTCTAAAATAGTTTGCAGCAATGTGTCACCTGTTTTGGTATTAGCGAAGTATTCATCATCCGAATAACATGCAGAGTGGGCTACATCCTGAACGTGACCAGGGAGATCGACAACTTCTTCCCGGGGATGTTCGAGTACCACAACATCAGGGTGTACGACGAGGAGGCCACCAACCTGCTGGAGTACTGGAACGAGACCTACAAGTTCATCACCAAAGCCAAGTAGGGCTTGTACACATCACAGCCTTTTAAATATATCAGAATCCTTTCAAGAGCGCATACACAATTCATTTTTTTCTTCTTTCAGCTGCCCTTTGTACTGAAACGTATTCTTTTCCATAGGAAAGCCGGCGCTAAGTGTCTGGTCCACTGTAAGATGGGCGTGAGCCGCTCGGCCTCCACGGTGATCGCCTACGCTATGAAGGAGTACGGCTGGGACCTGGACACCGCCTTCGACTACGTGAAGGAGCGGCGGGCCGTCACCAAACCCAACCCGTCCTTCATGAAGCAGCTGGAGGAGTACCAGGGCATCCTGCTGGCCAGGTGTGCTTTCATTTACGCGTTACGCTCAGCGTTCAGGACGACGCCTCCTGCTGCTCACGCCTCGTTGTGTTTGTCTTCCACAGCAAACAGCGGCACAACAAGCTGTGGCGTTCCCACTCCGACAGCGACCTGTCGGACCGCCCGGACCCGCTGTGCAAACCCTCCTCTCACCCCCTGGGCCGCTCCAACTCCCACAACAACAACAACAACGCCGTGTCCTCGCCATCATTGCATCACTTCCTGGGCGTGGCCGTGCTGCAAGCCCTCGGCGCTGAACCCGAGGACCCGACCGCCGACTCCGCCTCGGACTCTAATAACGGCACGTGCGACTCGCCGGTCGGGGAGGGCCTCATCCTGCCCCCCCTGCCGCGGCCCAGCGCCGCCACCGTCGTCTCGGGGGAACAGGCAGACAACTCGGCGAGCGTGGCGGTCGCCGTGCCCGCCGCCGTGCCCCACCCGCCGCCCTCGCTCCACATCCTGCCGCCAACCCCCGAGCTTCAGCGCGCCGGCAGGGGTCGGACTCCGTCGCGGCCGCCCGCCGCCGTGCACCCGTGCTTGCCCGAGCGGGGCAGCTCGGGGGAAGCGTCCCCCGTCAGTCTGGGTTCCCCTGACTCGGACACGCTGGAGCAGTCCCTGTCGGACCTGCCCAGCGACAAGCTCAGCCCCCTCAGCCCCGCCCCCACCCCCTCGCCGCCCCCCAGCGACGCCAACAACAACCCCGGCGAGGCCTTGGACGGCCGCGGCGAGGCCGACGGCTCGTCCAACCACAGCGCCGACAGCATCGACTTCTTCACCGCCAGGGAGAAGTTTCTGGGCCTGGCGCAGGACGGCAGAACCAGGACGCTGTCAGAGCCGGTTCAGCACCGGAGCGCGTCGCTCGACCTCGAGGAGAACGGAGACTCTGAGGAGAAGGAGGAGGAGGAGGAAGAAGAAGAGCGGGGGACTGGGATGAACCAGGTACACCACCGCCTCATAACTTCATGAGTTACAGCTTCTGTGTGTTCACGGTGGGCGTGATCAGCCCCATACGTTTGCATATTACAATCTTTGCCCCAAGCGACTCTTGTTCTAGCTCAGCTTTGTACAAACTGTTCCAGGTGCTGCGAGTTCATTTATTGCCTGTACCTGCCAGGTCCAGGTGTATTTGTACTGTACAGCACAGTTCTACCAACATGCTCCTGCTACAGTAGAACTAGAAACATGCTTGTCCAAAAAAATGATTAAAAGCATTGAATTTAAGAATACCATAAAAAGGTTTGAATTTTGATATCTGGGTCTTAAAATTTGTGCAGTACCTAACTTCACTGTCTCACATTCTTCTCAAAAGTTTAATTTGTCAACCAGTATTATTTTAGCATTAAAAAAGAAGTTCCATTCTAGAATCTTAGAGTCGTCTGGTTGCTTTCTATCTGTGCCTGAGCCAAAATAATTTACCTCAATAATGAAACTAAATTGGCTTGGTATTAGATATTGGCTTGGCGTTTTTTGTTTCTTTACATAAGGGATTAGGCAGTGTCCATGTAAATAAAGAGTCTTTTATATAGCAACACCATCATACTCCAATCAAACATTTTTCACTGTGGTTTGTGTTGGGACAGTCTGCAACTGCAATGTTTACCAAAAATAAACAAAATGACTTTTCTCAACTCTGTTTGCTCTATTACATAATATTCACAATCCCTTAACTACTTCAGGTGAGGTTTTATTGGAAAATAAATAAGACGCAAGTAAACACATTTTAAAAGAAAAAGCCTTTCTTTGCCAGTAGGTCTGTGAAATAGACAACGATATGGGTATTTTTGGGTTTTATATAAATGGCCTAAAAAAGACTCAAAATTGACTTGAATGAATGAAACCATGAAACCTGTAGGAACCTGTAACTGTGCCAATAACACCAACCTCAGTCTTACATAATGTGCATTAATCACAGTGACACCTGCTGGAAGATGAGAGAACAGTCGAGATAAGACACGTGGCTTCTGATTTCTGTGTAGTTAAAAAGTATATTTGTAATGCGGAGTCATTGCATAAATGAGACTACAACTAATGTTATCTCTACATGTTCTCTTTTCGTCTCTGCAGTGTGAGGACGGCGTGTTCAAAGCCAGCCCTGACCGACCACATCCCCATGACAACGGAATATCAGTCCGCCATATTGTCACGGAGATTGAAGCCATATCCCACCCTGCTCCGTGCCTTGCCGCCACCTCCCCCTGCGCCTCCTCGTCATCGTCGTCGTCCCTCCCTCTGTCCCCTCAGCCGGTCCGGCCGGAGCGCCGTGAGGAGGCCGAGGTCGCCCACGGCTCCCTGACGCCGCCCTCGCTCCCGCAGTCTCCCTCCATGCTGCCTTGCGACTGGCCGGCGGGCTCGGTGCGGCGGGCCACCGAGCAGCTGGAGCAGAAGCTGAGGCAGGAGATGGAGACGGCGCAGCGGTCGCCGCTGCACTCGCCCAGCAACGAGAGCCCCCCCGCCCGGACGTCGCCGTGCTCGCCGGGCGCCGAGCACCCTCCCCTCCGATCCCTGGAGCAAACGATCACTCAGGGAGAGACCGCCGCTGTGTCAGCCAAGTCCAAAGACACAGAGACGCTCACAGGGTCACAGATAGAGCTTCAAAGACTCAACTCCTCAGGCACAGACGACCTCCCGGAACCCCCGTGCCCCCACGCCCCCGTTATCAGCCGCCACTCTGGTGCTACAGCCGTCAGCCTGCACACATCCACCGACAGCCATATGCTGACGACGCCACAGGCTACGAGTCCGGTGGTGGAGTCCTGTCTAGATACCTCAGCCCAAGCCCAAAGACAGAGCCGGTTCCACGGCCCGAACCAGCACCGGCGGACGCCGCCCCTCGCCGCTCGCGACCAGATCCCCCTGGACGGGGCCACGGTCCAGGAGTCAGAAACCGACGGGAGGCCGGACTCCGGCTGCGGCCCCGGCTGCGACGCCAGGAGCAGGCTGGCCCGCGGCAGCCAGGAGCTGGAGAGGATCCAGCAGTCGCTCCAGGAGCTGCAGGCCTTCCTGCACGAGGGCGCCGGCCTGGAGGCGGGGCAGCCCAGAGACGCTATGGACACGGAGTCGGGACCCTGCAAGGGGGCGGGTCCTGAACAGAACCCTGCAGGGCTCGGGGAGAGACAGGAGGGGAGGGGCAGCCCCGAGCCAGCGGCGTGGCACCGAGCCGTGGAGCTGGAGGCTCGGATCCGCCAGGCGGGCCTCACCCCCCCGTCGCTCATGAAGAGGTCGGCCTCCCTCGCCAAACTGGACTGCCTGGAGCTGTCGGCCAACGACCTCAGCGACCTGGACCTGACGTCGCACACCCGGCCGACGCCGGCCCGCCCCCAGGGCTCTACCCCCGCCGACGACACCTGGAAGAAGCAGAAAGTGTTGGCGCGGAACCCCGCCAGGACGCGCTTGTCCCCCTCGCCGCCGTTCCCCCGCCTCTCCCCCGCCCCCCGCCGCTCGCCTAAAGAGGAGGCGGGGGGTGAGAGGGAGGAGTCGGACGGCGGCAGGGGCGGGGCGTCACGCCAGCAGGGGCGGGGACACACGTCAAGACGCTCGCGAAAAGCGGCCGCCGTCGAGAAGAAGCAGCGAGTCGCCACCGTGCTATACAACACCATGTGACCTCACCGCCAAGGACTGGGAGGACTGGAGCAGGAGGCTGCACGCAGCGTCAACGTGTAGCAGAAAACTGTCGACACTGTAAGGAAGCCATGAACTGATAAAACGTTTGCATGTTAACCACTGGATGTGTTGTTCGAACTGGACTTCAGGTTTGTATGTACAGTGATGAAATATGAATGTCCCAAAAAAAGAAAAAGACCGAAACCGTGCGTACTGTATGCACTCCATCATGTCCCTTTTTTTTGGTTTTGTTTTTTAATTTTTTTAGGAGCATTTTTTTTTTTTTTCAGTGTGACCCTCGCTGCCTGTTCAAAACCAGAGGGGCTTTTTTCTTTTTCTCCTTTCTCAAAACATGCACTTTAAGGTTTAAACGACTCTCTTTTATTTGAAGTCTGTTTCTTACCCCTAAGGAGGATTCTTTTGCACTGATGTCAGTGTGCATGGTTTTTCAGAGCGGACAGACGTGTCTTTATTCAGATTATTAATTGAACCAGGACGAAGCTGATATGTTTTTTTTATTCTGTGCTTTAGAAATAAATAAATATGGTGAGTTTGTTTTGACTACAGTGAATCATCTTCCTTCCTTCTGCTTGTGTTTAGTCTCTATGCTCCACCCACACACACACACACACACACACACACACGCACACACAATATATATTGAAATATATCAATGAATATGTATGTGCAATGTGTCTTTACCGTCCCCTGCTGGACAGGCAGAGAACTACAACTTTCATTTTTCTTTAGAGAGGCTGACAAACGAGGTGAAATCCAAGCCCATAATCTCACAGTTAATAGAAATCATCTCTAGTTATCTTTTTTTAACTAGAAGCAACACATTTCTTTGAACTAATCAAGCCTCAGTCTCCTTGGGGAGTGACCTCCATCAGCGCTCAGAGCGGCTTATTTCAGGCTGACATTTTACCTACTGTTTCATGTGGGTAATTAAACACCGACTGAGATGTAGGCCACTGAGGCCCCTGCTGACACACACGCATATATATATATATATATATATATATATATATATATACACACACACACACACACACATAGGCAAATCAGACAGACCGGGAACGAATGACATTAGGGAAAATAATTGCGGCAGATAAAAAGACATCAAACGCACAAACTCCATATGGTAATTTTCTGTGTTTGTGCGTCTTCACAGGTCGAAATAAATCAAGGGGAACGTAATGCTCCCTTGGTGTTATCACCTATTAAAATCTGTTTCAGTACACAGACCACACAGGTTGCCTTTTTTTTTTTAATTTATTATTCTTTTTAAATACACCACTTCTCCTAAATGGAGCTGTCTCAAACAACCGAGGAGCATCAGGTGCAGGCCCTTCTACCTGCTGAGGAAGTCCTCCTCAGTCCTCCTCAGTCCTCCTGGTCGCTGGCGGCCCACGCTCGCCTGTTCTCGTGCTGGGGGCCTTCAACCGTGGCGACATGGCAATGTCAGTGGCCAGGTTTGGATGAGAGATAAAGGAAACGCTTGAGCACTTCAATATATAGCACTATCCCTCCAGCAAGTTGTCTGATAGGAAAAAGAGCTTAAAGTAGGTGATATTCTCCATTCTCTCACTATATAGCAATGGTGTCCCATTATAAAACAGTTAACAGATTAATATATTTGCAGATGATAGATAACACAGTTAAAGTTTAACCACCTTGAAAACTGCTGTAATAATTTTATGCTTGAACAGTCCTCTAGGATCTAAAACGGGTGGGTTCTACTAATGAAGGTCCTTGGCGTTGGCTGTAATGGTTGATTAGTAGAATCTGTTGGGTTATTGCTTGGTTAGAACAAAAACCTGCATTGCCCATCTCTGATCTAAAAATGAGTACTAAAGTCAACTCATGTCAAATTTATTTAGTGTCCTATAGGAGCTAAAGTCTCTTCAGCTATATGTGGCATTTTTTTTTCCTTTTCACCCACCTTTTAAGAAATCTGTGCACACCAGTGTGTTTGAACATCAGGAAAAAAATAAAGAATAAATCACAGAAATCAGCAGAAAAAACAAGAGGAGCTTGGGTGGGGTTGGCAAAGGGTTTTTAATATCACAGGGTCATGTCACATGACCTTTCATGGTCCTGCCACATCAAACACGCTGGTGAAGAGCATCTGTCAGCGTCTCCATCATCGTGGGCCTCTGAGGGGACTTTCCTGTTAACTTTTATACCTGCAACATAGACAGAATCCTGCCTGCGAGCATCACCGCCTGGATTAGCAGCACTAAAAAAAGGACCCCGGGAGGAGGGTGGTCCATCAGAACTCCTCTTCCCTCCGACCCGCAGGACATTTACAACAGGCGATGCAGATCTAAGGCCAAGAAGGTTCTCAGAGAGCCAAGTCGCCCCAGTAACAGGCTGTTCCCTCTGCCGCTATCGGGGAGATGCTATCGCTGCCTGGGAACGAGCACAGAGAGGATGAGGACGAGCTTCTTTCCTCAGGACGTCCGCCTGCCAATGGAGATCTGTGAGAATCCAGAGAAATCCACCGCCGCAAATCACCTTTGCTCCTTTTTTGCTTCAAAAACAAAAGATCTGAATTCATGCTTCAAGTCCAGATACACAAGTAATGTAGGATAAAACACTCCCTGTGAATTACACATATAGCATCACTTAGTGTTTCTGCATCAAACATACAGATAAAACCGCTGGTAAAACTTGTAGCAGAACTTAAGTTCAGATTCTAATGAACAGAATTGTCTGAAATAAAATCTATTGAAACCTTTGCCCCTAAAAGGTCATATGGGGATTTTGGGGCCAAGTAGAATAATTAATAAATTAAACCAATAGTCCCATCCACAGCTGGTGTCTAATTGCATTTGACAGCAATTAGTCAAGAACAATTGTCCTGGTCAGTCTCTCCCTCCCAGCTGCCTTCTTTTAGTTATCAATGACGCCCACACTCATGTTTTAATTAGCTATCGCCACTTTAATTTAGTTTTTCTGCTCAAAATGATATTAAATATGGGATATCTCTACAACAATGAGGGTAGATGTTACGTACTTAAACCTGGTATCAAATTTAATCTAAAGAATCAATTTATGTTGCGGGTACAGAACAAATATAGTTATATTATTGACAAAAATACTAATGTTTTTTAAAATAAGCTAAATTATCTGCACTGCAAAGTTCAATGATTAATAAGATACAAGTCCAAAGAACAATTATTTGTCCATAAAATCATTACAGAAATTTAAAAGGAGATTATAAATGATCCAATTAAATAATTGTTCAAACAGCTCAAATCTAAATTAAATATCAAAAAAGTGGTTAGTTGCAGCACTGCTACTGATATTATATTTAATCTATTTCCCTTATTGTATTGAAGTTGATATTGACGTTTTCTCCCTGTTAAAGGGGTTTTTTAGGGAGTTTTACCTTGTACGATGTGAGGGTCTAAGGACAGGGGATGTTGTGTTGCTTTTGTACAAAATGTAAAGCCCTTTGGGGCAAATCTGATTTGTGATTCTGGGCTATACAAATAAATTGAATTGAATTGAATTGAATTGACGTTACATTGCCAAAAGTGTTTGGCCTCCAATCCAAATGATTAGAATCAGGTGTGCTAATCACCTGGCCTGGACACAGGTGTATAAAAGCAAGTATTCAGGCACAGAGACTGGTTTAACAAACATTTGAAAGAATGGAAGAATGGGTCACAGGCCTCAGGAGCTCAGTGTGTTCAAGTGGGAAACTGTCATATGGTGCACCAAATCCAGTCATGAAATTTCCTCGCTCTTATATATTCAAAAGTCAACTGGTGACCTTATTATGAGAAAATTAAAGAGTTTGGGGACAAAGGGAACTCAATCAGAAAGGGTTTGGTCACATAAACTGACAGAGAGGGGTCAGTGAATGCTGAAGCTCATTGTACAAACAGAGCTCCAAACTTCATGTGGCCTCCAACAGTACCCAGAGAGCTTCATGGAATGGGTTTCCATGGCTGAACAGCTGCACCTAAACCGCACATCACCAAGTCCAATGCAAAGCGTTGGACGCAGTGTTATAAAATACTGCATTGAATGAATTCGAAATTATTGCCCCCAAAGGGAAATATGCTTACACAGCACTGTACATGTGTGGATACAGACATACATACATAAACATGAACAGTGAAACACCACAATGCTACACAGACCAGAACAGAAAAGGACAAACCATACATAACACCAACCAATCAGTAGCCTTAAGGGCAGAGATGACTAAGGGGATAAAAAATAACCTTCCTGCATCTCAGGGCTTTATACCTGATCCACGATGGATCATGGGGAGTGAGGTACTGGTGGAGGAGGTGTATGGCCTTGTTATTGAGTTCTGTGAGGTTAGGAGTGGGAAGCCCAATAAAAAAACAGTAGGAGCAATATAGGAGGATGGGCTGGATGATACACTGGTATAGCAGAAGGAGAAGATGGGGTGATACCTATAGTCCTTTAAGTTTGCAAATGAATGACAGTCTTTGTTGGCTCCTTTTGATGATTTCAGTGGTGTGCTGGTTGAAGCTGAGTGTATTGTCTGATGTTTTTCCGAGATATATGGGATGTTGTGGTGTGGGAGAGCCAATGAACTTGGCCAAGTTCCTTGGTCTTGTTTGCGTGGATGAGGAGTGTGTGATTGCGTTGTGGTATTTCTGGGCAGAGTGGCTGTCAGTGAGGAGGCCCAGGATGGCTGATCTGTAGGTGGTTATGTGTAATGGGCTGGTGCAGTCTTTTGTGTATAATGTATACAGGAATGGACCTAGCACACATCCCTGTGGTGCTCCAGATAGCATGGATGATGTGATTTTGCCAAAAGCTAACAGTTTGCCGCCTGTCACTGAGGAAGTTGTGCAGGAGGAGGGTCAGATTGGGTAGAAGGATTGAGGTAACCTAGTCTTTCAATCATCAGATGCCTTCGGCTGAAGGCCATGAAGAAGATCATGGTGCTTGGAGAGTCCAGGTGTTGGAGGAAGAGGTGCAGCAGGAAGGCCACAGCTTCCTCTGTGCCCCTCCTAGCCTTGTAGACAAAGTAAATGGGGTCAGGTTTGGGGGAGACAGCTTGGTTGTGAGAGTGGTAGTGGTTGGGTTCCCTGGGCCAAGGTTTTTCAGCTACAGAGATGATAATGGCAGTTTTCCAGAGGGTGGGTATTGTGGTGTTGTGGTAGAATGCACAGAAGAGTGGATGGAGAATGGGCACAGGAGTTGACCACCCTGGCTGGGATGCAGCCAGATCTGGTCCGGGTGCCTTGCCTACCTTACACCTTATACCTCTACTAATGTAAAGGGGTTTGGTTCTGCTTGGTGTGGTGGAGGAAGGTTGCTCAAGAGTTCCTCACATTCTGCCAAGAAGTCCTTGTTGTCCATGCATCTGTGGAAGGTGTTTAGTTCAATTGCAAAGGCTTCTGGGTCATTTATTCCACAGAAGTTAGGTTTGGGTTCACTGGGATTAAAGTTCTTACTTTCTGGAATGCCTGCTCGGTGTTCATACAGCTTAATCCTGTTCTATTTCGTTTTTTGTAGTCCAGTTTTGCTTTTAACATCTCACCTTTCATTTTTCGATTTGCCAATTTTAGGCCTGGAGATGACTGGAGTTTTTTAGTTTAAAGGCTTTTAACCTGTTCTGTGTGTGGGGTGATCCAGGGTTTTGGGTTTGGCTAGTTTTTTATTGTCTTGATGAGGAGGAATTATGGCGTGGGGTTGTTTTTCGGGAGTTGAGCTTGGCCCCTTAATTCCAGTGAAAGGAACTTTGAATGCTCCAGGATACCAAACTTTTTTGGACAATTCCATGCAACCAACCTTGTGGGAATAGTTTGGAGCTGGTCCCTTCCTCTTCAAGCATTACTGGGCACCAGTGCACAAAGCAAGGTCCACAAAGACATAGATGACAGTCTGGTGTGGATGAACTTGCCTGGGCTGCAGAGTCCTGACCTGAACCTGATAGGACACCTTTGGAATAAATTATAGAAGAGACTGAGAGCCAGACCTTCTCGACACAATCACAGTGTGACCCCACCAATGCGCTTTTGAAAGAATGGTCGAAAACTCCTCAAAACACACTTTAACCTTCCTCTCAGAAGAGTTGAAGCTGTATTAGCTGCAAAAAGTGTACCAACATCATGAAACCCTATGGTTTTGGAACAGGATGGCACCAACCTATGGATTGGGAAATTTTTTGTCAATATAGTGTGTATTGTTGCTGCAACAGTAACATTGTGTTTTCCACTAGATAAAAATACTTAGTGTTGTAGCTGAGGTTTTCTCATGAAACATATGCAAACAACTCAACGCTGCCCCCCTATCAAGGAGGTTTAACAGGTTAATTGGCACCTTTGATTTGTTCCAATTTGGTTTAATTTTCTTACTCAGGTTAAGAGAGTTTCTTTGTTAAATTCAGTACACGCAATGTGTTAACTGCTAATAAAACAGCCTCTTGACACCGCTATGTGAACAACACCATCAAACACGGCCATCAGGGAGAAGTTCTGCGATTTCTTTATGTGGATTCACCAGGAGACAGCAACGGGGGGTCCAGCAATGCAGAGATAATGAGAACAAGGCATTGAAGTTGGAGTATTTTAGCATTATGTAACAGCAGCTATCTTCCAAAGCATGAATAAACAAGTCCATAAGTTCTTTGTAGTGACTTGAAATCTGTTCCTCGAGGTGGTCTTCCCTTTCCGTTGTGACTTCCTGAGCCGAATAATGACGCCAAGCTCCTGCAGCATGGGATGCGAGCGGGGGGTGGGAGTGGTGGACTTCCCAAGGCGGCGAGGGATTCGCAGCAGCTTAGGAGATTTGCATAATTCGTCCTGTCAATATTGACTAAACGTTTGGTACAGAAAGTGTCTGTCCAAAGGACCTCAAGGTAATTATGTGTTCCTGAGCAGGAAAACCCACACATATATTCCATGAAATGTTAAAACAGCGTGTGTGTGTGTGTTAGGCCAAATATGGAAAAAGGAATAAAAGGAGTCAATATTGTAATTACAATATAATATTGAGTAAGAACTAAACACACACACTCACACACCTACTTTCATGTCTGTGGCTTTTTACAAATTCACACACGCCTACAGCCCGAGCTTCCACAGTCCTTCTGTTATTCATTATGTCGAGCTGAGTCAGGGGGGAAGTCGCGGCTGCTGATTCACATGGAGAATTATTTCATTTTCCCATTATCTCTCACCCACCAGCGTGGCAGAGAGCAGCCTGGGTGCCCTGGGTGGTATTTCTGAGGGTTTAGAATCTCTAAAGCTTTCCTTTTTCCCCCCTGTCAAGCCTGAAATAACTACAGGCAAAAGGCCCCTTTTGAATCTGGCTGAGGGGCTGGGAATCCATGTCGGAGGGAAGATGATGGAGGTGGAAGCTGCTAAAAACAGATCAGCGCTCCCCGGTGCCGACTGACACCGCAGCTTTTTTTCCTATCGCGTGAGAAATTAATTGCTTTTGTCGCCCGTCCTTCACTGGAGAGGACCAGAAGTTACGGCGCGGAGCTGCAGACCAGACGCGGCATGAAGAGTCAAAGCATGTGAAGAGGATTTCAGAAAGAACAAAAAAAGACACCCACACGTTGCTGCTCCAAAAAGATGTTTCTTTATTTGAATCATTATCTGAATTCGCTTCCCATCGTACACCATGAAAACATCTCACCATGTCTTCTTTTTTTTTTCTGCAGAAAAATCAGCAACATTTTTAAAAAGTAAAAAAATGAGCATTTCTCTTATCCACCAGGCAAGCTTTGACTATGAATTGCAGAGGAGGGAGAGGTGCTTCTCCTCGCTTTGTGCTGATATTGGAGTGTGAACATTGTACATTTCAAAACTAATATTACAAAAGGAAGAAAAAAACAAAACAAAAGCCGTACAAACACGTTTGTCCAGCCTGGAGCCCTGCAAATATTAAGTTACTTTAATCACAAGAGCTGGGGTCCAAACAATATTTTCACATTCCTTGCTTTTTCTTTTGGGAGAGGAGGGCGATTTTTACATTTCTTTTTGTTTTCAGCATGTTGTGTGCAATAAAACCTCAAATCAGGCTTCCAGGGTGTATTTTTTACCCCCTGGAGTGCGCTCCGATATTGGGCTCCAAACTCGACAAAATGAACCGTCACGCAGGCCTGGACCATGCCAGAATAGTGTACACGTACCTCGACTACACATAAATACAATAAATCTTCCGCTCCATGTTCGGTGAAAAGATGCAAATACACAGGAAGGAGAGGGAAAGAAAATGTCTTCCAAAAAAAAAGGAACATTTCTACTCCACAATCGACTTACAGACCACTAGCATTGTCCCATCACACGCGTGCCTGCGACTCATTCACAGTCACATAAAGTGAAGTTAGTGTAGTCTCCTCATGTCTGTGCTGTCTAACGTCAGGCTAAAACTACAACTGGCCTGAGTTTTAACTTGTGCTCAAACACGTCATCATCGTCTACGTCCATTAACAGTCATATAATGTGACTCACCCACAAGCTAAGTACAGTACATCTGGATTTTGTGCAAATTAAAAAAAGAATTATACTAGTCATTTTTTTAATCTATATGTATATATTTTTATTTAACATTTCGTTTAAAAATTGAGGAAGTCAGATGGTTTGACGACATTCAACTCAACTTGACCAAGGATTTTTTTTTTTTCTCTTTAGTTTTTTCTTTAAAATCACAGTAAAGAATGAAAACCAGAAGGACTCAGTGTGTGTGTGTGTTAGTGACACACACACACATACACATAATTTTTCAGGACAGAGGGTGATCTGTTGACCCCTGTGCAGAGAGCTGGTTTTGAAACACACACACACACACACACACACACACACACACACACACACACACACACACACACACACACACACTCGAGGAGCCAATCGCACTAAACTTTGTTTGTATTTGATTTTTGTTGAGTTGTAAACTGGCACTGGTGAAGAAGTACCGTGTGTCTGTGTGAGGCCCGATGGCGGCACCGCCACCCTATGGCTTCATGGGGGGGGGCCTGGCGGAGGGGGGGGAATGGGAGAGAAAGGACGAGGCGGGTCTGATCGTGTGAAACCCACTCGGAAGAATTAGCAATTTAACGCCTAGCCTCTAAACGGAGTGCGTGTTTAAGTTTGAAAAGTGCACTTTTTTTCCTGCCATACCCCTCAGCCCAGACCCCTCCCCTCAGAAACCCCGCCCCCCCCGCCTCATTTCTCCATGAGCGACAGCTGGATGATGCGCTGTAGCTCCTCCTCCTCCTGGCGCTGCCGGAACTCCGCCTCCTCCTGCTCGCGGGCCGAGATCTCCATGGCGATGCGGAGCTGCTCGTCGTAGCTGCAGGTGGTCGCCTGCTTCTTGGAGGGGGTGGAGCAGAGGCTGGAGGGGGGGCGGGGCTTGTGCTGAGGGGTCCTGAAGGCCGAGAAACAGGGAGGGAGGAGGAGGAGGTTGAGGGGGGGGTTCGTTTAGTTCTCGTCTTAGGTTTCAATCATATTTAGTGAAAAAAAAAAGTCCTGGCATTTCAGTCTAATGGCTAAAAAAAATCCAAATATTTCAGTCGACTTTTAGTCAATAAAGTTTTTATAGGCTTTGACAGCAAGTATGAAAAAATATAATGATGTGTGATGAAAGCTGATGAATTGACATGCCGGAAATAAATGAATAAATAAACATATAAATAAATTTATAAATAATATATGGTCTATTTTTAATAATACAAGGTTAAGACGTGAAATGCCTGTTGGTTGGCCACACACACACACACACACACACACACACATAGGAGATCTAGTCATCATCATTTGGTCTAGCATCAAAAAAGAGACATTCTTATGAAGTTTCTATTTAATAAAGTCCATTTTTTCTCATCTTTTTCTGTCACTTTCGTCACAGTCAGTGGTTCAGGATGTCGATTTTGTCTCATTTGTGTCATGAAAAACACCCTCGTCGACACATATTTATCGTCTCGTCTCATCTGACGAAATTAACACGTTGAAACACTTGCTGCGGGACCGATAGTAAATCAACATCTGGACACGTTCCTGCGTCGATGGAACGTCTAAATCAGGACGCCGATAGTTTTATCAACAGCCGAACCACAAGCTGCTGAGCCATGTCCAGTTTAATCCTCGCGGGACCGGAAAGGTTAAAGCTGCGCTGATCAATATCGGTATATTAGCTTTCTGTCAAATAACTACTTTGAGAAGGCTCAGTCATGAACCCACAGAGAATTATCACCTGACTAAGCAGCTTTACGGAGCTTTATAGTGTCTCTCAGCTTATTGTTTTCAGCTTTTTCTTCTACGGCATACAACTTTACTGTAACTGACTGCATCAGCTTTATTTTTCAAGCAGCAGGAAGTTGCTGTTTTAGGCGAAAAAAGCTCTGATAAACTCATTCTATGCTACGGAGTGAACATGTAGCAGCTAAGAAAGCACATATCTATTGGTTAAAAAAAACAATTCAAATGAGAAAAGAGACATTTTAATAGAATATATAAAGCAGAATGTTTGCAGTATGTCTGCAACAGATTTAAACAAGTCCTTCTGTACTGTTGCACATGGAAAACAAATTTTACATATTTTTCAATGAAATGAACGTATAATAGTTGATGAGGTCAATTATTTGCTAACTAAGAATTTCAGCACGAATTGAAGTTCATTCATTTCATAGAAAATATTCAGATCTGCGTCTGAAAAGTAATTAAAACTGTTAATTAAATGCAGTGGAGCAGAAGTAGATAGTAGCATTAAATAAAAGTTCTCATGTAAAGCACAAGTAATTGCAAACTTGTACTTAAAGCTGCAGTGCAGGGATGCTGTTGCCATCTGCTGGTGGCTGGATGTATTACACACACTGAATCATCATTGTTATCATTATGTTTTTCCCTATAGGCTTAATTAGCAATTTGAGAAGTCATTTAGGAAGTGTGTGTGGGGTGTTATGGAACTACAGCTTTAAGTACAAGTGTATTTATTTTACCTCTAGCATTGTATATAAGCAACCGCTTACTAAAGGTTTGCCTCACCGGATTTTAAAAGGTGACGGATCATACATCAGTGTGGTGTTTACAGCTTGTTCCACTGCCCCTAATTGGCCAAAAAATGTTTGTTCAGTTGATGCAACTTTAAAATCATTAAAAAAAACATTTGTCTATACGCTAGGATTGTTTTTCACAATACAAATACTTACAACTTATCAATCATTAGTTAGAGCTTTCTTTCTAAATGACATTTTCACCACATACATAACCACAATACACACTATTAGAGCATTTTTTTTTCCATGCTATGCGACATTATTTCCCAGTTCCCTCTAACATTAACACTGCAGTGGCAGGATCGTGTCGAAAGAGGGGGAAACACGTTTGTCTGTGGATCCACTGGCTCGTCTACAAATAGGAGGAGGAAAAAACCCTGTCAGAAGATAAGGGGCTAAAGTCAACAGTAACGCCGCTGACTGTAAAAGCAGGAAATGCTCTCATCCCCCCCCTCAAACACACACACCCACACACACAAAGAGAGAATAGCAGGATGGATAAGGGAACAGAGTAGAAGAAGACGGCACTGGAATACAGGATGTGAGTCAGGGATGGAAGGAAAGATCTGCAGGATGGAAAGAGTGCGAGACGCTAAAGAACGACAATGTGCTACGGAGCCGAGAGGAAGCCGGAGACAATGTGGGCGCGGGAACAACAGGATCTATCACCGCCACCCTGACAGCCACCAGAATTTGAGTATTTCAGTTCTTAAGAAGATACACACAAAAAATCCCATTCAGTTGTTTTTGATCAGGCCGTATCTGCAGGCCCTGTTTGTTCCTGTGATAACGGACGACGGGGCAGGAAATGTGAATGACTTTGTAGTTTACAGAAAGGAGGACTGTGCCAAGTAGAGGTGGAAAAGAACATTCATGAAAAAAAAAACACAAAAGAAGAAGAAGAGGATATTTGAATAAATCTGACCTCTCCACGCGACTGGGGTCACAGGGCAGCGGGTGGGTTCCTGGCTTGCTATTGGTCAGCGCCTCCCAGATGGTCACCTGGAAGTCAGAGAGCGTTTAGAACGAAAGATCTACCTCTGTTCTAAAAGGCTTGTCTTTGTTAATGTGAAACTAAGAAAACCATGATTAACATTCTACCGTCACATTATTAACAGCATTAGTAGAGAAAATATGTTCACTTTCTGCCTTTAAACAGTGACTCATTGCAGGGTTGATGGGTTTTCTCTCAGGAAATTATTAATGCTATTATAAATGCAGTATAGTATACCATAGTGGTGGAATGTAAGAGTATTTTTACTGTACTTATTTCACTTTGCATGCTTTTACTTTTACTCCACTACATTATGAGGCGACTATCTGTAATTATTAACTAATAACTTTTCATCAAAACCTTGCATGAAAAATTGCCTTCTGGTTGTGTAGCATTAGGCTACATTTGTTTTGCATGAAATGTAAATAAAGCAAATTTTTATTGAACAAAATGTTGTGTTTTTTAAGAAAAAGCACATGTAAGAAACAGGATTTTGGTGGATTTTGACATTCAAAAAAATAACAAACACAAATGGACTAAATGATAAGAAACCATCATGTACAAAAATTACTTTTACTTGAGTACATATTTTACAGGGTACTTTTACTTCAGTACTAAACTTCTACTAATTATAACGTTATAAATACAGCTTGCCAACATGAAGGTTAAATTACTACAAAATTAAAATGCATATGTTAATGCATCAGTGCTAATGGTACCATACTGTGATTCAGTAAATACTGAAAAGAGAGATTTACTTACATTTTGCTGATAATATATTTTTAAACTTCCACTAGTGCTTCTTTTCAAACTTACACCACAAAGTTATTAAAATGGTGTTTGTTGGAACACTGACGTGAAACTGAGTCCTAAACAGCAGCCATGTTGGTTTCATTCATAAAAATCCTGCAGGTTTGCTGCTGTGAATCTGATGCTGTGTGACAGTCAAGTGTCAAACATGAGGAACTTCTCAGGCAAAACGCATCTTCTTCAATGAAAAAGATGTAGTAGTTTATATATAGAATAGTTAATCCCTTGAGAACAGGGTTGTTAGCATCTGGTTAGTTGTATAAATCTTGTTTTTAATGATCTGACATCCCATATGTTTATGCTGGCATTACACAGAATAACAGAAAATTGGCAAAAAAAACGTGATCAGGTCTCACATAATGACACTTTTGGCATTGTCCCCTCAATGTAAAGTGTGGAAAAAGCGGAATGAGCCTTTAACATCTCGTATTCTCATATATTTATACGTCTCGCTGTGTCCCGCTGGACGCAGGCCAGCCACTATCCTGACCAGGATCTCTTACATTTCAGTGTTGAGTGTAATGGGTCCAGGCTACACGCGTCTCAGGCCATTTATTCCACTCATTGATTTTACTTCACTTTTGACTGTTTGTATTTTGAAACTGGTCATTTTTTTTCTCCCCCCTTCGCCCGCTCCTACGTCTTGCTTGACTTATCGGTGGATTTATCTCACAAGGCAGGAACACCAGCTGACGTCTTGTGTGTATGATGCTGCGATTATTCAGTGTTTTTGCCTCGTTGTCTGGAAGTGATCAGAGTTCCGCTCTGTTCTGCAGGAGTTTACACGCTCGCACCCGAGACTTTTTGTAGTGTCACCGGTGAAACATGATGTTTGGGAAGAGAACAATGAAGCATAAATTTGAACTGTCTCGTGCAGAATAAGCAGACGACTGCGTTTATGTTAGAATGAAATAAGAATCTGATCTGATGTCGGACTAAACTGCAACACAGGAGCAATGATTAGTCAATGAGAATGCTCTCGTTTCGCCTGGGATATTTGCTTTAAGCTCTTTCAGCAGTGGTTAAACTATAACCACTCCAGCTGCCAATAAACGCTTAATGTTAAAAGCCTTTTTTTTCCCAAGATTCCCGTCCGCTGGAACCACTTCAGAGTCGGCTCGTTCAGCTCCAGCTGTAAAAATCAATGGACGTTGGCTGATGTCTGTTTGGAATCAAGGTCTATCAATCCAGAGTGACACATCTGCCACCGCTATCTCTGGAAGTCATGTTCTGTGAAGGCCACGCGGCAGCAGGAAGCTGCTCTGCAAAGCAGCAAAGCAGCAACTGAGGCAACGCTTTAGCAACCAGACACATTAAGTGTTTTTACCTACTATATACCTGCATTAAATTAATTTCATCCTTTCCACCAATCCATTAACATTAACTTGTTTTTGATTATCACAAATCATAAATTATATAACTACCCTAAAGTGCAAAGGTTTGTCATTTCATGCATGACTGAGGTTGTCTCTGCTAATACACTACATTACCAAAAATGATTGGAATCAGGTGTGCTAATCACCTGGCCTGGCCACAGGTGTATAAAATCAGGTATTCAGGCACAGAGACTGGTTTAACAAACATTTGAAAGAATGGAAGAATGGGTCTCAGGAGCTCAGTGTGAAACTGTGCAGCAAATCCAGTCATGAAATTTCCTCACTCCTTAATATAAGAAAATGGGAAAGTTTGGGAACAAAGGCAGCTCAGCCATGAAGTGGTAGAACACATAAACTGACAGAGATGAGTCAGTGGATGCTAAAATTAGCCCACATCGGCCCATGTACAGTAACCAGGGAGCTTCATGGAATGGGTTTCCATGACTGAACAGCTGCATCTAAACCACACATCAACTAGTCCAATGGAAACCATGGTGTGGGGTTGTTTTATTAAAAAGGTGGCGAGGTCCCTTAGTTCCAGTGAAAGGAACTTTAAATGCTCCAGGACACAAGGATAATATTTTGGACAATTCCATGTCCTTGTGTGAACAGTTTGGAGCTTGTTAGTTGCAGCACTACTACTGATATTATATTAAACTATTTCCTTATTGTACTGAAGTTGATATTGATGATAAACACCATATTGCTGAAAGTGTTAAACCACCAATCCATGATTAGAATCAGGTGTGCTAATCAGCTGGTCTGGCCACAGGTGTATAAAATAAAACATTCAGGCATGGAGAACATTCCATTCTATAGGATTAGGAATGGGATGGCACTAAAGTGGATATGTGAGTTACGGCAGTTGAACAAATACTAATATATATATATATATATATATATATATATATATATATATATAGTTTCTCATGTATTTCTCAGGAAATCGAATATGTATTACCACTAATCAAATTAATATAGGAGTTCATGGTGGATCAAAAACAAGTTAACCTTCGAATGCTGAAGGGATGAAATACATTTATTGCGAATATAGAAAAAACACTTTTGACCCATGTTGTGCAACAACAATAAAAAAAAGTAAAAACTTAAATTGTTTTTACTGTTGGTATTAGGCTGTTTTTTTATTATAACAAAATTTTAATTTTTGAATAAAAATCAGTTTTATGTAGTTTACCCCATAATAACCACTGTTTATCTTGTCTGAGGGTGTTAGTTTTACCAGGTATTCAGTAAATATCTTTTCTTTTGTCTTTTCTCACTTAATGAACGAATGTTTCAACATTTTCTATTTCTACGTCAATTTTACACCAATGGGTCCAATAAGACCCCTATGGTCAGTCCCTGTGGAAGTTGATGGTGACTTTTTATTATTTGGGAATGTTTGGCTGCTGGGGTTTGTGCAGCAGGAAAAATGATCAGCAAAGAACGTTCGGCCACAGCGAACCTGGTCGTATTCGGAGCCGGCCTCCAGCAGACTCTGCTGGATGGCGAACTGCAGCAGGTCCTCCTCCTCGTCCCTCATGCTGTCCCTCTGTTTGCCCCCCAGCATGGTGTACCCGGGCGGGGGCTCGAACACGCACGGGGGAATCTCTCCGGCTCGACACGACACTGCGGAGGTGGGGGGGTTAAAGGGCAACAGACGGTAAAAGGTGTGTTAGCTAACAGGGGGAAACAGAGATGCTAAAGTAAAGGTGAAGCAAAAGAGGAGTCATTCCTTAGGATGATTGTTGTATTTCCACAACCCAACGGCGTGTATCTCCATGGGGCTATAACTCAGGGCTGGAACAATGCCTCCAGATTCCATCGTTACGACGTGTCCTCACGCCGTGAGTTATACGCGTCGCTGCTGGGATGATGAAACGAGCCGTAATCTCCGCACGCGACACACGAAGAAGAGCGTAACCCTGCATCCGACGCCGGGCGATAAACAGCTACGCCTCATAACTCCATCGCGAGACTGTAAACTGTTGTTTGTGGCCCGGGCCAGTAAATGTTAGCGGGAGATTTATAAAAACGCCTTTGTTGGGAGTGCAAATTTCCAGTGTGTCAAACGCTGGAAAACAAAACGTAACAGTTCATTTAAAACAGGATTAAATCACTGATTTATGCATTTAGAGTCATCGAGTTTGATTTATACTGAACAAATGCCTCCAACAGACCCACTACTAAGTTTTTGATTTCTTTCAAATCATCATTATTTGGCCTGCAGGTGCCATTTATCATTGAGTTGAATGGTAATTGCACATATCAAATCCTGTATCTTCGTCAAGAAACACCATCCGTTACGTCCTGGGTGGATTTTGTCCAAAAATAAATGTCGTCGTCAAAGCATTTGCTGACAATTAAAACAATTAGCTTTTTGTGTTGTCAAAATTGCAAAGAAAAGCCCAATTTTAACTGGCTAGCTCCATTTTCACAATTATTGGTAGTGTAAGTGAGCCAAAAAAACATCACTGGTTCAACTGGATTATATCCAGAGCTGAAGTCCATATCTTTAAAGCAATCTAGTGGCCAAGCATCTTTTTTATAGACTTTATAAAATGGGAAATACAAATTTTTTTTGAAAGTCGAAATTAAAATTAATGAGTTTGGGTCAATTACTATAATGTTAAGAAAATCGTTTGGATTCAGGCAGATATTTAAGATTGGGACATTAACCTAAAAATTAATCAGGTCATAACAGGTCAAATATCTAGTTTCAGTGTGTGTGTGTGTGTGTGTGTGTGTGTGTGTGTTCTCACTGGTGGAGCTGGAGCTGGAGACGCTGGATGAATCGCTGCCGGGGGACGGCGTGTCCGTCCTGGATGCGTCCCTCTGTCCGTCGCCCTCCGGCCTGGCGTCGTGGTCGCCGCGGCTGGCCGTCCCCTCCTCGCATCCGTTCAGGTTGCTGAAGGTGATCCTGGCGTTCAGGATGTGGTAGAGCGGGATCTCTGCGGGGGGGGGGAAGGAAGGAGTCGCCTTTTATCATCCCATTCATTCAAACAAGCATCGTTTCCATCCTCCCCATCCATCCGTCTCGCGCCCCCCCAGCCTCACCGATCTTGACGGGGAAGCCGGGCGGCAGACGCAGAGTGATGAAGTCACGCAGCTTAGCGAACAGGGCGTTGGAGATGGCCATGAGGTCGATGATGGGCGCCACCTGTTCCGCCAGCGACAGAGGGTGGGACTCACACAACCACAGCTTGGCTTTAAACCTGGACACACACACACACACACACGAGGAGAAAGAATGTTTGCTGATGCATATCACAAAACACTGGTCATAATTGCAGCAATTTGCGAGTCACACAAACGCATTGACCACAACTGTGTAAATGGTGGATCAAAAACACGTTAATCCTCGCATGCTGAAAGATGAAATTAATGTATTGCAAATATAGAGAACTGTTGGTATTTTGCTGTTTTTGATCATAAAAAAATCGTACATAGTTACCCCATAATAACCCATGTTTGTTATCTCACGCATGTCTGAGGGTGTTTGAAATAAAATATATCTCATCAATTAGTTTCACAGGTATTCAGTAAATATTTTTTTTCTTTTTTTCCCCATTAATCATTGTTTTCTTTTGTCTTTTCTCACTTCATGAACGGAAAATTGTCTGTTTCTGCATCAATTTTACACCAATGGGTCTAATATGACCCCTATGCTCAGTCCCTGTGGACTGGTTAGGGTTAGGGTTAGGTTAGGGTTAGGGGTAGGTTAGGGTTAGGGTTAGGGTTAACTAACAGCGATCTGATCATATGGGGATTCGTTTGAGGCCTCACACAACCACAACTTAGCTTTAAACCTTGATAAATGGGGAAATGCATATCCCAAACACTGGTCTGAGTTAAGCATAATTGCAGCAATTTGCGACCTCATCGAGGCGATTGATTCCGTCCTGACGCATTGATTGCATCAGTCCTGTATGAATGTCTCTGTCTCAACCTGATGATCAACACAGCACTGAGGAGGAGGCTCCGCGACCCATGAGAAGGAACCCCCATCCCCGTAACGCCCTGCCACTTCTCATCTGGCCGACGAAGAACGATGAAACCAGGAGGACGAGCAGAAGCCTGAAGTCTGGACGGCGTTAGAGGAACAATACGAGTCTCAGCCTGACAATGTGGTCACATTATCCTCACAGTCTAAATTATATGTCAAGGTACAGCACAGTGTGTAAGATTTATCGCCATATAGCAGACATTCATATCTTAATCAGTATTTGATTCAATCACATAAGATTTGCTGTGGTTCCCCCTCGATGAAGCCCGCCATGTTGCTCGGCCATGTTGCTCAGCCTTGTTTCTATAGGAGCCCAGAATGGACAAACTAACTGAGGGCTTCAGAGAGAAATAGATATACATGAGAAAAGGTGAGATGTCCAATCCGTGGTGCTGCTGGGTATCAGCACTGGCACTCGGTTTGTTTTAACATCAGTGATGCAAATCTCCGTTAATAATGTTCAAGAAACCAAACCTCGTGTAAATCCACTAAGCTTTCAGAGAGATCGGCGTATATTCTTTTCAGATCATTCACCTTTCCTTACGTCCAATACATCAGGTCGGCCTGCTCGCCTGTAGCAGGATGGCCGCCAGCGAGGGCTTTTGTTAAAAGATCAAACAGTCCTCATCTATGCTACGGTTTCCCGTTGCCAGCATCGTTTCTCCTGCACGTTTGGTGTTTTCAGCTGGTTGCAATCTGCAAACTCACCACTAGGCGGCACCAGGGAAAATATGCACGGCACCTTTAAGGTCACGAGACTGCAAAGTGTTTGACTTTCTCCACCAGTCGTTTCACGCGCCTTTCACCCTCCAGATGTCGGTGCGCGTGCAACCGTCACAGATGGCCGTTCCTACCCATGTGCCTGTGCCTGTCTACTCAGTTTTTTCTCGCCTGCCGGTCTTACGGCGTCACCTCTGGGTCTTGGTGGTGAGCTGGCACGCATGGCCGATGTCCCTCTGAGTGGGCGACGAGGCCGGGTTGAAGTATTCCTCCGCCGTCAGCGCCTCGGGGTTGGTCACGGCGGGACACGACATCTGGGTCACCAGGGCCTGCAGGAGGAAAAAAAAAGTCGGATCAAAGAGCAAGAAAGTTTATATAAATAATGAATAAGTAGACGTGCTGATCAGTCACAATGGCTCAAAGATTTAGTGCCAAGCACCAAGGTTTCTGGCTTTTAAAGCTCACTTTCTTTGTCCGGTTGCTGCAGGAAAAAAAAAAAAAAACTCTCCACCTACAGAGATTTCAAGGCTTTTCCTTTCACCGAATGTTATCAATCAGCTGAATGGGAGAGGGAAAAAAAAAAACCTTGCTCTCAAGCCAAAACTTGAGAACAAATGACAAAGCAGTTTTCTTATTCCACCTTTTTTTTTTACATCATTACTTTAGATGCATCTGTTGCTTCACTGCGTCGGTGAATGAGCTTCTGGAGCCACTGTAGCGCGCCGTTAATAAACCCATTAAACCCCGGGCCCTCGTTACTGGAGGATGGAGGGCGAAGTTCTGTCCGTGTTCGCCTATAAACGATAAACCAGACGACCAACGACCCTTTTAACGAAAAATAAAATAACCTCTTAGAACGACACAGCAGCAGCATCAAAGTCGCCTTAAAATATCCTGCAGAGAAAAGGCTGAGAGCAGAGAGGACGCGAAGCAGGGAGGTATGAGTCATAGCAGCTCGCCTGCAGAAGCAAATTAAAAAACATGATCAATACTTGAGAACGGCCAGGTTGGAGCCTGTGAGCGATGCTTTTCCTGCGCCGGCATTCATGCACCCCCACGACGAGGAACGCTGATATTAAACATGATCACCGCTGTGCTATCAACGATTCACCGCAGAGTCCACTCAAACCTTTACACGGATATTTATCAAAATCAGCGGTTCATTTCTCAGGTTTTTACAAAGATTTCTCCAATTCCGTGGAAAACAAGATGAGATTAATAAACTTTAAGCTTTCATCAGTTATCGCAAAATGTACATTTGGTGTCCATGTTGGTTTATTGTCATTTAAAAGTCCAATTGTATGATTTTTTTTTATACAAAAATCATAAAAAATGATATATTTTGGGTATTTGGAGTGTAAAACAAGCATTATACTATCTGGCACCAAGTTTTTTAGTCTTACACAACATGACAGGTTTGGCATTGTCCCTAGGAATGTCGCCAGAAATTGGAATTTAAGCTTTTTGTAGAGATTTCATGTAAAACAAAGCATGAATAAACTCACCCCGTTGTTAGGGCCCATGTGCTGCTCAGCAATCCCAAGGAAGTTCTGCAGAGGCGTCTTCCCTCCTGTTCAAACACACAGAAGCAGCAACACAAACACAATAATAAATAAGCAGCACATGATGAACTATGAGCTCGTTGCAGCACATTCTCCTTATACGTTGTGTAGAGACAGAAATGCAAATGAATTAAAGTGAATTATACTTTTAGCATAAAGACACATTGAATAATCAAAAAACTGTGAATTTCCATTCTTAAAGTACTTCTAGTACATCTCAAACGTCTCCTTTCTACGTCTGAGCTTTTATTACAGTCCACAGCTTTACTATCAAGTTATTTTGCAGGTAGCGTGGTGGAAAGGTTTTTTGAAATGGAAATAATTGGTAAATTGCCTGAAATAAATATAATTTTTTATCTCTATTTTGTCTAATATCATTGGATGTGGCTTCAGTCTGATCAGTTTCAGATTTTTGTTTATTACTTACATATTTTTATAGCATTTGCTAATATTTAAAAATAATAATATTTTTTGCACATGTATTTTTATTGTTGTATTGTTTGGCAAGAGGAGAAAGTCAAGAACGTTTTAAAATACAGTTTTAAGAATTTTTATATATATATTTAATCCAGCCTGAATATGAAACTAGTGCACAGCATGTGTTTTTAATTTTTTAAAACCCTTTTTCTTTGAGAGACTTAAACTATCTGGTACCAGGTCTTTAGGTATTGGCATTGTCCCTTAAACAAATCTCCACCACCCTTTCTGTAAAATGTCCTAAAAATATATAAAATTGCCTGCATATTACCCTGAAAATTTCTGGGAATATTGCATTAAAGTATATGATTCATAAAATACAGAGCCCCCAAACATAAGCCAACCTATGGTGTAAATCCACAATATGAAAATGGACGAGAGCGTGAAGTGATAAGGGAAGACCTCTAAGAATTGTTGGTTTGTAGAGGCCATAGAAACACTAATAGACAGAGACGCAGCGACCGGCGTGTCAGCATCGATGTGATCGCAAAGGTCCAACAATGACGATGATGCCGGCGAGTGTTTGTGTCCACGTTAT
Organism: Eupleurogrammus muticus; assembly: GCA_036785175.1. Classification (NCBI taxonomy): domain Eukaryota; kingdom Metazoa; phylum Chordata; class Actinopteri; order Scombriformes; family Trichiuridae; genus Eupleurogrammus; species Eupleurogrammus muticus. Next base: position 1,287,467 of record JAYKQN010000009.1, on the reverse strand, counting down.
GACTTTGAAGAAGTCACATGACTATGGCTGCTGCTTAGGTTTAGAGTCATTTAACAAAAAAAACGTTGAACAGAGTGAGTTAACACGTCCTGGTGCATATTAGCAGAGTTCAGATGGGGATTTGTGAGAGAAACCGGGAGGTCCCGCTAATCCTGTTTGACTCATCATCCGAACCAGGAAAAAAAAACGAGACTGGAAAACGCAGAGCGAACATTTCGGGGGGTTGTGGGGGGGGGGGGGGGGGCGATCTCATCGAGCTCAGGTGTGAGGGATTACCCATCACCGACTCTTTTATCAGACACGACGTAGCGCCTAAGCCGGGATTTACTACGGCACCGAGGCGATAAATGGAAGAAGTCGTCAGGTGGGGGGGGGGGGGGTGATGGGAGGCCGCGACGCACCTGCACATGAAGATCACCTCGTGGTCTTTACAGGTGACAGACGCTCGGCGAGACGTACCTTTTGTCTTGTTCTTGTTCTGGTCGGACAGATGGTCAGTTCTGGTCCTGGTGATCAGCTCCACGTTGGACGCTGCATACACCTACACACAAAAAAAAAATATAGAAAATAAGGATAAATAGCAAGTGGGCCATTGTGTGCAACTTTCAGAATAAAAGAAGATGCATTTTACCTTTTTTATTTTTATCACTATCCCTAAAAAAGGTACAAACTGTGACCCTAAAACTGCATTTAAAAACATGAATTTTGTGCAGCATCACACCCATAACAGCAGCGGTTGTCGGTGAGTCTGAACCAATGGTGCAGAAAATAGCTGCTTTTCAGCTTTTCTTTTTTTTCTTTTTACTGTAGAGTGTGTCTGAAGTGCTTTTAAACCACTGGTGACAGATGGTGCCGGGTGTCTGACACTTGTCTCCCATCCGTCCCTCCGGGGGGGGGCAAGAAAACAAATGGGGTCAAGGTAATGTCATATGTCTACTTTTTTTTCCTTTTTTTATCTGAAAGGCCAACGCGGTGCTTTGCATGCTGATGCTCACCAACTTAATTGCTGTTGGAAAATTCATTCTTGTTCCAGGAATTCATTTGTTCTTCTTATGTTAAAGATTCAGAAGGTCACGTCCTCCCAAAGAATAAAGCAAAACTTCTAAAGGTCCCATGAAGTGTAAAATACATTTCCCTAGTATTAATCTCTTATATATGTTGTTGTACATTTTGTTTTTTTCACATATATACTCTGTTTACTCCTGTAAAACGGTTTGATGACTCATGCAGCATTCAGGGCATGAACTAAAGCTCATCCAACCAACTTGGTGTTGTTATTTTATTATTTTTTTAAGGGCTAAAAGCTGAGCTCTGTCCACTGATCAAAAGTGAGGATTTGATTCAAATCCCTCTTGTAAATGCTCAAACATCGACTCATTCTTTTCACTGGGAAATACGTCACAAAAGATGCTCTTATCTTCCATTTCGTGGGTGCTTCAAACCACCCAGGGAATTGATTATCTTGAAATAAACCTCTTCAGGTGGAGTGAACTTCCTGGAAATATTAACAGCTGTGGTTTCTTGGACAATGTGAGACATCAGAGCTTTTACCTTGGCTTCATATCCGTTCACCGTCTCCGTCTTCTCGCTCCTCCATCCCAGGATGCCCGTCTTATTCCTGAAACAGGGATTTAACACGTCTCAGATCAGATCCCTGATGAACTCCCTCATCAACATATGGCACAGTCGTAGTGACAGATGCTGTAAATTACTGTCACAAGAAATTTGCACAAACGGAGAGACAAATCATAAATACAGCTCCTATGAGACTGCAAATCACCAGCTCTGGTTTATGGGTTGTGATACAACGCCTGAAAATACTGCACCCGGCGTCAATGTATGTCATCAATAGATCAAGATCACGAATTCAGTGTGTGATTAGGACTCCTGCCCAGATGTTAGTGAGGCGTCAACCCACCTTCATCATCCGTGGAACATGAGAGCTCATATTTCTGATGTGGTCAAACTTTATTGTTCACAAGTGCGGAAAATTATCTTCGATTTCGCCACATATAACGCTGAAAACAACACCAATACGGGACAATGCTGGGGGAACTTGACAGAGAGACATTTTGATCCAGTATTGAAGGATTGTAATAACTGAAGGGTTGTAATAACTTTGATAATCATCTGACTCTTTAACTAGCGCCATCAGTTCAAATGTTTGATTCGTCCAAAACGACCCAACAACTATAAACCAAAAGACATTCACAGCAGCTGCTTTAATCCTTACTGCTATTTAGCAGACATCAGCGTGCTATCCCGCTAAATATAGATATCATCATAAAGATTACCTGCTAAATAAAACATGTGGGTGTAATGATGGTGCATACGTTGGCGTGCTGACTGCAGCAGCCTGGCCTACAGTGGCGTGCAGGGGCTGCAGCGGCCTGGCGGGGCTGCAGCGGCCTGGAGGTGCCTGCAGCGGCCTGGCGGGACCACAGCGGCCTGGCGGGGTATGCAACGGCCTACAGCGGCCTGGCGGGGTATGCAACGGCCTACAGCGGCCTGGCGGGGTATGCAACGGCCTACAGCGGCCTGGCGGGACCTACAGCATCCTGGCAGGATTGCAGCGGTCTGGCGTTGCCTGGCGGGACCTACAGCGGCCTGGTGGGGCCTGTAGCGGCCTGGCAGGGCCTGTAGCGGCCTGGCAGGGCTGCAGCAGCCTGGCAGGACTGCAGCGGCCTGGCGGGGCTGCAGCAGCTGGTCTTTGCCTGGCAGGGCTGCAGCGCCCTGGCGGGGCCTACAGCGGCCTGGCAGGGCTGCAGCGCCCTGGCGGGGCCTACAGCGGCCTGGCAGGACTGCAGCAGCCTGGCAGGACTGCAGCGGCCTGGCAGGGCTGCAGCGGCCTGGCAGGGCTGCAGCGGCCTGGCGGGGCCTACAGCGGCCTGGCGGGGCCTACAGCGGCCTGGCGGGGCGTACAGCGGCCCGGCAGGACTGCAGCAGACTGGCCTGCAGCATCCAGGCGGGCTGCAGGCATAGCCCCGTTCCCTCCCATCCAATGTCACACAAAGTTATGTCTCCTGTCACATTCTGTGAAGTTATATCATAGCTCAATAACCAGGGGGGGGGTTCAGTAAACTTTGTTCTCATTAGTCCGGCCCTAAAACGGCAAAACGGGAGAGCTGTAGTTTATGTGCATGGCTGCGTATTAACTTCTGGAGGCGGATGCCCTGACAAAGTGGGTCGCTTCTAAAGGATCATAAATAGATTATTGGCATGTAGGCAGCAGTGCTGACCAAGGAAAATACACAAGGGTGACACCGAGGTACAAGTCTGACAGGGAGATGATATACCCCCCCCCCTTCTCCTCCCTCTCCTCCTCCTCTTCCTCCCACTCACTTCTCTCTTGTCCTTCTGTTGGGTGTAATGCTTAAATGTTGCTGACTTTCCCATTCCAAAATTTCCAGCAACCTCAAATGAGCTCTCTGTATTTCTGCATAATAACGAGTAAAATCTATGTGGAGAGGCCAGGTTATTTATATATATTTATAAATTCAAGGATATAGATAATGACGTATAAAGCATCAAGCGTTAGTCTAACTTGGATTGTTGCTCAGACATGCCGTTTTTTTTTTTAAAGAAAAGAACTAAGAGTCTGTACCAGCAGAGGTAATAGGAATGTTCTCTAAATTAATGTCGGAAATTAGTGGGGAAAACCATTTACAAGCCTAATCCCTTCCACTTTTAATGGATCGGGCGCAGAATGGTGAATTAGCCACGGCTCGCCCAGCTGATGCGTTTAAGAATGTCTGCAATCGTTTTTATTGGGTTTAATAGGTCGGGTTCAGGAGCTGAATGAAAGTGAATGAGCAGAGGGTTTTTGAGAAGATTTAAAGTGTTTTTTTTTTTTGTTTGAGGATCGCTGTGACGCTGTCATCAACTCTTTATGTGCGGTTCCCAAACCAACAAACTAAACAAGCTGCAGAATATCATACGAGATCTGAAAAAAAAGGAAAACGTTGAGCTCTGAGATAAAGCCTTGATGCAAGAATTAATCAATACATTCAGCATTCTGCAGAATCGGGCTGTGTGTGTGTGTGTGTGTGTGTGTGTGTGTCTCTACCAAACGTACTCCCTTGCTTCCCTTTTTTATCTGCTAGGATTCACTCCCTGTCTCTGTGTCTCTGTGATTCACTGATCTATCGCTGTGTCTCTCTCTGCAGTCTATTTTTCTCCCTTTTTCTCCACCTAACTACCTCCTAAAGTTTATTCCACCCATGCACTCCATTCATCTTTCTCCACCTGTTTTCTCTGCGGGGGTCTTTTCTATTTCCTCTCATGTCATCTCTTCCTTTCATCCCTACTTTCCCGTCACCGTTTCCCCCCCCCCTGTCCAGAACTTTCCCCGCCGTGTCATCCGTCTCCTCTTCCCCTCCGTCACATCGGTCTTATCTTACCGCCTGCCTGGAATAAAATAGTTGTGTCCTCTGTGCCCCGGCCTGCTCCCTCCCTGCACCCTCTCATCCTTTTCTTTTCATCTCTGCGTCACTTGATATAAAGCGAAGCCATAAAGCTGCTAAACCTGCACACGAGCCACCTGCTCATCCCGTTTTCTTTATCTATTTCTTTTTTCTCAGTCCGTCAGCTAATTTGTTCATTACATATATTCTTGCAACATTTTTTTTTTCACTTTAGGCATAGAGTCCGCAAAAAGGAATATGTGGTTAGAGTTAGAGTAATTACAGCTTAAAGTGAGCCTGTGAGTCTTTGAACGGTGGCTTGTGTGGCCACAAGTGCAAATTACAACACACTACAACTAATAGTAGGGTATAAACTCAACTGTTTTCTGTTGACAGAAACTCGAGGCTACATGTACCAGAGTTAGAGAAGCAGGCGTGTTTTTATCTACAGTTCTTGGCCCAAGTGTTTAAAGGTGCACTGTGGAGTTTCTGGATTTAAAGATGTGTTTGAGAATTGCAACCGAAGCATATAAACCTGCAGTGGTGATGAGAAACATGAATGGGCCTTAGGGCGCTTTCACACCACTGGTTTGATCATTTGGTCTGCACCAGGCAATAAAATGATTACTAATTAGCATATAAACTCCTGGCTTTATTCGCTTTTACACCTGCAAAGTAACCAATATTGGTCAGAAATAAGCACCAATTCTGACTCGCTGTGGACGATACACTCTCACAGTGGTAGCTGCTCTTATCTCTGTGTATTACATTCTCTGTATTGGCCATTTATGACAAAATATCCAATTCCAAAATGTGTCTGGAGAACAATCTGCAGATGCACTGGAGTCACTGAAGAAGAACTAGATCATATGGGACAAATTTAGTTTCAAAGACCCACAAGGTAGCTATGAAATAATCAGTATCCCTAAGTTTGGACCCACGTCAGCATATCGACCACAGGGACCACACCGAGTTTATCATTTGGTATGGACTCAAGCAGACCGAGACCACCTCTTTTTGCAATTTTTTTGACGAGATAATACATAAATAGATAAAATAATACAGATAAAAGACACGCCTCTGTCGGCAGGATCTGTTCACGATCAGTATCCTCGTGATTTTAAAGTCAAATCGTTTTTTCGGCTGCGTCGACAAATGAGGAAACACCTGAGGAAAGTCTTGCAAAAACCGCGCAGCATCAGCAAGTCACAATTAATATGGAAATATTGAGTAGCAATAGCAGTAGAATTCTGAGACTTATTATTCTTTAAAAGTGTTGAAATCACATAGATGCACACATGTTTTTTTTGTATCTCTTAGTTTTAAACCTTGGCTCTCTCAGCCAATAAAGGTTCCCCCTTGATTTAGTGCAAACTAACTCAACTAAACTCAACTACTGCTAAGATTGAGTGGTCTTTCATCTACATGGGGGGGCGTTTCTACAGTAGCCCTGAAAGGGACAGGTCAAACAATGGTTCTAGAGACACCACTTCCACCCAGTCAGCGTCGATCCGCCACTAGATGGCAGCAGAAAGCACACGCCGTGCCTTTAAAGCAGGCTACAGTCATGCACAACGTCTGACCTCTCGAAGGCGATGTTGCGGGTGTCCAGCTGGGTGGTCACCACGGGGGCGGACAGCCTGCCCGCCACCTGCTCGTCGCTAGGCTGCGTGGCCCCGAGGAGTCCCAGGCCGGCGGTGGCGTTGCCGCTGCTGCAGGCGGCGCCGTTCCCGCGGCCGGGCGACAGCGCCTTGAGGGACGACACGCACAGGGTCTCGCAGAACACCAGCTGGCGGTCGTGGTCGACCTCCATCACCTCGGCGGTGGAATCTGGGAGGAGAGACGGTGACGGATGAGGGACGAGAAAAACCAGGGAGGGGACTACAACACACACACACCTACAAGAAGTATATTTATAGGAAAGTCTACAGGTCATCATTTAAATTGGGCCCTTAATTCTACATCCCAGCCTTATGTTCTACTCACCCAAGGTGTAATTTTCACATTTGTTAATCTGCTGAACATTTTGTGTTTTGTAGATATCATGAAACAGCTTCCTATGGACAAAGTGATACAGACCAGAACACAGGTTATTATCATTTATTGATTATGGTACAGTAGCACGAAGATCTTTTAGATGTGTGTCGTGTTCCAAAACATCCGGGTTGTTCAGTTTTTTAACGCTGCTCTCTCAGAGTAGAACCTAGTTCCAGAGTGAGTCAGATTCAATTAGACCCTTCCAGGTTAAAAACACAGCTTAAACTCCCAATAAACAGACCTGAACATGTAGCTGTCATACCTGTCACACTAACAAATACGTCATAAAACACAGAGCAACAGCCAGGAGCATGGAGGAAGGCAGCACCACAGCTATGAGCATTAACACAGTCTGATGGAGAAGTCAGTGCTGACCCAGACTGAACATTAAGATTAGATTCAGATTAGATCCAACTTTATTATCATTGCATATGTCACCAGCAGAAAGAATTGAAATGCAGATATAATCTAACTAGTAATAATTTAAACAGTTGTGGTATATTATGTACAAGTAAGATATACACATATTATATATCATACATACAAATTGTATGGTAAATTATATAATTATTGCAGATAATAATATATTACTGTAAGAAAAATACCTGTCACACTAACAAATACATCATAAAACACAGAGCAACAGCCAGGAGCATGGAGGAAGGCAGCACCACAGCTATGAGCATTAACACAGTCTGATGGAAAAGTCAGTACTGACCCAGACTGAACCTTAAGGACTACAGTCCTGCTTTTATTTTACCAATAAACACCATTTAAGCAGCAGGTTTTCCTGGTTTCCAGGTTTTTATTAATTTTAGTAAGTGTTTATTGATCAGCTCCATTGATTGTCTAGTTACCATAGCTGGTACAACACCTGGATAACACCTTTTTCCATTTGGAGAGATAACCTGATGAGATGGCAGAAGCTAGCAGCTAAAATTAATAAAAAAAACAACTTAAAAGTGAACGAAACACGACACACACCTACAAGTTCTTAGTGCTACTGTACCATAATCAATAAATGATGAACAACCTATGTTCTGGTCTGCATCACTTTGTCCATAGGAAGCTGTTTCATGATGTCTTTAAAACACTAAATCTTCAGAAAATAAAACCTTGAGTGAGCAGAACATCACATTGTGATGTAGAAATAAGGACCTGATTGAAAAAAATGGGATTATTCTTTAATTCAGGAGACTGTTGCAGATAGAGAAAATGGGGGAAAAAAGGAAATTAAAGATTTAGACGGGGAAGCCTAGGAGGAGGAAACACAGAGAGAGAGGACATTATGCAGATTCTCACAAATGAAAAGGTCAGAAGAGGGGGAATAATTTGAGGTGGTGAGAGGAAGAAAGATTAAAAAGTAAAAGGACAATTGGGTGCAATAATGTAGAGGAGCAGGAGAGAGAGACAGAGAGGATCAATTCGCCTCATCTCGACATTTACATCACACCAGCACAGTAAATGTGCTTCTCGGAATTCGGTTTCGGATCTTGTGAATCCGCCCCCCCCCCCAAACAGGAGGAGCGGCATCGTCTGGATGCATCTGCGCTCCCATCGTCTCATTTTGTTCCCCATCACCCCGGCGGGATGAGAACGGCAGGCGGCAGAATCACACGCCGACGGCCAGACGCTGCTTACAGCCTGCGGTCTGTTCTGCAGCTCTTTCATTGGACTGAATGCGGATGTGAACGGAAAAGGAGTAAAGCGAGAACAAAAGACAAAGGAAGCGTGACAAACATAAAGGCGATGGACAGATCCGTGTCCGCTGTAAACGACGCTACATCCAGGTGTGAAACACAAACTTCTGACCTTGTCCCCTGAAAATGAAGCTCCGGTTTCCTCTCTGCCAGGTCATTTGTTCAAAGCCCATCAGGGTGGTGTCCACGCGGAGGCACTGGCCGCTTTTCCAGACTCTGTACGTGTCGCTGGGGCAGATCCGAGACACCAGGGGCACTGAGAACAGAACGTGGAGATTACACCGGGGTTCCCGTCATTTCAAGCTGCAGCATTCCTCACTGAGTGTTTCAGAGCAGCAACAGTATACTGCATAAAAGATAACTCGGAGCACATCCACTTGTGGTTTTTCACAAAGCACTCAGCATGAAAAGCACATGCTGTTTAACTCCACCGCCAAGGCCAGGGAGTGCGTGAGCATCAGCGTCAGATACAGCAGGATGGAGCCGACGTCCCCCAGAGGGTGATGGTAACATGATTACTGCTGACCGGCTGGTGCTGGACTGCGTTACTGACTGGAGAGTGACACACACACACACACACACACACACACACACACACACACACACACACACACAGAAACGGACTTACCCCAGCTGGTAAACTCCCATTTCATCTCCACATAGAAATCCTGAGCCTGGACAGAAAGAAGGGAGGATAAATGAGAGCACTGTGGACATTGATGCAGAGGCGTGTGTGTGTGTGTGTGTGTGTGTGTGTGTGTGTGTGTGTGTGTTTAAAGATGGAGGGCAGAGTGGCAAAGTGGAAGGAGAAAAAAAAGAGGGAAAACGCAAGGATGCTGTTTTATGCCAAAGATGGTGGGGCTGGCACGGAGTGTGTGTGTGTGTGTGTGTGTGTGTGTGTGTGTGTGCATGTGTGTATGGGGTAATAATAGAACTGATGGATGGAGGGATGGGTGGGGAATGACATGGGTGAGATTTACGAGAACCCATTGTCGTTTTCTAAGTGTGATGGTGGTGTGTCGAACCACGTGTGTGTGTGAGTGTGTGTGTGTGTGTGTGCACGCTTTAGGGAGAAAATGCACACGGCAAAGACAGATTTGTGCAAAGGCAGTTTTCTGCATCCATGCTGCTGCTCTCTGCAGCTCCGCCACTGCAGCAGCCTGAACAGGATCGGCTGCACCTTCACACTCCTCCTCTCTGTCAGGTTTCTAACGGGCAGACGCCGCTTTATCATCAGGGGGAACGGCGAGGACTCAAATTACCCAGGAGGCAAGGGGGAATTTCACGAAATAGAGACACGTCCTCGGAGTGTGTTTCCCACGTCGATCAGTAAACAAAGTTATTAATACCTTCAAACAAGAAATAAGACAACAGCGGAATCTGCATTTCAAATGAATGCCACTCTGCCTTTGTACTTTTTGTTTCATGTATGTGGCTTCGGTGTGTGTGTGTGGTCAGTGTTTCTTTTCTTTCCGATGCGTTTGTGTGAAATCCCACTTGGCGCAGTCGCTCCAGCAGGACGGGGATGCCCGCCAGTCTCTTGGCGGTCCTCTGGTAGTCACGGTAACGGAGCACGAGGCGCACCAGCTCTGGATCTCTGGTGCTCACCGCCTCCTGGAGAACTGAAGGGAGGGAGAGACGAGGAAGAGGAGAGAGAGAGAGTAAAACAGAGCCCATCACTCAGGCCTCATCTAAAATTTATGTACATGAGCAATTCAAGGGGGCAGCGAGAATCGCCGAAACTGAAGTAGGCCGCCAGGAAAAGCTGCTACGCCCAATTACTGCGGCTCGCCCATCATTCATCAGGCCGCCACTCCGCTGTTAATCTTACAGGCTGCTCTACACTTGAACAATTATAGAACAATTTCCTTTTGCCTCTCTCTCTCTTCATAAGCTGAGATCTGAGTAAAGGCTATAAAGGCAAACAGCCACCCACTAACCATCGCACACACACACACACACACACACACACAAGGCAATCTACTGGCAATCAATTGGATTCTTGTAATGCAATAACAAAAGCAGCACGTGGCGTCTGCTGCATTAACGGACGCGATAATTATCTGGTGATGCTCTGTCCGTCACCTTCAGGAACGCATTCACATGCACAATGAGAAAAAACACAGAAAGAGGATGAAGCTTCACTGTGAGCGAAGGCTGCTGTATCAGCCCATACAGTTTTCAAGGTTAAAAAAAAATTGATCCCACGCTCCATTAGCCTCCCGTCGCCGGAGCGTTCGGCCGCTGATGTCTGACGGAAAGCGAGCCAATCAGAATCATTCATCAAAACCATTGTAAAACAATGCTGGAGGGAAATATGAGATGTTAGCGAAAGGCCTCTCCATGTGTATAACAAATCATATTCTATAAATTACTTGAGTTTTCTCGAGTTTTGGGGCCGAATGGAACATCCTCTAAACATTGTTCACTTTGGCTGCACAACAACCGCCTCCTTTGTTCATATAGTAATTAAGGAGCAAAACGTTTGCTCACCTGTAGATCAGGAATTTAGAAAAGGTTTATTAGAAACAACGATAAAGGCCTTCGTACGAATCGGTGTCCCTAATGAATCTTTTCTAATTGCGAGCCAAGAAGACAGCGCGACAGTAATTAAAAGCCTTGTGATAAAGTAAAGGTACATCAGTTCCCAAATAATGTGGCTACTAAGCAATGGATAAAGAACAAATCTATTAACTAGTTATTCAGGAGCTAGTTCTTCTTATTTGTTGATTTCATGATTGAAAATGGATCATTTTTGCATTAATTTTGAACTTTAATATTAATTGGCATAAATACATCATAAAGGAACAGTGCTAGTGTCCATATAAACATATTCTTCATAGAGAAAGTGTGGTGATAATTTTTGAGAATGATTGCCCCCTCGTCTTTTACCTTAACTTTATTGTTAATTAAATTGTATTGTATGTATCACTGCATTATATGTTATTGTATTCTCTTTTATATACTATAATATTGTAAGTGAGGTGCGTTTAAGAGCCCATTCAGATTTAAACCTCTCTGGCAGCGCTTCCTGTTTTGTTTTGGCATTATTTTATGTTCCCGACTATATGGTGCGAATAAATAAATGAAATTAAAAACGGGAGCACCGGTGTGAGGTAGAAATAAACAGCCGTCTCCAGCGTGGCCACATTGTTAACTATAATTATACCAGAATGTCACATTACTGTTTAAAACGCTGCTGTTAGCAACTTTATCTTGGAGCAAACATCACCGAGTAATATATCCTGTTTCCCCCTCCTCCACACACACACACACATGCACACACACGTACCGGTCCATCCATTGCGGTTCTCCTTGCTGACGTCAGCTCCGTGCTGCAGCAGGACCCTGGCACAGTCCAGGTGGGCCAGGGTGACCGCCAGGTGGAGCGGGGTCCGGCCTCGAGGGTCCAGAGACTCTAAATCAGTCTGGGTGCAAAAGGGAGGGGGGGTAATAGAAAGTAGAAGGAAAATGGAGGAAAACAAAGAGAGAGGAGAAGAGTGGAGGAGGTTAATTGCGTTTCATTGAAGGGCTCTTCTAGCCCCGATGGAGGGGGAGGATGAAACAGACAAATATGATAAAGACACACGGGTAAAGATATGGAGACAGAGACACAGCGACAGCTGCTAATCGATCTGTCAGCGCTAGACACTCATACACGCTCGGCTGCTAGCTTCTGTTTTAACCAGGCCCACACACACACACACACACACACCTGAAGACTCTGCTGTTCTGCAAAAAGATGCATGAAAAAAACGCAAAGCTCAGTTCGAAGCGTTTGCCAGCTTGAATTTGCCATGCCACTATACACACAGCCTACAGTGCTCTGTTAGAGAGCATCTCTGAGACAGAAAGTATTAGTTTTTTTTTTCTTCTACAGCACAAAAATCTGAATAACATTGCCGAACAATTTAGACAAAATGAACGCTCAAGGCTCCACTTCAGCTCTCAGCTCCACTTTGTACTGAATGCAAGTCAACAAGTTTTCATTCGCCAGCCACGGGCATGTATACATTAGCACTAATCCGTTACATCAATTACCATTGAATAAAATGAATCTTTGCAAAGGGCATCTGAGGCGGGATCGGAAGGTTTTGCTGCAGTTTGTAGCACGTCATCACCGATCAGCGTTTTGTGAATCAACAGCAACGATCTCTCCTCCCGCTCGATGTGTCGGTGCTCGTGCATGTGACGAGATGTCATGTCTTTACATACTTCATTCCATTTCATTTAATCAACCGTTGCAGCACCACTCTTGTGCTCAGCAGCACTCCACTGATCACAGGTCTGCCACACACTTCAACCGTGGCGCTGACAGCCCCTGTTATCCGGGCCCGGGCTGAGCCAAGGTCAGTTCCGTCAATCCGTTGCGGGCCTGAATTCTAATTAAGGATTACGCTCAGAGATCAGTGTAGCGTGACTCCAAATCAGCAACTTTAAGCCCTTTTGGAAGCTGTGGGAAATTCTTTTTAGGAATATAAATGTGCAGAATATATTCAATCTGTCGGTTGTTCTTGTGTTTTTATTATATGTTAGAAATTCAGCGGAATCCTCACGGTGCACATAAATCTCTAAATCAAAGCAGTTTATTGTGAGAGGAATATTTTAAAGATTAATTTTTATGCAGCTTGGAATACGCCAAACAAAAAAAAAAACATCATATGAGGAAGCTATGAATTATAATAAAATGAGCCTGTAAGTAGAGCCATACAAACTCAGTCACACTATCACCTGCAGCTGAATATTTGCAAGGGAAATGAGGGAAAACTTCATTGGATGCAAACACAGGTACAAAGATACACCTGCAAAAGCTCTCATTGTCCCTAAAGATAAATTAAATAGTAGGGGATTGAGTTTTAGTGAGCTTTAACTCAATAAAAGAGCACTGTAGCATGCTTTCAATGTGGTAACGGCTGCAGTATCTCTGTATAATCTCCATCTATCCACTCTTTCATTTTCTATTCGCTGCGGCTTTTACAAAAGCAAACCCAGCGAAAGACGTAAAACTGTGAACAGACACACACACAAAAAAAGGTGCACATCAATTGTGAGGAACCGTGAACCAGGCAAAGATGGAGAATCAGAGGACAGAAACGGAAAACAGCGACAGATGCTGCCGCAAACGGTCGCCACGGCGAACGCGGACACGGGGAGAACAGACGGAGAAAGGGAGCGGAGGGAGAAGGAGGGTGAGGAGGGAGACAACAACAACTGGAGGGAGTCTCCTGGGGAGGCTCTGAGACTGGGGAACAGAGGGAGGGGGCGCCATAGCAACACAGAGGATGCATTAGGAGGGGGGGGGGTTGTTTGTGTGAGCCGGACAATGACAGTAGGAGTCCAGGTGTAATATGCAAATACAGCCACTTTCAGCATTCCCTGTGCGTGTGTTTGTGCAAAAGTGTGTGTGTGTGTGTGCATGTGTGTGTGTGTGCAAAAGTGTGTGTGTGCATGTGTGTGTGTGCATGTGTGTGTGCAAAAGTGTGTGTGCATGTGTGTGTGTGCGTGTGTTTGTGCAAAAGTGTGTGTGCATGTGTGTGTGTGTGTGCGTGTATGTGTGTGCGTGCGTGTGTGTGTGTGCATGTGTGTGTGTGCGTGTGCATGTGTGTGTGTGTGTGTGCGTGTGTGTGTGTGTGTGCATGTGTGTGAGTGCGTGTGTGTGTGCAAAAGTGTGTGTGCATGTGTGTGTGTGTGCGTGTGTGTGTGTGCATGTGTGTGTGTGTGTGTGTGCAAACTGTAGCGTCTCAAAGGACACTGCTGACAACATGTGCTTAGGCAGCATAAAAGCAGCGTGAATGTGAAGAACTGTCAAAGTCGTGCGAAGGATTTTAAAGTCCAAACCAGCATCGTCTGAACGACACGTGCACATGCGAGCGTGACCCCTTCCCTGGTAAAAGTTGTCGAGAGAAACTCCCATCGCTCATCGTTGCGAGGACATGTGAGGGAATAAAAAGAGAGAAACTGGGACACTGGGTAGAGAGCTGATGATAAAAGAGCCACTCGGCTTTTCTTTCAATTCTTTTCTGTTCATGGCACTTGTACCATCGAGCAGTCGTCCTTTCATCTGTCAGTGTGGGTAATTTTACAGCTGTGCTTGATTTGAAATACTCTGAGATACAAGAGGGCGGACGGGATAAACAGAAAACATGCAGCAAGGTGTAGTGAGGTGGCAGGACAGATGGGAGGGGGGGGCGAGTCAGGTAGAGGATAGGGCGGGCTGATTACAGAAAGGGGAGGATGTAATGTAGAAGACGACAGGGCAGAGAGAGTGCAGGATGCTGGCAGAAAACAGAGAAATACATCACCATGACAGGGAGACTATCGAGCAAACCGCTGAGCTTTAAGCGTCTGTGGCTGCCTCCCTCTGTCCGACTACACCTCCTGTCTGGCTGGAAGTAGTAATTAAAAAAGAAAGAATGGCAGAACATATCTCACCCGTCCTCTCGAGTTCTATTTAGCCCTCCTTACCTTGCACTTCTCCGTGATGCATTGATTATCCTTCTATGCATGCAGGGGTTATTAACTACGTCCATTAGGCAAACTTGTCAGATTAAAGCCTGAAATGTTATTGAGTGCTGTCTCACAAAGAGCCCTATTCCTGTTTTTGGGGCCTCGTTGATAGTCTGAGCCTGTTGCCACGCGGACATTATTATTTTCTCAGGGAGCACCTTCGCTGTCAGTTTCAGGGGCTTCGGCGTCTTTCACCAACAGGCAAACAGGCTCGATGTCTCAGTCACGCTGCACCTCTCCATCACGGCTGGATCTTTTTTTTTTAAATCACCTATAGCATATGATGAATTCGCTGTGGTGACACCTGTCAGAGCACATCTCAAACTGGAGCCACTGGGACTTTTTTTTTTTTTTTAACCGTGATTCGCTTTGGTCCAATTTGCATCGGAAAAGCTCCGGGATGGAATGTTGTGACAGATGGTGGTCAGAGTCAGAACCATATACTTCTTAGTAGTAGTGGTGCAGAGTAGTTCTGATTCTAGGGAGAAGAGGAGGGTTGATAGGGAGTGAGAAAGCAGCACACACACACACACACACACACACTGGCATAAACACAGGAGCACCACTTAAGGCCACTTCGGAGCTAATGTCCTCCTGCCACTACACACTGACCTGCAGACACACTGACACACTTACTCATTCACACGTGAACAATCTTCAGTTAAAAAACAAAACAAAACATGCACACATGCATACTCTCACACACACTCACACACACACACACACACACACATACACACACACACTCACACACCAACCAAGAGGCAGATTACTCCCCTCCCCCATAACAGGACCTGTGTAAAAAATGTGGGAATAATGGGCCTTATAGCATCTTTCCCCCCCCACACACACACATATGCACGCATGCACGCACACACACACACACACACACACACACACACACACACACACACACACAGCTCAACCAGTCTCCTTGGTCTTGTTTAACTGGTGTGGTTGGGTAGTCACTTCAGGGACATTATGTCACCCTCTGCTCCCTCCTCCACCAACAGTGATATCACCAGTTTACATCCAGCCTGTGATGGAGGGTGTGGCTCTATTCACTGCTGCTGAAAGCATTTATACATATATATATTTATATGATGCTTCGGTTGCTAAAATAGGACATATATTGTGTTAATAACCCTGGGGTTGCTATGTTCTATGAAATAAAAGGCTAGAAACAGGAACTATACACTGTACAAATGGTATCTTACTGATTTATGAATGAAGGCCTTGTGCAATATTTATAAAAAAATGCCCTTTGTGAGACAAAAATATACAAATACATTTTCTTTAAATCTTCATACATTATCACTGTTTACAGTTTTTTTGTAAAAATCTATTATTAATGCAATGTAAAAGTCACATGTGACACATGAATTGGGAAAAATTGCTGTCGCTGCTGCTGCAGAAGTGGCAACGTGTGGCTATTGGAATGAACTAATCAAGTCTTCCTTTCAGAGCCAGCTTCTAACCTTTAGCTGGTGCTCAGGAATACAGATGAGTCCCACATTAGTATGCAGACAATACAAAGCATTTTGTCTACTTTTTTTTTTCCAACCAGAGAGAGAAAGCGGCGTTATAATGTTCATCTCATCTTTCCTCCTCCAGCGTAGTTTCCCCGATATTGTTTTTCTTTTAAAGAACGATCACTATAACAGTTGTTGTGTCAAACAGTTTCATTATAGGGAGGAATGTTCTCATGATGATGACGATGATGTGAAAATTTAGTTTTCATAATGAGATGCAAGAATTCTTTTTGTCTTTTCGCTCGCTGGCGTTTTTTTGCATGCGTTTGCATACAATTTTCTCTTCCATATCTACTACCCTCTACGTACTGCTGTAACTTATTAAAACACCTACGCCGCCTTCTTTGAGAGATTTTCTCTTACAGTTCTCCCTACTTCTTGCTTGTCTTCATTGCTTTGCCGCATTCACTCTCCTCCTCCTCTGGATTCTCGTCTCTTCTCCTCCTGTATCTGCGCCTCCATCTCCTTCTTTCCTTCCTCTATTTTCATTCTTTCTTTCCCATCTTGGCCTCCCTCAATTGGAGCTCAGTGGAGGCTGCATTATTGATAGTCATCTCTATCTGTGGCATCTGCTCTTTCTCTCCCCCCCCCCCCAGTGTTCAGTGTGTGCCTGGCCTGATGCAGCTTGGCAGGTACTTAGGCCCACATCAATCTTTCATGCTAACACCACACACACACCCGTACGCAGTCGCGCATGTACACATACAGCGGCTTTTCCCAAAATGTTTGAGCAGGAGAATAAAAATATCTTTTCTTTTTGTTTTTTTTCTGCCCCCCCCCCCCCCCCTGCTTCTCTCTTCTCTCCGACCAGAGGACACTTTAACAAACGGCAGACGGCCATGAAACCCCCGGATCTGCTTTCAGAACCCAGCAGAAGAATGGTAAAAAAAAAAAAAAAAAACCTCTCGCAGTGTCTCACGTC
The DNA here is from genome assembly GCA_036785175.1 of Eupleurogrammus muticus. Lineage (NCBI taxonomy): Eukaryota > Metazoa > Chordata > Actinopteri > Scombriformes > Trichiuridae > Eupleurogrammus > Eupleurogrammus muticus. The sequence continues at coordinate 1,270,366 of JAYKQN010000009.1, read as the reverse complement.
CCAGAGATTTTACTTGCAGGTGCAATAAAAAAGGCCGACAGGGGAGAAATAAAACCGACTTACAGTGACCTACATTGCAGGATATTCAGTTTCTCTGTTTCACTGTGCCGTGCGTGTTTTTCTGTCATCCCCAATCTCTGCAGAACGGTAGAAGGAGAAAGCACAAAAGGGCTGGATGCTGATGGAACTGTCAGAACAGCTGAGGAGCAAAGACAGAGACACCTGAGGGTTCCTGACACCTGTTTGCTGACGGACCAGATCATAGCTTCGGAGGAGGAGACGTGCACGGAGGCCGTGCAGAGAGCGAGCACGTCCTCTCACTCCTCACAAAGATCAACAGATGGAGAGAGCGGATCTCTTGTGTGAACGAGACGGCTGCTATAAAAGAGCATAATCACATCGTGCAAGACTATCGGACTGAAACGCCACAGCTGTCAGTTTCTTTTCCATAAGTTGTGTGTGTGTGTGTGTGTGTGTGCGTGTGAATTATGTCGCAATTTCAGGTGAACCCAGTGGTCTGGCGACAGGTGGTTGCGCTCAGCTGGAGCCGATAATGAATTTCTCAGACATTCGGTATTTCGCCGCCACGCAGCGTGCAGGTCGAATTAAAGGAATATTGTTATAGATATTTTAAATACTTGGGTGTGTGGACGTGCAGAGAAGTCCCGTTGTTGTGGGAAAATCAGGGATAATTTAGCTTTCACCTTGACACCAGGGGCGGCAGAAGGACAAATGCATATTAGGAACCGTACATCAGCATAGTGATGCTCAAAATTTTTATCTATATATAAATCACGTTAGAAGGCAGAGATTTTCTAAAACAGTATAAAGATATATGAACTCTCCTCAAGTTAGAAGAAGATTTAAGAGAAGGGCAATGAAAACATTTTTTTCCCCAGGATATGGCTGCAAATATCCTATATTTTCCTTTTTGTCAACTTGTCAGCTGATGTGCGCCATCTTGGTTTCACCGACTACATATTCCCTTCCAATGACCGGCCAATGGGATTTCTTATATAGAGTGGACTATACCTACTTTATTTATTATTTAGTATTACTACGTAACACATTGCACTGCTTTTATGTCAGCATCTCACTTAATTTATGGTCTCATATATGTCTTTAAGGTCTATATGAAGTACTGTCTATGTTTTCCTGCATGGGAATAAGCAAAAAAACATAATTTCAATTCTTTGCATGACCAGTTCCTGTAAAAAAACACTTATAAAGCTGTACACTGGGGTGACCTCCAAGCATTAAGGGTTAAAAAATCATATCAATGAGCCCGAAAGTCATAAAGTTGTGATATATGGCACAGCAAGCTGTTTAAATCCTGTGCATGAGCAGTGGTGTCAGCTTTACACAGAACTGCTCTTCTGAGACAGAAAATGTAATCGCTAGTAATAGTCTTTGGAGACATTTCCAAACAAATTAACGTGGCCAAAAATTTCTCATGAAGAAGGAACTTGTCACCCGGTGCCGCGGTGTGGCTCCCTGATGTGTTTTTAAGAGTTTTGGGATAACAAGAAGGGTCCATATGAGATACATCAGCCCATGGATGCACTCACAGTACTAAAGTAAGCTGCAGCTCAGCTCTCTTTTTACAAGATTCAAATCAGTGTCGATTAAACAGACAAATTCCAAAATCTTTTGAAAACCCGTTTGAAGGTAAAGAGTTGATCCACTGCTCAGACGCTGGAAAGCTGCATTGTTGCTTTGAGACACTCGTCAGTATGATTTCCTGATGCCATTCACTGGCAAACCTTCCCACAACATTTAAACGGTGCATTAACCACAACAACACCCGTGGCACGTTTCAGGATAGTTTGACCTTGTTGCTGTACCTTAATCCACTAGTGAACGTTAACCTCTATCACATTTATAGGATTTAACTCTCCAGACTCTTGCAGGACAGGAATCATCAAGTTCAGGATCTGCACCGAGGTTTGAAAACTTTCCCAGTTGAGGTTGGGATCCATGCTGAGCACAGCCTGGGCAATAATGACAAACATATGAGAAGCTATCAGGATTCTGTGGGTGATTTGTTTGAAATTAGTGATGCAGGAATTGAAGAGAAGTGCAACAGGGAGTCTGTTTGCATTCCTCTTTATCTTTCCTCCCTTCCTAACAAGTTCCTTTCTGCTTCATTTTATCACAAATTCCCCACTTTTCTTCTACTATTTACATCTATTTAGCCCTAAAAGCTTTTAGCGACGTAACTAAATCTGATTGAAGGATGGATGCAGAGAGGGATGGGAGGAGGATAAGGAAAACGTTACCAAGGGGCGCATGTGATTAGAGGAGACAGGGAGAGGGAAAAGATGGAGGAAATCAGCAGAGAGGGGGAAGAGATGACAATGGGAGAGAAGAAAAGACAAGACAAGAGGATTTGAGTAGACAGGTGCTTAGTCTGAGCAAGCACATCGCAGATGGCTGCCGTAAAGATGCAGGCCCGGAGTGAAGGCAATGAACCTGTGGGCCTTAATTTATGGCTCCATTCCCCCGGGCTAGCAACCCAGCAACCCAGCATAAGATTTTATACTGCTGATTTAACATTAGCACCTCGCCGTGGGCACGATAATGGCACCATGCACGGGGAGAGAGAGGGAGGGAGGGAGGGAGGGAGTCGGGGTCAGGGAGACACACTGAGGACAATAAACAGCGACCGGGGAAGAGAGCAGAGATCTTGGTGTCATTTCCTGCCGGCGTCCAGAGACACATCATCAGTCTCTGAGCGGCTTCTGCTCTTTCTCAATCTCACTGTGCTTTTTACGTCCGTGTTCAACCCAGATGGACTCTGTTCATGGTCAGAGTCTGTCATTTGTTTGCTCCTCCAGCCCCCCGCCTCCTTTTCCTTTCGCCGTTATCTCCCCCGTACCTGTTTGTCATCCTCCTCCTTGAGCATCCACTATATTTCATGAAGCGAAACAGTAAATCAGCCCCTCTTTTCTCCCCCTCTTCTGCTCGTTATTCTTCCCTCTGTGGTCAGCTGTGTGTCTCTGGCGTTTACTCAACCACTCTCTCTCTCTCTCTCTGGCTTTGCATCATAAAAAATGTTAACCGACGGACCAATTACTGCACTGTAGCTTTCGGTGGCAGCATTCCCCCTCCCCCCCCACCATGTATGTCGCTTCAGATTCCCACACCTTCACCGGGTCTGTTGTGCTCAAAAGGAAACAGCTAGATCGGAAACAGTGCCTGATATTTGACGCATGCAGGCAGCAGGATTAAATAAGTTTCATCATTTCATCAAAGGCAGGGCAGGCGGAGGCGGCTGTGCAGATTACTTTTATTTACGGAGGTCAGTCGTAATATACTGTTCTTCCACAGGCGAGTGGGAACCAAACTCATCGGAGACCAAACATTATCATGCAACAACTGCACAATACTGCTTTTATTACTTGGTCTGTAGCAGCATGGACATAATGTGATATCCTAGGAACTATCACAATGCACTGGACCGTTATAATATTGTCTCTTGTTGCTGTAGTGATTGTGCCTGCTTCAACTCTCTGTCTTTAGTTTCCATAAAGGTGGATTATGAACTGACTGCGAGTACATGCAAGAGGGTTACATCTCTCTTAGTTTCTCTAAAGAAACAACACAATGCAGTCAAGTTCTGCATGGAATGGATCTAATTTCAACCTGCCTTCCTGTTTTTGGCTTCATGGCGACTCACCTGCCAGTGTGAGGCGTCAATCATCGATAAATGACTGAGTTAACATTCAGTGTTCCAAGAAAACCTCAACAGTAGCAAAAAACCTTTTCCCTATACGGTATTTAAACACATAGAGGACTATGTGCCAGGTTGGGCTATGTGCATCTAATGTTTATTGATCAAATCTACACAAATCAGAAATCCATTTTCGGCAGCAGTGATATATGGGAATCACAGTCCTGGATAATTTCAAGGTAGGCCCATGAGAAATGTAGAGTGGTGGCCTTGGTTTCAATATTTGCAATATTCCAATATTGAGCATCCATATCTGCGTCTGTAGGTCAATGCCCATGACACAGGCTCATAATGTTATTGGTCGAATTCGCTCGTGTTGGTAATTTACATTCAGCATTTGACTTCCATAGCTTAAAAAACAAATACAGCAAAAAAAACCCTACCTTGTCAAAATATGTTGAACCCAGCGGAGCCATGGGAGTGCCACCATCTCCCAGAATGCTTCTTGACATCTTGTCATCAGCATCACACGCTGTGTTCATATGTATGCAGGACATGTGTGCTTCATGTGTGTGTGACTGACTGCTGCTCAGTTGGTGTGTGTGTGTGTGTGTTTGGGTGTGTGTGTGTGTTTGTGTGCAGGTGTATGCACCACACATACAACCCAAGGATTGGGTTTACAATACCATAAACTGCATATTTAATGCGTTCTAGGATCTGGTGTCGGTGTGATGGTTACTTTATGGGTATAGTAGCTAGTATAAATTCAACAGGGTTGTAAAATGTTTGACCATGACAGTAAAAAACTGGTTTAGACAACACATGCAAAACACCCAGAGACACAGACACAACAAACAGCAGGAGCTGTTTAAATAGCGTGGTTATGGATGAGCCCGAGCAGAAGTTCATCAAAATGAGAGGGGAACAAGAGAAGAGAGAAGTAGAGCTTTTGCTTCCCGCTGTAATTTACTACCTGTCTTCCCACAACTCGCTCTGATCCGCCATCAAACAGAGACAGATACTTACTGAGGTTTAGGGTCTCGGTGAGTGCTTCTGGAGCCGGCTCAAAAAAAAAAAAAGCAGGGAATAATGTCTGTAGTGAAATGTCTGATTCGTTGCCTTTATCTCTAGCTTTTTTTTTCTATTTCTTGTGCGTCTTTTGACACATAAAACCGATTTAAAGGCACACCACAGTAAAATATATGGCATCTATTAAATGCAATATAGTCACCAAGCCTGGGTAATCATATGAATGGGGTTACACAGGTTTCCAAGGTGGCAGGACATTTGCCATGATAGCAGAGAATGTCGTGTAGTATTCAATCTAATCAAATCCATTCACTGCATCAGCATGTAGTTGGAGATATTCACATGAAAAAGGCAAATTGTTTTATTGATGATTAAAGATATGCTATAAAGGTCCCATGTGTCCCTTCTTCTAATGCACAAAATAAGAGTAACACAATTTGCATCATTCATAGATAACAAGGGGTTCCTTAGATGAGAGTGAATGTGCAGCAGTGAGGACTAATGAATTGACCCATGTCTGTGTAAAGCTAACACAGCCAAAAGTTCAACTTTAAGATCTTTTACAGAGGAATTGTTACAGATATTATGTTGATAATTAATCACTGTAAGGAGTGTTGCTGCAGCAAAGGTCAGCGTGAATTTCAAAAGAAACCGGGGGGGGGGGGGGCGTCCCTCAGTAAAGGAGTGCCACTACTTTTGACGGACAGATGGTTTATCCAATCACCTGCCAAGTATTTTTTTTTTTTATGTGCTATCACGGAAAAATCCCCAGACTAGACCGGATTAACAAATGTCTGCTTTGTACCAAATTTTGAACAGTCCGCCCAATAGTTGCCAAGACCTCTCAATCTGGACCAAAGCGTTAGAATCACAGACTGATCTCCACTAGATCTACTGCTGCTGCCTCAGGATGGAGCCATGTGAGATGGAAGTCAGGATGCCACATTCAACTTGTACATTTAAATTAACACAAGCAAAGAACCAATGAAGAGCAAGGTATGAAAACTGCTTGGCTTGGGTTTTATTGTGGTGTGTGGTTTATTTCTTACTCTCTTTTCTATAAAATAGTGAATGTAACCTCTGATGTTGACTTGGGTACGACATCTTATTCTAAAGCACTGATGGTCAATGGATAAATGACAAATGTCCTCATGCACTCACTTACTGTCCACGCAGGTTTCCGCGGTAATGGCTCTGACCCCGAGAAGGTAAGGGTCCCTGTGTGTGTGTGTGTACGTGTGTAGACAAGCCTGCGCACATGTGTGTGTGGAAGTGTCATGTCTTGAGACCGCTGCGTGATGCATGATGCATGATGCACTTGCAGATTTGTTTCGCTGCTAACCTGCAGAGCGTCTCTCTTATATAATGAGACAGTGCTTCAGCACATTTCTGTCTCTCTCTCACGCACGCATGCACAGTTTAATTCTCATCAAATTTCTTTTTTGGATATTAATTGTAAGTACGCCAATTTTACCAGTGGGCGTAAATCATTTTCTATGCTTCTGATTATGACATTTCCCACCCTCCCTCCTTCTGAAAACCTAATACAATACCTTAATCATTTCCATTACTCTATTGACAGAGGTGGCTGGCAACTGTTCACCCACATGCTACAGTATCCGCATTGTCTCACCCACTCACATACTGTTAAGGTGCTGGTGGGAAGGTGGAGAGCGTGCAGACTGGAGTGGATGCATGCAATAATGCTGCTTACACACAGGAGTACACACACACACACACACACACACACACACACACACACACATACTGCAACATCATCACACTCTGTACAGTCATTTGCATTTACCTGCAGGAAAGAAAAAAAAACTGTTGTCACAACTTTCCCTGCAAAATAAAATAAAACCTGCATACAGCCCCATTATACGCAGACGTTTGACGTGTGAAGTGAATTCTATTTAAATATACATGAAAAACGAAGAGAATATGGAAAGAATAAAGAATAAGGAGAAGTGCATTGACAGAGTAGACCTTTAAGTCTCAGGATGTGGTCTACAAGTGTCACCCCCCCCCCCCCCCCCCCCCCCCCCCCCCCCCCCCCAACACCCTGCACACAATTAACTGCGCTATTCCCAATTATTGGCAGGTCTTAAATGAGGTGTTGCATGGACGCACGCACGCACGCAACCCCTTATTAAATCATCACCGCGGCTGGTGCGTGGACACACACACACACACACATGCACACGCCCATATTAAACGCCAAATAATATAGAACCAGGCCCATTTGTCGGTAACAGGGGCGGGTGGGTTCGGTCGCCCGTCTCACCTGCTCGTTGGTTGTCAGCTCTTTCTCCAGCTGCCGGTGTTTGTTGTGCCACACCAAATAGTGGATCGGATAGCGACTCTTCTCCGGAGTTTTCTTAGCAGAAATCATCCTCGGTTCATAGTTTGCCTCCTCTCTTCTCTGTTGGGGGTTTGTGGGGAGAGTTTGTCAGTGATTCGCGCTATTTAATCAGGCTTATCATCCTTTTTTTTTAAGGCGCTGATGCCCAAAGGCGTGTATGGGCAAAAAGAAGAAAAAGAGGAAAATTGTGAATGAATCCTTTACGCGCTCTGCTCGGATTAAACGCGCAAAAGGGTCGTTTTAGATGCTACACCTTTATTCCTCAACCATCCGCTCCTCCACCTCTCGCCTCTTCTCTCTCTCTCTGCCTCTCCCCTGCCTACTCTCACACATCTATCCTCCTCTTCCTCCTCCTCCTCCTCCTCCTCCTCCTCTCCTCCCATCCGGTGGTGACTGAGAGAGATGCGTTGACAAGCTGCAATGAAATGTGCGCACACTCCGCCAATCCGCTGCGAGGGATGTGGAAAAGGTGTTAAAAAGGGAAACTGTGCCGAATCAAGCGTCATTATTTATATACCAATCACATACAGTCCTGTAGCATGTTTATAGACTATAATAATACATGCAATACATAGAATCATGCAATTTGCATCAATTATACCTGACCTGCGTTGTCTTTTCTAGATGATTTTATTCTATATTGATAAATTTGTTCTAAATAATAATTATTTCCCAGTATGCCATCAATAGCCCATTGACTTACTCTACTTTTCCCACTTCCGGTCTTCAATTTATAAGATGTTTTGGTCTAAAATTCTAAAGGTATTATATGTGATGAAATATACACATTGAATTTAAAATTACCGTAAAATAAAAAGACTAACTATAATAATGTGTTCTCAATTTAGGGTGAATTACATTTAGATTCTGTTCTAAATGCCAGGTTGCATTTTGGTCAGTGGATATTAAATAGTATTGACTTTTGTTTTATTGTTTTTTATTGTGAGGATCCACATTAGCTGACCCCTATTGGTGCTCCTCTCACATTACCTGACAAAATAAATAATGAAAATGCAAAATATACTAATAAGGCAACAGTACAACATTGGACTGTAGCTGCAACCACGGATATTTGAATGAGGTCAGTTTATTTACAATCGCAATTAAAATATAAATACAATGATATAAAACAGGTTAATGTGGACATGGGATAAAGATCTTGAGAATGGGGGCTCACATGCTGACATACAGTATATCTGAACAACATAGTACAGTAGAAACACAAAATTCAACATGTATTTCATCAGTATATATATATATATATATATACACACACACATATATATACACACATATATATACACGTGTGTGTATACCTAAAGTACTTAAAAGTATTCATCATGCAGACTGCATTATCCTATTGCAGTATATTGTTTTTAATCACTCAATATGCATGCATTTTCATGTTTAATTTGTCAATGTGAAGCCAAATTGAGATACTTGGGGTATGTTAATAGTGGAAAAGCACTGCATGATAATATTCCAATCACACCATTTACACAAACTTCAAAAAAACAGCAACCGTTTATTAGAATAGAGATAATAGAACACTACAGGAGCCCATGTTAATTTTAATTAAATTATTAAAACATGCATTACTAACTAAATCAGTGCATTGGGCGGTCAAGTACTGATACTGATACAGTTCTTGATACTTTCTACGATTGAGTATTTTTTTGCCCTCTCACCCCTTTCTAATCATAGGTGGGCTGCAGGGACACAGCTGTGTGTGTGTGTATATGTGTTTATGTGTATGCATGTGTGTGTGTGTGTGTGTGTACGCAGGTAGAGAGCTGCCGTCTCCCGGTGACTTGCTGGCAATGCAGCGAACAGATTTAGTAAATATTGCGGTACGAGCTCCATACCGAGCGGCTCGATCAACCATGCTCACGCAACTTGTCTCTACACTTGGAGCTCACTAGTGAAACGTGGGCGAAAAAAGAAAAAAAAGGGAAGAAAAAAAAAATCCCGACTGTCAGCTGGCCGGGAAAAACCGCTCACACCGCCCGTCTTCCGGGGATTCGGGGGCCGCATCGGTTGACGGCAGACGTCGGTCGGCAGCTCGGGGGGGATAAAGGGCGAAACATCCACATCATCATCATCCTCGCCGACATCCATCTCCAGTCTCCAGCCACTCTCAGAGATGTCAAGAAAGCTACAGAGGACGGAAGTCTGCGCCGACTGCAGTGCGCCAGGTAGGGTTAAATAAATCAGAGTTGCTGGAACAATACGGCGGGAGTGGGGAGGGAGGGGGGGAGGCTGCATGCTGGGACAGCAGGGCCCGGGCTGCTGCCTCTGTCAGCGGGGTCCGCAGAGCAGGAAAACGGCCCGTCGTCTAGGCCTCAAAATAAACAGTGAAAAAATAGGCGTGTTATCAGAACTGGAGGAGGGGGGGGTAACGTTAGCCGGTAGCCGCTGCCCGACGAGCACCGTGTGTGCGTTAACGCGACGGGACTGATGTGTGAGGGGCGACCCGTGTGTTTGCTGCAGTGGCGGACCGGAGTGTCACATTTATGTTTGTTTTGATTTCCGTCACCGGGACTCCTTTAACGCGTTAGCTTAGCCCGGTGCTTCGGTTAAACCAGTGACCGTGTTAACTGGTGACTTTCAGCCCGTGGTTGTCGTGGTGACGGCAGCTGTTAAAAACGCAAAATAGCCTGTGGGTGCCCCAAAAAAGTCTTTATTAATTTGTTCGTATATTTCATACACGAAGGCAACTCAAAGTGTTTTACATAAGACAAGAAACACACGTTACCTATAGAATACAACATGTAGGGAACAAGTGAAGCCATTTAAGCTTATCTCTTAAATTGAACGTTCAACACTATATTAATCTGCTCATTGTTGTGTTTACTATTACATAATTTAAATTAAATGTCAAATCACAATTCTTCACTTATCTGTTTCCCCTGAAATCTAAGCCACCACGACATATTCAGCTAAAAGTCACCAGATAACACGGCCACTTGTTAAACCGAAACACCGGCTAACGAGCTGGCGACTCACTTTGTTAGTGTTACTACTAGGTATTATTTAAAATATGTTTATTGCATGAATTTAATGTTGATGTACTAACAGGTGGCAATTACATAACTCTTCCACGTGGTCTTTTTAGGCACTTTTTTAAGCTTTACGTTGTGTCTACCTGGCTAACGTTAGCTAATATAGCCAGCTAAGCTAAGTTTGGCTAAACGGCAAGTTTTCGCAAAGCTGATTCAGCTTCTGCGTCAGCTATCGGTCATTATAACGGTTTCTGACATGGGTTCGTGATGATTGTCATGTAAAAACAGAAATATTCCCGGATGGTAAGTTTATTTAACCGCATCTTTACAGGAGAAAACTGAGAAAACATTATATGAAGTCATACAAGCAGTGATCTCTCTCAATAATCACTTATGAGCCACTAGAAGTGTGTGGTGGTGTGTTCATGTGTAGAGACCCTGATGCCTGTTTTTACTACTTTTCTCACAGTTTTGGTCTGTTTTCGGGAGATGCATGTCCACCAAAACAATGAGAAAAGTAGCAGATGCATGCTGAAGGCCAGGATCTCTGCACATAAACACACCAGTTATCTTTATAATTCTGTTATCCTGCTCAATGCTGCGTTCTGTAATTTGTGTTCTTTTCTGTAAACACACGGCATCTCTTGCAAGTCTATCTGTGCTGGAACAGGGATCCCTCCTCCTGTGGCTTTTCTAAGGTTTCTCTTTTTTCCCTGTTGGGAGTTTTTTTTCCTTTCCACAGTGTTTTTCCTCATTGGATTCAAGGGTCTAAGGAAAGGGGATGTTGTTTTCCTGTACAGACTATAAAACCCTTGAGATTAGTGATTTTAGGCTGCATGAGTAAAAAAGTTAATATATTGTGTTTAATTCTGGGCTAGGCAACCATGGTCCTAGAGAGCGTCTGTGGGTGAAGGCTTTTGTTCCAACAAGCTGTTACACACATAATTCTACTAATCAGCCAAAAGAGCCAGTGCTAGGGACCTTTATTAGCAGAATTAGGTGTGTTACGGCTCGGTTGAAACAAAAGCCTGCACCCACAGCGGCTCTCCAGGACCACGGTTGTCTACGCCTGGTTTGAGTGAAATCCTGCATACTCTGTCTTTAATTTCTCAAATGTCAGTAACGCTGAGGAAATTTACTGGAGCAAATTCTGTTTGCAAAGCACCAGCACTCAAAACAATCTGATGCAGCAAGAAGTAGAGGCTTGCATGTCTAAAAACATCACCATTATGTTATATTCCTATAGTGTGTGAACTTTCACATCTTAACCTTTTTTTGGTTGTTGTCATAAAGAAAGACAGATGCGATGCTAAATTAACTTTGGTATCCCCTCCCATCGCTTCTGCTTTGCATAACCTCATATTCCTTCCTGTTATGGTTGTGGCTCTTCATCATTGGTGCACCTGTGTGTGTGTGTGTGTGTGTGTTGCTGGCATCCATTCATGTGTACATGCATTACAACAGCTGTTCTTTTCACAGCTGCTTCCCCAGACAGCAGCGAGTTTGTGTGTGTGTGTGTAAAACTGTCTATAAGCTTAAGGGCCCCGCTGCTCAGTGCTTTGTGGCTATACCTTCCTACTGATTAATGCCCTGAACCTATTATCTTCTCCTCTAGCAGACTTCCTGCTTCATCATGTGCATTTCTGTCCTCCTGACCCCTCTCCCTGCTTCTCGATGTTCCAAATCAGACCTTAACCAACGCCAGTTTGATGCCTTCTCTCGTATGCCGTGGCAACTTAAAGTACCCCTTATGTTTAGAAACCTGACAAATTAATTCTTTTCTAAAAATGAAAATGTTTTTTTTTGTTTAAAGGAATTAATGAGTTTCCATGGGGGTTTCTCTCAGCTGTTTTTTGAGATGGAATACCTGTGTATTTCTTCTGCTACCGCCAGCGCTTCATTCAGCCCCTCCTAAGACGACATGCGTGCACACACATGCAGTGTGTTCTGCAAAATGCTGACACAGCCACTGGTGACAGGCCACCTCCCCACCACCCAGCTATGTGACATACTAGGGGACAACCCGACGGCTCGGCTACAAAGAGCGACTGATAAAGTCTTAGCCAAGACCCAGGAGGCTTTTCTGCACAGTTTATAACGACAATGAATCATGTTGTCATGATGGTGGATTTGCTTAATGAACACAGATACAATTGTACAAGGAACCAAGACTCTTTTGCAAGAGTTTAATGCATTTTTTTAAAACCTCCATTTCTATTTTACAGTGTTTAATTGTTAAAGGTGTTTGTTGCTGATGACGCTATGACCAGTGTTTGAGCCAATTTAAAAAAAAATGTTTTTTTGTGCAACAGTTTTGAAAACTTTTAATGTCACAATTCATTTACCCATTGTGCTGTTTTTATTCAGGGTTAAGTGACAGTTGTAAAAACAAATGTCAATGCTGTATTGATGAACTACACCAAATTTAGGCTAAATTATGTCATGCTGCAGATTTGGCCAATACGCTCCTGCCAACTGTCTAATAGCTTAATGGCGTAGCATCGTATCGATCCAGTGAGCCAAGCGGATAGCATAGCCTATGGGAGTTTTTATATTTATTGCACAGATTAAGGAATTAAATTGCTGCAGTCTGGCCTTTAAAGCCTACGGGCTACTGTTCTAAACTCGGCTGTAGCTCTTATCAGAGCCGTTTTGCATTTGCTGCTACTTTTTTCTGTAGGCAAACAGACTTGCAGCACGTCAGTTCATCTGATGATGGACTATTTTAGCTCCATTACTACCCTGAGTCCAGACAGTTTAATTCAAGCCTGAGCATGAGTAATGCAGATAGTACATGTGTGCACAAAGTGTGCATCAGTGGTTATATTTGCCTTCATATTGCAGCCAGTGTTAGTCGTCTTGAGGGCATAAACATGACCCAGAGTCTGACACTGCGTCTCTGAGTGTCAGTAGACTGGCGTTGGTCTTAACGTCTTCTCCTTGCCATCATCCCTTCATTCACTCTCCTCTATCCCTGTTTAAAGAATAACAACCAGTACTTTTATTGGGTAGATGGGGTGAAAAAATGTGATATTCCTTCCAGTTACACAACATCACACCAAGCAGACTAAAACAAATGCCTTTTAGTTTTACTTCAGACTACTGTTTAAAACTAGTAAATCTAACGTTCAGCAGCCAGCGAGGCGCCGAGCTGCTTATGACTGAAAGGTCGTGTGTGTGTGTGTGTGTGTGTGTGTGTGTGTGTGTGTGTGTGTTTGCGTGTATTGTAGCCTGCTCATATAAGGCCGTTTTCCTTTTTACTTTGACTTTTGTATCGCATTCTTCTAACATTTAGTGTAACCAGTGAAATATAATGTGGTCTTCTAAAACCAATGACCTTCAGCGCTTCATGCAGTGCATTATTTTCTCCCTTTAATGAGGTGACGATATTTGAATAATTGACCTTACCTCTGTTGGTAAGCACTTTTATCAAAGCTGGGCTGTGCGCATGCATTAGTTCATTAGTGGGTAACAGTTTATGGTGTGTGCTGTGCTAAGGGGAATTATAATAGAGCTCAGCATGTGAAATAGACAGTGCTTGCTTGCACACAGGGGTGTACTATAGAAGCATTATCCAGATTTATCTGTGTATTTGTATCCTCCAACTGTAGAAAATAATAATCATTGTCGTTATCATTGCAAAGTCCTATTCCTAGCTGAATTTCAGTATTTTCCTCGGAATTTCCCTTCAGTGCTATCCTCATAACTTGTTTGACTCATTCAAAAGGAGCATATCCTCTAAAGTGCACATTTTCTGAGCTTTTCAATGGGAATTATACAATACTATTATGCATTGTTATGTGAACTGTATCACTCTTCTATCTATAAAGCATGGAGCATCTGTGTGTCGGGGTTTGTGTATATTTCTCTCTCTCAGATCAGCCTCAGCTTTCGGGTATAACTTACGCATGGCATGATAATGTGCATCCTTTTTGTGGGATTTTTTTGGATGGATTTTCACAGCACTATCCTGCAGCAGCACGTTCATTACAGTGTAAAGTTCTGTATCACGGCGCTTCCCCTCATGTGTTTACCAGCAGTTTCATTACAATTCTATTCTCTTTAGCTGCTGCTTTGTTCCTCACACTAACACAGGCTACGGTGGGCTGTACCTTTCAGAGGAGAACAACACTTCACACACACGCTGCTACGTTTTACTCCGGTCTGAACAGTATACAGGAAAAGTACAAAGGAATTCTACTTTTCTATCGGAATAAATGGGCATGGCCCTAGTACATTTAACTGGTATTTTGTTAACAGTGTTGTTACTCATCAACACGTGTTTGTCTCTCTGTGTATACATGCATACACATTTCATTAAACCCTTCTTACTGCAGGTGAGCAACTGAGGGAAGTCAACTAGAAAGGAGCATATGTTCAATTTGACCTTGAATAAAGTCTTGGCAGAGTAGTGGCGTAGGTAGGGCAAGTCTTCCAGTGGAAAAAATGGCACTATAGAGTCATGCTATACATAAGATCCCGGTGTACAACTATTCCATAGAGAGATTTTAGAATGTAGAACATATAGTTGGAGCAGAGAAAGCTCTAACCAGCACATGGGGCATGTTTACAGATCCTCTAATACTTCCTATCCACCTCTGTTTGTCTGTCAGATCCGGGCTGGACCAGTATCAACCGAGGGGTCCTGATTTGTGACGAATGCTGTTCAGTCCACCGCAGCTTAGGTCGCCATATCTCCATAGTCAAGCACCTGAGGCACAGCGGATGGCCCCCCGCACTGCTGCAGGTAAGACAGAGATTCTGATTCAGCTCTGATGACCCCTACCTGCAGTTTTTCCATCTATGTTCCTTAGAAAAAACATTAAAAGTGTAAATAACTCTATGCTAATGCTTTATCATTCATTTCAGCCAATATCTGTTTATCTCACTCTGTCCAAAATGCAGGATGAGGGGGTTAAATCTTGCTTTAACTTTACTCTATAGTTAAGAATGTATGATTGGGGAAAGTGTGGGTGCTTTTAATTATAATGGTTCTATAATAATACTGATATAATTGCTTGTTTTTCCAATATAAGCAGTTTTGCTTCCAGTGCAGAGGAAACTGCTGAAAACATGTTTTCTTTATTGATCACTCTAGACTTTTGTTGCATAGGGAATGTGCTGTGGCTTTACTTAACTAAATGTTATTGTAATAGAGGCAGTTTCCTTGCATGGTCATCGCGTGTGTGTGTTTCAGATGGTTCAAACGTTGGCCAGTAATGGGGCCAACTCCATATGGGAACACAGTCTCCTGGACCCTGCTCAGGTGCAGAGCGGGCGAAGGAAACCCAACCCCCAGGACAAAGTCCAGTAAGTGTACTACACCGTTCTCACTGAACCTTGAAGAGACTAAAATTAGATTTCCTTTATTTTAAGGCCATGAATGGACTTAGAAATTATTATTTCTAATTATGGTAGGTCTTGAATTTTGATGTGATGCCGATGTTGTGTGTGAAATATTTCCCCATGAAATATACATTTTTTTATATATGGTTTGGACTTTGGTTGTGAATTTTTACTTTCATGTAAATATAGGAACAACCATTACAACACTGTTATTTTACACATTAGGCTAAAATTTACAATTCCAAAACATTTTTTAATTTTAACACAGTTTTTCCTAATGTAAAGCATAACTGTACACAAGAGTTCATTGCATTTGTCATAAATTTGATTATTGATGTGATTTTACATGACAAAAAAAACCCTATTTAGAACCTATTGCAGGGTTGATTTAAAATATAAGGCTCAGCCCTATGTGCGATAATGTTACTGGGAATTGGGTCTTAAAAGGGTTTAAATAGTCTTACAAAAGATCTTAAATAGGTCTTAAAAAGCTATTAAATGCTGCTGCGTGGGAATGCGAAATAACCTTTCTGGGGATAATTTGTATTTTCAGTACTGCGGAGCAGTTTCAACCAGTTTTTTTTTTTTTTTTATGCCCTCTACGCAGTTCTCCCTCAGATCATTTTCCTAATGAATCTTGTTCTGCTCTCATCGGGCTTTTTGTCTGACTTAAGCACAGGATCGGGTTTATCAGCGTAGTGTTGTAGTGCCTTGAAATATGGCTCTGGGAGGAGGGGATCATCAGAGATTAGGAATTGGACCTGCAGGAACAATTTCTATTAATTTGTCATGAGTTACACATTTGTCATAGCATATTGTGAACAAACCTCTTAAAATTGTATTATTTGCCGTGTTTATTTATCCTGAATGTCTGTTTTATGACGTGTAGCTTCACTCAGGATGTCTGGCTTCATAGGAAAGGGGGTTGACCTCTTTATATTCACCTCACTCAAAGAATAAAAAAGGACGAAAGGTGAAATCAATGAAGTGCTTCATCGCGTGACTCGTCTCACCTTCTCCCCCCTGTGCAGCCCCACTAAGTCAGAGTTCATCAGAGCCAAATACCAGATGCTGGCCTTTGTGCACAAGCTGCCCTGCCGCGATGACGATGGCGTCACCACCAAGGACCTCAGTAAGGTGAGGGGTGTGTATGAGGGAGTCAGGTTAATTAGCCCGTATGAACCATCTGCATGTGTTAGCACAATCATGTTTTATTTATGGAAGTCAGTGGGAGGGACTGCACAAAACGCATACGTCTACATATATACACACACACACACACACACACACAATGCACACTGACTGATACACCCCCTGGCAGGAAGTGATCTGAATGACACAGCGGGATGTAATAATGATCTGTAATGTGGTGCAGCTCTACTGGGCTAATAAGGGGATTCTGTTTCTGTCTCAGCGTGATGTTTAATTTCCACCCCCGTCTCTCCATTTCTCTGTCTCCTTTCATCCTCCCTCCCTCCCCGCGCCTTCCTTTTTGTTTCTCTATTAGCAACTGCACTCGAGTGTGCGGACGGGAAGTTTAGAGACGTGTCTTCGGCTTCTCTCCCTCGGCGCTCAGGCCAACTTCTTCCATCCGGTGAGGAACAATCCACTTGCTGACATACTCCATTTAGCAATTAGCATTGTTCAGCATTGTTCAGCGGTTCTCTTTATGCCTTGTTAGGCCCACCAGCGTAAAGACAACCCTAAAAAAAAACTAATAAACCACAAACCTGATACGAATCTTTAGCTTTTAACGTATTAATCCCATAAATGTAATAGCAGTTTATCACCACGAAATGTAACGCATCATTTCCTGCAAAAATACATTAACTTTTGCAGGGGGGTTTAATTAAAACAGCAAAGGCCAAACAGGAAAGAACCTGCAGGATAAGAATCTGTAAGAAAAAAATTACACTGGAAATTATGAGTTTGGAAATAATAATAATAATCAATCACACTATTATTTTGACTAAATAATGTAGCCTATCTGTGCTTTTATTCAGAGAACAAGGCTGTATCCACATAAATATAGTATAGAGTGTAGAATATAGCAACGGCATCATACTCTCATATATTATAGTATTACGGGCAATTTCCCTCGCTGTTTTACCTTTTTTATCAGAAAAACGCATTTTTATGTTTCAATGTGGACCATGGTAAGTTGCATGCTTCAGTATGAATTGACTGATGAAAAAGATTCACGAAAAATTTAAAAAAATGACATTTCATCTTTCTGTTTGCTGTATAAATCATATTGACAATGACTTAAAACCTACAGGTGAGGTTTTAGTGAAAAAATATTATATATGGCTGCAGTATGCAATTAATCAAAATATAAATTAACAAAAAAATGGCAGTAGGTCTGTGAAATAGGCTGTGAAATCAGTATTCATTTTATATAAATGGTCTTAAAAATGTACCTTGAAGAAACTTGTAGGACCCCTTATATTAGTGATTTGAGACATTTGCGAGGAGGTTTTACGATTTTGAGGTTTTACCTCGGGTAACAGATCTGTTTTTGTGGTTTATTAGATTTGTGGGATGTTGTTACTCTCGTGCGTCTATCTTGCCTGTTTTCCTGACCTCTGTGTGTGTCCCCACCTGGACCCTCAGGAGAAAGGCACTACCCCGCTCCACGTGGCAGCCAAGGCAGGCCAGATCCTGCAAGCCGAGCTGCTGGTGGTGTACGGCGCCGACCCCGGAGCGCCCGACATCAACGGCCGCACGCCCATGGATTACGCCAGGTAGGCGGCAGCGGAAAGGCGTTTCGCCAGTGCCGGTCTGCAGCTTGTAGCGTTGTTCACGAAATAATCTGTGTGTGTGTGTGTCTGCGTGTGTGTTTCAGGCAGGCGGGCCACATAGAGCTGGCGGAGCGGCTGGTGGAGTGTCAGTACGAGTTGACAGACAGGCTCGCCTTCTACCTTTGTGGCCGGCGTCCAGGTAACTCAGCAGTTAGCTTTTTTATTTATTGCCATATTTCAGTGACAGTAGGTGTTATAACGCTCCTCTCCTCCCCTCAGATCACAAGAACGGCCATTATATCATTCCTCAAATGGCAGACAGGTATGGGCCATGATATATTTTTTTATCCTTCCTAATGCATGTGTTGTGTGGTTTTATTGCATGAAGGATCGTTGTTAATAATCTAGACCTTTTCAGTTACCAGCAGTGTCTCTTTAGCATGGATCGATTTGATACTGATGCACTTTAGCAGTATGACCAGAGGGTGGCACCAAAGTATATGTTACCCCCCCTCCCCCCTTCCCCCCCAAAAAATAAATTAATTCTGCCTATCTCAGCCATTACTGGTATCAAAAGTGATTTAGATACTCGAGGTATGTTTGGTTTATTAATCTTCCACCTCAGGTTTGATTTGAGAATTTGAGAGGTCCAGAAGTGCCCAGTCAGGTCATGATGAATCAAGTTCAGTATTAATTGGCTTGTTTTTTTTATTTTTTTCCTTCAAATATTCTAGGGCTGCTGGGTTTAAAAGCTATAAATACTTGCATTTCAACCAAGCGCAACTCCAAAAGTAAACGGGTTCTTACTTTTGGTCTGCAGTCTAACCACTTTTGCATCTATTCTGTTCTGGTGAATGGTTTTCTCTTGATAATAACAGTTAAAGCTGTTCTGATGTGGCTTCTCTACCGCTTTTTCAGTCTGTTTCTTCCTTTTTTCTCACTCGTTTTCTGTTCTCTCCATTTCGCTGCGCTTGGTGGAGCCAGAGCTCGTCCTAAGTGCCCGACACAGAGGTATCTTTACTTTCCTATTTTTTCCCAGAATTTCTTGCTTCATTCCAACCCAACCACCCCCCCCCAATCCCCACCTGCCCTTCTCCTCTCTCTGCCACCTTATCTCTCGTATATCCCCCTGTTGTAAACCAGAATAAGCCTTTCTCTCCTTCAGAGGTCTCACAGCAGGAAGAACACAATATCAGGCCATAATCTGTTACCACCAGAAAATAGAGCGGTGAAGGTAGTTTGTGAGGGGGAAAAACAACATCACTAGAGGCTGTTTATAAACTTAAGAGGGCCTCCTGCTGAAATCCAATGTGTTCTGGAAGAAGTTAGTCAAGGATTTTAAAAAGATGAAGTTTTAATAAAGCGCTGCAACTAACATTTTAACATAAAGCATGTCTTTAGAAGAGTAAGATGTAAAGTCCTCATCATTATCCATCAATAAATCTTATAATATCCAGCTCCTTTATGTCTGTGCAAACAAACTCCATGACAGTCAACACTCCTTCCTTTTAGCTGACGCTTGAAGTTTGTTTCCAGGTAAACTTGGTTCCAAAAGGCAGTCGCTATGACGTGGAGCGTTTTCAGTCTGACGACCTGAATGTGGCCCTCTCCCCTTCTCCCGTCCCTCCTTTCTCTAGCCCAACATCCTTCCCTGCCCCTGCTCACCTCTCACTCCTCTATCTCTCCATCTCCCCTGTTTTCCACCCTCCCTCCCCCTCAAGTCTCTTTTTGCCACCGTATCTCTGTGCGATCGGTCCTTCCCTCATCAACTGTGTTTTATTTTTTTATTTTTTTTAGTCTGGACCTCTCAGAACTGGCCAAGGCTGCCAAGAAGAAGCTCCAAGCGGTGAGTTATGTTATCACATTACATGTTATTATGTTCTGAGATAAACACAAAAACTTTATCAAATGCAGAGAATATGATATTCATTAATAATTTCAATCAAAAAGGGCCTTGACAATGGATGACTGTTATTCCTAACATTAAGGAATAAAGTGACTCAAGACATTTTTTTTAACATTCCAGTGTGACTTGAGTCAACTTTAAACCTGGATTAAACTTTCCTTTCAAAAATTACCTGGAGTTAATCTAAACAAAACCTTCACATCACTTTCCCAGGTTTTCTTTGCCTGATTTTTTTTTTATTGAAAGAAACTCATTTCCAACATCTAGTTTTGACATCTTTTTGAAACCTTCTATAGAAGTGATGACACACGTTTAACGGCCTGAAGATCCTGGAACATTATATTAAATTAATATTAAAGTATAACTTGTGAAATTTTTACTCTTTTATTATAAAACATTATAGCCTTCATCACTCACCAGTAGAAATAGATTTTTATTTTTTAGAGTTTCTTTGGCACCACAAAAGCTGCTTGAAGCAGCAGTTATCATAAAAGCTTGTTAAATTGACAAAGTTAAAGCATTTTGTCCTAAAAAATAAAAATCTTTGACTTATGCAAAAATAAAATTGCCATTGTCCTATGATCCTTTAACTACAGATTTAAGTGATTTTACCAGATGTGGCAGCACCATTGAGAGACGAATTAGGCCACAAACTCACCCTTGTCAAAAAATGACTCACGCTATTATTAAATAGGGCCAGTCAAATTAATGGAGCTCATTTTTAGAACTAATTTAAAAAGAGAAATATTGGTTTAAATTATTATATATGAGTAATGAACTAAATTAATGTGCTCTCTGAATGCCTTCTGTTACTCCATCAAATAAAAGTCCCAAATGTCAGTTTCTAGCATTTTAAGAGATTGTTGTCAGTTTTCTTTCCTGCTCTTTCTTGATTTAACATCGACGTTCACATGAATGATATATATATACGTCTGTTTGTCTGACAGCTGAACAATCGGCTGTTTGAGGAGCTCGCAATGGACGTCTATGACGAGGTGGATCGCAGAGAAAACGACGCGGGTGAGCTTCATCATCCTCCTCTTCCTCTGTTCCCTCTTATGTCCTACACAAGGTAGAAATATCATGTTTTGAAGAGGGCTAGATGCTACGAGAAAACACCTCCTCCATGGATGATTGAAGGCAGGGGGAAAAAATATTTCTGGCCAGACAGAGAGAGTTTGAAGGACAGCGTGAGGAGAAGAGGAAAAGGAGGCTTTGGAGAGGAAGGCTAAATGGAGAGAGTGAGGGAGGAGAGACTCGAGCGAGGAAGTGCCTCAGAAATTCTTGAGTCTCTCTCCTCCTCCTCCTCCTCAGCTCTTTCTTCTCTGTTTTCCTTCTCTTCTCTCCTTTCCCTCAGTAGCAGTAGCAGTCAAATTGTGCTTTCTGACAGAAGCACTGCAGGTAAGTAGCAAGGACACACACACACACACACACACACACACACACACACAAAACTCAAAAAAACTCCAAGCACAATGCCGCATTAGAGGAATTCTGTTTTTAAGCGTACGTCGTTTATATCTGTGTTTACATGTGGGAGGATGGACCGGCTGCTCGGCTGTTTATGTTCCAACCACGATGACCTTGTTGCTTCAACACACACACACACACACACACACACACGCTCTCACACTCGGGCCTATTTTTCGCCCTGTGTTTGTGTCTCCAGTGTGGCTTACGACCCAGAACCACAGCACTCTGGTAACGGAACGAAGCGCGGTGCCCTTCCTGCCCGTCAACCCTGAATACTCTGCCACACGCAACCAGGTAAACCTACACACACACACACACACACAGCAGAGCACAGGTGAAGCGCCTGAACTCCTACAGCGTGCCATTAAAAATTGTGGCTATATTTAAACTTTTGATAACGACAAAAGTGAGAGGGGGAAAAGTGGCAGACAAAGGTAAAAGAACTCATGAGCAAAATAGACTAAATGTGTCCTCGCTCACAGAAGTGCATGCGTTTGGTGGGAATCTGAAAATTGGTGTGAAATTGGCTGACAGCTCCTCAGCTGTGGGAAAAGGAGAGATGTAATCCATCTGTGTGTGTCTCTCCCCTCTTTATCCTCGTGTGTGTGTGTGTGTGTGTGTGTGTGAGTGTGAGACAAATCCCACATGTCGTCTCACATAGTTTCACCTCATCCGTGTGGCTCATTAGTGTAAATATTGACTTTTAACACACTTCATGTTTGCCGTGCCTTGATTGGCGGTCCACTGCTGTCTATTTATGGTGGGAAACAGAAGAGAAAACACGGTTGAACTTTTTACTCCGTTCTCCTCCCAGAGCGCCGCGTCGCAAAAACAAGGCAACACGCTTTTGCGCAACGATTCCGGCGCAACACTTCTGTGGAAACTTCTTTTTTTTTATTTTTGTTCTCTCGTACGGGATGCCAGCGCGCTCGCGTAATTGCACGGTTTGAGTTTCTCCGCTCACGTTTGTGTATGCGTCAGCACACATGTGATGGTGCGTACGCCGGAGTGTGTTCACTATGACGCTTTTTTTCCACAGCACATGGCCGTTGACCACAGTAGTGGGCTGGATTGCACTTGAATACCACACAACTCTCTTTTCTTTTTCAGAATTTCAGACAGGAATGCCAGTGCGCGCGTGTGTTTTTTAAATAATATTTCGTATTTAAACCCCCTCTTCCTCTCTCTCTCTCAGGGCCGTCAGAAACTGGCACGTTTCAACGCCCGGGAATTCGCCACGCTCATCATCGACATCCTGAGTGATGCCAAGAGGAGACAGCAGGGGAAAGGCCTCAGCAGCCCTACCGGTGAGAAACTGGCAGGAGGTGCATCGGACAGAGCCAGACAACTTTAACCTGTTCACAGGGATACGTGCACATCCATTTATTGACTTTGTATGTGGCTACGAAGGGCGACACGGTGGTGCGGTGGGTAGCACTGTTGCCTCACAGCAAGAAGGTCGCAGGTTCAAGACCCGCCTTGGGCCTGGGTCTGGGGCCTTTCTGTGTGGAGTTTGCATGTTCTCCCCGTGTCTGCGTGGGTTTTCACCGGGTACTCCGGTTTCCTCCCACAATACAAAAAAACATGCTCAGGTTAATTGGTAAACTCTAAATTGCCCATAGGTGTGAGTGTGAGAGTGAATGGTGTGTGAATGGTGTGTGTGCCCCACGATTGGCTGGCGACCATCTGGGGTGTATCCCCCTGCCTCTCGCCCATAAAGTGCGCTGGGATAGGCTCCAGCAGACCCCTGCGACCCCGAAAGGGAATAAGCGGGATAGACAATGGATGGATGGATGGATGGATGTGGCTACGAAGCTTCAGAGCATTCGGTCAATTTCTTTGGAAGCTAATTTTTTTCCTTTTTTCTGCAAGCAGCAACAGACATAATATAGTGCAGATATAAACTGACTTATATCTGCTGCATCCAACCCTTGCTAGCATAAGTATAGAAGAAATCATTAAAAAAGAGAGAAGTGCAAATATTCTATACATTTATCTAAAGGGATAGTTCCAACGTTTCTGAAAATTTGTCTCCATCAGACACGTTGGATTTAGGCATTGATGACGACCAGCATGACTACGACAGCGTAGCCTCTGATGAGGACACGGACAGCGAGCTGACCACCCAGAACAACAACAACACACAACGCAGCAACCGCGCAAAGGTATCGTACCTGAATGCACGCCACGTACCGGCCGGGAGGGGGTTAAACGTACAACTCAGACATGCTCCATTAAACCAAAAAAAAAAAAAGCTATCGAGGATTTTTTCGCTCATTACTGCTTGTCCTTGCATGCTTTTGCGGGGAGTGGCTGCGGCGATGAGGGCTGCCACATAGCTCCTGAGTGACATCACCAACTATTCTGAGTCCTTGTCAGAGAAGCATTGTTCATACAGAGAGAGAGGGACAAAAAGAGAGGGAGAGAGAGGAAAGGGGAAAATGGTGAAATGAGACAATTAAACAACAGATCAATGAGTGTTTTTTTTTTCCCATTTTCCTGTGGACTGGTTTAACTCTTCTATTTATACATTATCAAGTTATTGTATTCAGTTATAAATTACATTGTCTTATCTGTGGTTAGTAATCCGGGCTTGAATGCATGTACGGTATACACTGCATGCAGTATTAAGAGCTGGATGACTGAAGCGTATTGAAGAATGTCCCATGAAAGATGTTTTTACTGGGTCAGTTTGAGGGAGTGGTACAACCGTTGGAGCTTGCTCCAGGGTCACAGGAAGTGGGGCGGTGGGGGGGGGGGTGCTTTCAGAGAAAGAACTAAGGGTCTAGTGTCTAATATGTGTGTGATCAGCTGTACTTCTGGCCTCGGGGCCTCTTCCTCGTACACAGTAGTAAGCTCTGTTTTGATCTGGCTCAAAGAGCGCTGATATGCATATCCCCATATCACCTCTTACGCTCCATATTTTGAAATCAACATTACCATGAAATGTAAAATCTATTTAACAAGGTTTTTTATTTTCATGACAAAGATGAGACTAAATGATTTAATAAATCTACTTCTCGTCACTTTCTCTGCCCACTCTGTCTGTCTTCCTACTCATCTGTTTGTCTGTTTATCCGTCCAGAGTATGGACTCGTCGGACTTTTCGGACGGGCCCATCACGCTGCAGGAGTACCTGGAGGTGAAGAAAGCTCTGGCCTCCTCAGAAGCGAAAGTTCAGCAGCTGATGAAGGTCAACAACAACCTCAGCGAGGAGCTGCGGCGGCTGCAGAAAGAGGTAGGGAGTACAGGGGGGGGGGCTGATTTGTTTAGCTGAGTATCAGGCAAATAAGGTCAGCATTTCAACCACAGAAGATAATGAGGGATAGACATCAGAAAGTGGAAAGTTAAATGTCTCATAATATACAGTATTCTGGCTTCTCTTTGCAGCTCTAGAATGCATACCATGGTTTTGATTTATCCCATTCCCATGAGCCTCTCTACTAATTGGGGGTAAACATTGACCTTATATATCACAAATCCAGGCTGTGTGCATTTCTCTGTGGATTGTATTTATAGAACACCAAGCTTTTTTTTTTTTTTTATAAGCACAACAGCAATTTCCACTATATGGCACCTTCAAGACATTCAACCTACTGTTATTTAATAATAGTGGAGTTCAACAGGGGACATGTAGGAGAGATTAGGAGCTGCAAGCAAGGCCAGCATGATTTGCTTCTTAGAAAGCTGTACATGAAAACGTCAAAGTCAGATAGGGCATGATTACTGGATGACAGGCTGATTGATAAATGCAACGCAGAGTGACAAAGACAGGCTGGTCGCGAAGGAACAATTGATCCAGACAGAAGGGGGTCAGGATGATGGAGAGACAAGTGAATATTCTAATGTCTTTGCAAGCTGATGCATCTTTCCTGACAGGGTGTCATTTTCCGGCTTTGCCGTCACTGGAAGATGTATTTTGGTGGCAGATTTTCCTACGTTATCTAGGAGCTGCAGCTGCTGTCATTCTAATGCGGGGCTTCAGCGTCACAAACACCGGTTTCCATTCTAGCTGTCAATTCGGGTTTTTACTCGTCTGTTGTGCACCGTGGCTTCATTTGGTTTTTCTGTGAGTCATCACCATAAACTCATTGTGTTCATTAGTGGCTGCCAGTGTCTTTTTTTCCCCCTCATCTTGTCCTGTCAACTGGAGCTATAGTGAATAGTTGAGGCAAAAACACACATACACACCGCAGATGACAAATATTGTCAGATTAGATGGGAGCCATCAGGTTGAGATCTTCATTTCCCTTCACTCGGTATTTACAGGTATGTAGCCCTCCCCTCCTTCCCCTCACCTAACCCCTGCCTCATCCTGTTCTCCCCATTACAGACATGAGTTAAGCCTAGTTTATACTTCTGCGGATGGAGCTACGCCGTCGACGTGACTCAGGCTTTTGGAGGGGGGGGGGGTAATGTGTGGTTATGTAATTCACCGCCACAGTACAAGGCGGAGTTCTTGCGTTCTCCTTCACAATGGAGAATGCATCGAGATCCACATGTTAATGCTTTTATCGCAAATGTTGAAGCGCAGGCGACAAGAGAAGCCGCCTGCAGAGGGGGGCGTGTGCCACCACTTTGACCCGACCACAGCCCTCTGGGGGGGGTCTGCGTCCACGGCGTAGCTACACGCCCAGAAGCGTGAACTAGGCTTTAAAATGTGCAGCCCTGTATTGCCCTTCTACTGTACCTGTGATGATGGATGCTTGTCTTTGACCATTCAGTTGACTCACCACCCCCCCTCCCCCCTCCCCTCAACCTCCCCATGTCCCTCCCTCCATCCTCTCATCCCTCCCTGCTCCCTTCCTCCTCTCCTGTAGATCACGCGGATGCAGACAGAGAACAGTGCGCTGCGGGGGGGCCAGCAGGCTGGGGGGGTAGCCGGCCATGGGGTAGGGGGGCCTGGAGGAGGAGGAGGCCATTGGCCAGGGGGCGGGATGCGAGGAGGAATTGGTGCAGGGGGTCTAGGCGGATTCGGGCCCGGAGCGGACCCCCCGGGCCTCTCGGTGCCCTCCTCCGTCGCCCCCCACTCCCATCCGTATCGGAGGGACCGCCAGGCCTTCTCGATGTATGAGCCGGGGGCGGCCCCCGCCCCCACGGCCCATGGTCCCCCAGCCCTGGACTCCCTGGCAGCCCGCCTGCAGCCCCTCAACACACCCAGCGTAAGTTAGAACTCCCCCCGGCCCCCCTTTTCCCCCCTCCTTCCTTCCTCCTGGTTACGGGTGATGGTCCAGCTCTTGTCTCTCTATTTCCCCTTGAGTCTCTCTCTCTCTCGATCTCTCTCTCCTTGCATCTCAGCTCCCGGATCTTTCTCTTCTAAAGGTCCAGTTGTGCATCACCCCCCCCACGTCGAGATGGTGTTGTAGCACCAGCCTCAAAAAAAAAAATGTATATATATTTATATATATATATATCAGAGATCAGAAGTAATAATGTACTTGAAAGGGAAATTGCACAAGTGCGACCTGATGCAAGAAAGATGGAAAAGAGGGACTGTCTTGTCTGTTCTGTTGCCTGGTGACGCCTCTGATGCTGCTCTCTCTCTCTAGCCTGCTCTGCACCCTTTGACCTTTTTACATTTTCAGCCTTTTTGTTTTTTTTTTTTCTTTTTTTTTGACCTTCCAGTTAGCTTTCCTGCTGCTGGACAGCCGATTTAAGTCTGGAGACGCTGCACACTCACACACACACACATGCATGCATGCACTAATGGGGGAACGTTTTACAGGCCAGATCAACTCGTACGCTACCTGATGTTGCTGGAGCAAATCGACAACATCTGACCCCAAGTCCCCCCAGTTCACCCCAATCTCCCTACACAAAGATTTACCTGTCTGTTTTCTTTCTGTCTGTCTGTCTCTTCACCTGTCTGTCCCTCGCTCACTGCAGCGCAGCCGTGCATCCTCTGGATGTAAGCATTCTGTCTGTCATCGCCTCGTTTGCCATTTTCATTTTTAAAAAATGAAGGATTCTGTCACACTGTGCATCACTCTCCTTTTTTTTTTTGCTTTTTCTGCATTCTAATAATATGGAGATCAACAGTAGTGTAGAGTACGTGTGTAGCGGTGTAGATGACGGCGTTGGTTGAATCTCAGTGCTAGATAGCTGTAGAAGTGGAGGGTGATGATTGGGCACTGGGCGCGCTGCCGTGTTGATCTGGCGCTGCTCTCACTGGCTCGTTGATCTGTTTTTTTTCTGCTGTTTTATGAAATCATCTGCTCTCTTTTTTTCCTCCATCCATCTCTTTTGCCCACGCATCTCTATTTCTCCTCCTCTATCCATCCTTGTCTTCCCCTCTCTCTTCACAGGTAAGGAAAGGTAGTATAGGGGGTCCAGCGCCGTACGGGGGCCATCATCTGTCCGGGTCTACTGAGATGGGCAGATACGCAGTGAGTTCTTCCAGATTTTAGTGCTTGTTTCGCTGCAGAAATTGAAATCCTGAAAAATGAAAATATATCATTTTTGGTACAAATAGTCCAATTATCTAATTGCACTGGTAGATGATTTTGCATATTTAATTTTTTTGCTGTGAAGTATATATATATATATATATATATATATAACTGCCAGTGAAGTAAAATCATTTTGAGAATATTGAAGTAACTGTACCAAAAACAAGCAAATTTAACGTGTTAAAATTTCAGTTTTTGCAATGCAGTTTTTCCAACCTTCATGATAATGTATTTAATCCATTATATATATCCATTACATTAGCTTTATATATATATATATATATATATATATATATATATATATATATATATATATATATATATATATAATTTTAAGGCGGTCTCCTAGGTGTAACTACTATAATACACTGCCTTAGAATATCAACTCTAATCCTGCAGTTATGTATTTTTTCTAAAGACAAGTCCCAAAGTCTAACATTTTTAGAAATCGCTCTTAAGATTCGCATCCATAGCACAATTTAGTCAAAAGACTCACAGGGGAAAAAATATACTGTTATAAATATAATCAATTTCTGAAAGCAATTACAAGTGTTCACAATCAACGTGTGAGTGATCGTTTTCTTCAGCTGCTGAGAACAAATGCTTTAACTCCGTGGGTTAGTGGAGGCATCGTTAGGCTCTGTAAAAGATGGCCGACAATAGTCATGATGCAGCGTTTCGTTGCCGTTTCCCTCCCCAGGCGCCGAAAACAGAGAAGCACGGCAGCGGCACGGACAGCGACTACGACAACACACAAACGTACGACCTCTCACTAAGGTCAGACTCACTGCACGTCACGTTAGACAGAAGTGTGTGTGCGTGCGTGTGTGTGTGTGTTTGCCTTTTGGGCCTAGTTTTACAGCTTTAAAACAAGGTTCTTTGTTGTGTTAAGAGAATATCATCCAATGGAATAAGCTTCTTCTCCAATAACAGACTACCCGTAATGTTTTTGCAGTGTACTCCTAAAGTGTTGAGGCTCTGCAGTCCCTGTCAGAATACCAGAACATCACCAGACGCAGTCACACCTCCTCATCGGCCCAACGTGTTGATTAAAGTGTGTGTGCGTTCCTCTTTCCAGTATGGGTCGCAGCAGCGAGGAGGAATGTCGCGGGGAGGCTGAGGAGGGGGGAGGCGGGGAGGCGGGGGAGCCCGACCCCACCCTGCCCTGCACAGAAGATGTTATATTGAAGACGGAGCAGGTGACCAAGAACATCCAGGAGCTGCTCAGGGCGGCTCAGGAGTTCAAACACGACAGGTAGGCGAGACTCATCAGCCCTGAAATGAATTATACTAATTCTGTTCCTGCTGACGAGAGCGACCCAGTCCCCTTAACGGGTTGAGACACTTAGAAGTCACAGGAACATTTGGCACTAAAAGCAGCAGCCTGCTGCAGCTGTTAATGTGAAATTGTGTCCGTCGGGATGGGTTTCTGGCTCACTGGGTTTCAAAATCGTGCGCTCATGACGCCACTGTTTTACAGATTGGTTTGAGTTACACTTCACTCGAGAACAAGCTTGTTGCACAAATCAGCGGTTTTCAAAGTGAGAGGCCGTGTCTCAACAGAGGGCATGGTGAGAGGGGGAAAAAAAACACACCCGGCGAGGAGCAAAATAAAATGATTTTTAGTATCTTAAGTGAAAGTGGGGTGAGCAGAAAACAGACTCCTATTGTAGTATTAATTATTCCTCTAACTTGCCATTTCCACACATTATTAGTATATTTAAATTGTATTGCATATAAGATTTGTACCACATTTACACCTGTGCAGTATATAACGTTTATGCAGAATACTTTATGTATTGATAAATTTGTCACACTTTCAATGCAACAACATTTCATGCAGCATTCACCTGTGCATATCTACACAATAAAGTCTGTCTCAGTCTAATTGATTCCCACTCAGACAGAGGTGAGCGAAATAAGGCGGCAAGATTTATATTCTATTGCCTTTATGGAAATGAAAAGCAAAGCTGGACATGGTGACCAGTGATGATATAAAAGAAAATTTGTAAAAATTTTCCAAAGGGGCCATGTGTTAAAAACATAAAGATCTTAGGATTATTATATTTAAGCAGATAATAGAAGGTGATTAAAATGTTTTAAAAATATGTTCTTGTGATGTTTATGATATTTATTTTTTTTAATCTTTTTTTTTAAGCCTATGTGGAACAGTCCAATCACCAGTAATAATAATCTGTTCCACCACTGTCTTAAATCGTTGTGCCAGCTTCTCTGTGCAATGACAAATGTCTTCCTCTTTAGCTTTGTTCCCTGTTCTGAGAAGATCCACTCTGCTGTCACTGAGATGGCCTCACTCTTCCCCAAAGTACGTTCACTTGTTGTTGTTGTTTTTCACCTTTTTTTTTTTTTTTTTTCTCCACCATATGAGTCCAGATCTGATTCTCCTCCTTTCCCCCGTAGCGCCCCGCGTTGGACGCCGTCTACTGCTCCCTCCGCCTGTTGGCCTCCAGCGCCTCGCGGTTGCAGGTGGAGTGCCGCAAGGCGGCGCCCGCGGAGCCCGGCGCCCCCGCCGTGGACTACCAGCTCCTCACCCAGCAGGTCATCCAGTGCGCCTACGACATCGCCAAGGCTGCCAAGCAGCTGGTCACCATCACCACCCGCGAGAAGAAGCAGTGACCCAGCGGCTGCACGGGGGGGGGGGGGAGAGAGGAAGGAGTCGACACGTGGCTGTGCCGAGATGGGGGGGGGCGATGGAGGTAAATCACACTAATAGAAGGGATGACGAGGGAGCGAGGGAGCGGGAGTCGGATGAGAAAGAGAAGAGCATCGGTTAAGTAGAAACGAGGAGAAACCTGACGGGTGTGGAAGCGTGAAGTGAAAGTAGGGGAAGGACGAGCGGGAGGATCCAACCAGACGTGTATAATAAACCGCTTTAACTGTGATAACGCAACGGTGGAGACACAGCACAGCCGACCCCCAGATGCCGCTTTATTTATTCCCCCCCCCCCCTCCCTCAATCATCACTCTCCGTCGCTGGAGAGGGCTGGAGGCGACTCCGCGTCTTCTCCGTCCCTCCATCCATCCTGCGACGTGTCCGGATCTCTCTTCCTCTTTTTCCTTGTCCTCCTCCTCTCTCTCTCCAACCAGACGTGAGGTCGCCGCCCCCCCACCACCACCACCACCACCCCCACCCCGCTCCACACCTTTCTGGGCTCCTTATCTTTTGCAGGTTATCTTTTCCCCCGTTGTTGGTGGTACACAGCATGATCTGGCATGTTCTCATTTCTTTCCTCTCTCCTTTTTTTTTCCTCCGTTTTCATTTGAAAACGCAGACTGGGTTTGGTCTGCACCTCTGAGGACAAAAAAAAAATGACTGACTTACAAAAACGAAACACTTACACTGGAATAATTGTGATTTATTGTCATTGTTTATCATGTCGTTTTTTTTTTTGTATTGATATTTTTACTGACTGTCATCTTGATTTAACTGTTTATGTTTGTTTATTTCGTTGTCTCAGATATGATTCTCATTTAGTGGAATAGGGAGACGGTGGGAGTGTGTGCTCGACCTCTTACTGGGATTTAAGGAAACATGCACACATACACTTAAGAAATAACCTGTGAAGTGGTCCTCAACATTTTCTCAAGCACTCCGTTCCTGGGTGACAGTTGAGGTTGAATTTGTTCTTTTTTTTTTGTTTTGTTTAATTTTTATTTGTTATATGTCCAGTTGCCAAAGGGGGAGACAGTGTTTTGGGAGAGATCCGCTTTTAGTTACAGTCCGAAAAAAATGTTCTTTCGCGAAACCCCTCGTCTGTCTCCCCAGACAGTGCTTGATTTACCTTACAGTTTGCCTCATTTAAACAGAGCCAGTGGAATCATCTCAGAATCAACCCCCCCCCCCCCCCCTCCCCCTCCCCCTCCTCGTCTTCGCGTCGTTCGATCCAGTTCGTGTCGTGAGGATTAACCCCCGGCAGTCTCGCTTTAAAAGCAGCGTCTTGCATGTGATCAGCCGCGACCGGTTGATGCAAAAAAACAAAATAAAAACAAAACTGGTATGTTGCCGTTCAGCTTTAAGTAGACCTGTGGAAAAGCACCAGCTCTAGCAACCTGGAACACAAACATGGTGAGAGATGCTCATGGTGTCATTTCAATTGGGGAAGTACATTTAAATGGGTTAAGCCACCTCGTGTGTGCTTGATATAGTTTGCCTTATTTTTTTTTCCATTTTTCGAGACTGTCTGGCAAGCACAATCAAGCCCACGTTTTTTTTTTTTTTTTTTTCCTTTTTCTTCTCGATTCAAACCTCTGTCATGGCCTGCTGATCTGGGCCACGGACGAGCTTCCTGTCTCTGAACTCTGCCAATGGGAGACGGCATCGGGAACCAAGATTCCTACTATTTTCTTTCCTCTCTCTCTCTCGCACTTAGCCTTTTGTAGGTTTTAAAGCTTGTCGTACTGTGCCGAACAACTAATGGTCATTTCTGCACCACAGGACGCGGATGGGACCTTCCTACCCGTCCTGAAGGACCGTCCTCTTCTAGTTGTAGCTGATGGTTCTCCGGCCGGTCTCTTAAAGTGTTTGCGGCTTTACGAGTTTTCTAATCAATTCTCTGCACATTAACATATGTCCTCATTCTTTTTTTTTTTTTTTTTTTTTTTTTTTTTTTTAAAAAGCAGTCGCATCTCAATGTTGTTTGTTCTTGTTATTTGCAGCCTGTTGACACCTTGATGAGCCCTGAGCACTTTGAGAGATTGATGCCAGACCACCTAGAGTACCTCTCTGTCCACTTTACTCGTGTTTAGTTGTTTATTTTTTTGTGTAATCTTTTCCCCCTGAATCACTTCCCTGAGGTCTTTTGCCTGTCAGTCTTCCTCAGCAGGGGGAGGTCGGATCATTTGCTCCCGTTTTCCTGTCAAAACGCGTCTGAGAAGACTTCTTAAAAATTGATGGTTATTTGACATTGAATGCCTTTGCACATCATCATTATCATCATCTCCTGTTGGACTGGCTGAGCTACAGTGACGACTGCTGAAACAACACAAAAAAAACCTGTCCCTTCAATCATGATCGCCCAAGTTTTAGACTAGAGCCATATATATGAACATATATTTTCATGCTATATTTTATATTAAGCTATACGTTAGGGTTATGTTTGTGAGATATTTATGTTTATTTGTTGGCCAAAGTGGGCTTCAGGCTGTGGGATCTGTTCACCAAATCCACAGGAAGGCCCTGAAAGTCCTGACACCTGATGTACTGGTGGATATTTGAAGTCTCGTGCGTTATGGTTACGCTGTGGTATTTCCCCTCTCTGTGATTTCACATGTCGTACGTATTTTAACTATCCTGCTGGAATCCACACAAAAAAAGACAGCGCGGTATTAGTTGCACTATTTTACAAACACCAGCTGGGTGAGGTAGGATCGACGTCACGTGCTGCACTCTTCCTGAGTTCAGAGTACATTAGGTGCAGGATGCTGGGTTTTGCTGTGGGATGGTGCAATAGGAAAAAAAAGTCTGAAGTGCACTCGAGCTCAGCACTACGGTCATCTCAGAGCTGCGGGAGGAGGAGGGGGGGTCTGAAACGCACACGGCCTGCCCCCCCACCCCCCGGGTTAGCGGACACTACGTAGGGTGCCTCTAGTGTGAATGTCAAAAAGCTTCCGTCAGTTCACTTTCTACATCATGTCGACGCTTTTTCTTTTTCTATTTTTTATTTTTTTTCTCCTCAAAAATCCAGTCAAGCGCCCTCACCAGTTGGACCAAGCCTTCCACAAAAGTACAAAAAAAAACGTGAAATTGTCAAGCGGGTGAATTACACGAACACGGTTCTGACACCCTGGCCCCGTACTGTTGCTGTCCCCGTGTCTCTTCACAGCTCTACACTTTTTGGAGATGGGTGATGGGAGAGTTATCTTTTAACAGAAGATGTTAAAAACTGTATAAAGTAGAGAAAACAATGACTTAAAAAAAAAAAAAAAGGTCAATCGTTAATGGAAACTCATAAGCTGTACATTTGTAATAAAATAAAACAAGTTAATTGTCCTGGGGTCCGTCTGTGCCTTTATTACTTCATCACAGATGGAGACTTCTACGTGCAGGTAAGGACACTTCTTTTTGTCTTTAATAATGAATGCCCAATTTACAGCATTAAGGGGCTACTAGTTTGTGCAATTGAATCATTAAATCCATGATACTAATTAGTACAGTGTGCCATGCATGTTTTTCTGCTCCTTGCAGCTCTTACCAGACATTACATCACTGCAGAGGAACTTCCTCAACCGTTGAGACGAATTGATGTTGAATCGCGTTGCACCAATGCACCAACTTATGTCCTTTAGTTCACCCTATTGATTTGGAACTCACCAATCATGCTATGATTCTTCTCAAAAATACACTATAAGACAATGACATTTGAGGATAGGTTTCTTCTGTTTTTAAATGTGTTAAAACAAAGGTCAGGTGGCAATATGAACAATGAAAGAGGTTTTCCTTACACACACTCATTTTGTGCAGAAATGCATTGAAAAGAATTTGGTGCTTCTGGTTTTTTAAGCATCGAACTCCCTCTTCGTATTTCCCTGACACAAAGAGGGAGTTTGTTACTAAAACGTTTAATATTAAAATATGCCCATTGGATTTTAATAAGTTAAATTGGAAATACATTTTTAGACAGAAGACTTGTGGATTCTGGACCCTGTCACTCAGGTTGTAAGTGGATCTTCAAACTGAGTGACGATTTTAATGTTCATTAGGTACCAGACTATTTAACTAATGAGCCTGTCCTTTAGAAATAGTAGAAATATTTTAAAATCTATATCCTGAAATTATTATTTTGCCTCAATCAGCCATTGCCGGAGCTGTAGACTAACGTGTGTGTGTACGTGTGTGTGCGCAGATAGCTCAGAATTAAAGTTATTTGGTCTAAAACTGAACTTTTCAAATGTATAAAAACCACAATCCACACATTAAATTTCTGTCAAGTAATTATTGTCTTCGTAAATCATTCCCTACAAATCAAGTCATATTCCAAAAAATATATATAATATATATCATGTACCACAGTGTTGCCTAAAACAGCAACTGACATGTTCACATACTAAACCTTCATAGGTAAAAACAAGGTTACTATGAAACAGTAAAAATAAAAACTAAAGTATAGATGGAATTCAACAATTATTGTACAGACTTTTGACATTGATGATTAATGGGCTGTAAAATATGGGACACCATCAGAAATGTTTTTTAGACTATAATATATA
Organism: Eupleurogrammus muticus; assembly: GCA_036785175.1. Classification (NCBI taxonomy): domain Eukaryota; kingdom Metazoa; phylum Chordata; class Actinopteri; order Scombriformes; family Trichiuridae; genus Eupleurogrammus; species Eupleurogrammus muticus. The sequence continues at coordinate 1,235,155 of JAYKQN010000009.1, read as the reverse complement.
TAAAAATATACATGAAATGCATGTGGAGCACTAAAATAGACCTGTAACCTTTGTAATTATTCTTTAATGGCTTTTATTTCGCGTCTGTGATTGTAGATTTACCCCGGTAATAATATAAAATCTATGGCAGTATGCGTTCACCTAGAATCTGGTAAAAACCTCTTCAGACTCCGTTTCTGCCTCGTGGTTTTTTCAGGTTCAGTTCTGGGGTTTTCCAGCAACACCTCAGTGCTTTTTACACAGTGGTCGAGTCCAGCTCCGTAGCGTACACGCAGTGGTCGATATACGCGAGGCTTCACTCCTCTACGGGTGCTCGTCTGAGCTGGAGGAGCTGGGCAGGAGGACGCACTCCTGCCTTCGGCCCCTTTTCCGCCTCCTGTTTGTGATTCGCAGCCTCCTGCGGATGACGTCTGTAACACAAAGCATCAATCAGACTCACTCACATTACGTGGATAGATACGAGATGAATAGACTTATCTGAATTTATCTGCCAAGAGACCTTTTTTCTTAACAATTTCCTCACAAATACACAGTTAGACCTTAGATCCCGTACAATAGTTCTACAAGCAAAGACAATGACATTAAGGAATCAGTGTTAACACAAAGATCAGTTGCCTATATGTACAATAAAAGAGGTTTTCCTTGCACACACTCATTTTTGTGCAGAAATGCATTGAAAGGTTTTGGTGCTTCAGCTGTTCAGCATCAAACCCTCTTTGTGTTTCTGTGGTGGAAGTATAGTGACACAAAGAGGCACTTTGTTACTAATAAAGCTCATCGTTGAACGATTTGTATTTGATTTGAATAATACTAATTCCAAATACATTTTTGCACAGAAGGCTTGTAGATTCTGGCTGCAATCAATCGTATTGTAAATGCATTATGAAGGGATCTTCAAACTGCATGAATAGCCTTCCCTGTTGAGCTGTGGTGGAAGAAAAAGGACACAAAAAGACTTTGTTACTAAAAAGATTAACATTAAAACATCTCTATTTGATTTAAATAACTCAAATTGCAGTAGAAGAACAGTGATACAAAGAGGGACTTTGTTAAAAAGTTAATTAGTAAAATATTACTATTCAATTGGAATAATTAAACTTTTAAATGCATATTTGCACAGAAGGCGTGTGTCTCTCTCTCTCTAGCGCCACCTACCTGCCACGCTGTCGTAGTCCTGCCGCGGGTCCCGCCAGTACAGGCTGGGCGTGGTCCTCCAGTGGCGGTACAGGCGCGTGTGCAGCACGGACAGCGTGAGGAGGATCAGCAGGAAGCCCAGCGCCGCCGCCGCCCACACCGCCTCGTCCGTCCTGGGGGTCCGGGGCCACCCTTGGTTCAGGGGGGGCAGGCGACTGGCGGGCTGCGGGTCGGGGTCCCGCCGGGGCGGGGGCTCCGAGGGGCGTTTGGGGGCGGGGCCCTGGCCGTGCGGGCGCTTGTGCTCCACCTCTCTCTCCTCCACGTCCACCACCTCGTTAGCCTTCGTTTTCCCGTCCTCCTCCGTCACTCGTTTAGCAAAGTCCTTCCGTTCGAGGGCTGGCGTTCCAGGCCGGGCCGTGCGGTTTCGCCCTTCAGCGGAAACGGCCATCCTCGTCAAGGCTTTTGGGTGTTCGAGGTCAGCGCGTTCAGGACTGGGCTGCGGGATTGTCTGCTGCGACCCATCGTGTTTCTGGGCTGCTACGGGATCAGGTTCGAGTGAAGCCCTTGATATATTCGACCTTAAAGCCGTCGTGGGCCTGAGTGTGGAGCTCTGGTTTTCTCCACTGGGGGGAGGATCCGCTGACGGTCTGTGTGTGCCGCTGCGGTTCTGGGCGCCCCCCGTCCTGTTGGTGAGGGTTTTGTTGGTTTGCTCGGTCAAAAAAACGGAGACCTGCACCGTGGTGTTTTCTTTCATGTTCCCATCCGCGTATTTTTCGCTTTTCGCCCTTCTCCGCCTCCGCCTCCTCCTCCTGGCCTCCGTTTTCGGTCCTGAGATGGTGCGCTCACAGCACTGCCTCAGAGACCTCTGGGGATTCAGAGAAACGGAGAAACTTAGACGCATCTACAGGACTACGACTGAAATAACTCTGTGCCGCTTTAATTATAGTGCAATTAACATTTCTGAGAAATCAGCACCATGAGAACAGAAGCCGAAGCGGTTGGATCTCCAACCTCATTTTCCTCGGGGCGTCCCTCTGCCGACCATGTCAGCAGCAGGTCGTATTTCCTGCTCCGGCTCACGCCGCCGAACGCGTTTCCTGCGGACGCCCTCGTGGTCTCCAGCCAATCACAGACCTCTGGTGAGGATGCCGTAGACAGCTCCAAAGTGCGACCCCAGGACACCAGAGCTACAGGCTGAGCACAAAGAAACAGTGTGAGAGCACATATTCAAAAGGACAATAGCATCCAGTATTACACTATCCTTTAATAATAGGCTGTTTTCTCTTCTTGCATTTGGTCAACATAGCTGACATAGCTACAAAAAATGTCGTCGATTAAGCAGATATCTGATAGGCCTGGTCGTGTTTAGTAAAATACCCAAGAGGTTCACTCGAGCAAAAGTGGAATTATATTTTAGTTTGAGTAAAATGGGTGAAAAAAGGTTAAACTTAAACTTTACAGGGTTTCCTGCAGTTTTTTTAGGTTACATTCAAGTCTTTTTAAGATCTCTTGAGTCCTACCGGCAAAGAAAAACTTATAAATGAATGACAGAAGATTGGTGATGTGGAGACGCTGTTTTCTGGTAAAAGGATGATATATATATAAAGATATTATAGTATGTTAGGAGTAGGATGATGCTGAGGTAAATTATCTCTTAGCATCCACCCTGACAATGACGATTCTAAGATTCAAGATTCACCACTTTTTATTTAGACTGCAATCTTTAATCAGAATGGCAAAACTTTTGAGGAAAATGCGATACAGATTAAATTACCTACTGCACAAATTTTAGGATGCAGATATCAAAATTAAGTCTTTTTAATTTATTATTTCCAAATTCATAAATTTAATGCTTTTAAGACATTTTAAGACCCCTGTGGAAACCCTGCTTTAACAGAAATATTGAGATTCTGTGTTACAGAGCAGATAAAGGACGTTTAGTACCATGTGTTCCTGGAGCTGTGGATGTGAGGTAATGATGTATTCTGGCAGACAGGAGCGGGCCAGCACAGAAAGGAGGCGGCGCTCATGGAGAGGAGCACAGGGATGGTACAGCAAAACGATAGCTCCATGCTGGAAAAACACACACACAAGCAAATATGTGACATCAGTGTGATGAAAATGCATGAAATTCAGTAGCTACAAATAAGTGCCTCAATCGTGCAAATTTTATGTCTGATAATAATGTTTGTTTTTTTTTACTGAAGAGGGGGAAACATCTGGTTTCTTCTGTGTAGAAAAAAACATCTGACAAACAGCAGCAGCTGTGATATACAGGACATTCTGGCATCATGTGCTGACCTATTTATTTATATATATATATATATAATCCCTGATATGCTATAGTGATTCACTGAAAGAAAATCCATATCTAGTGGCAGCTCTGCAGCCAAGCCTCTAAAGGGAGTGGGATTTCTGGCACATTCCCATGTATTGATGGTTAATTTACAACACTTTTAATCATAATTCTGCAGTTTGATGCAATTCTGGGTTTACTGGGCAAATAATATTAGATGGACTGTTCAGGAGTGGGCAACATATGGTCTCAGAATAACGGGTTATTCAATGAAATCATTTAAGACATGATGCTTACTTTGCATGTTTTAAAGTTGCAAGTTTTGCAAATGTTAAAATCTACTGCACTGTTATGATATAGGGGCTATGGCATGTGGATAAAAAGGTCATTTTATGGTACATTGACAGTGTGCATTTGTATGAGTGAAGAGCTCTGAAATGCTGAATGTGCGTTACATGCGTGCAGGTATGTGGGTCTTGAGCTGGAACAACAGGTTCACAAAAATGTGACCCTGTTATTTATTTATTTTTTCCCCAGGAACAAAGCGGTGCTTACGGTGATCATATATCAGGTGATTGAGCAGACAGAAGCAGACGCCCCAACCAGGAAATGCTCGATGTCACGACTTACATGCAAGTTATTGAGCCACCGCTGAGGAGGACAGTACAGGTACTCTCCATGCTCTGCCTCCACTGGTCTGTACGCCCCGCTACAACACACACATGCACAAAAAACATCTGTCAGTGACTTATGGCAGCACAGCAGATACTTCTGTGGGTTTATTCTATCTGCCCTCACCTGTTGGGGATGCTGTGGCTGTAGGAGATGGGTTTATCCATGCAGATGGGCCTGGCTGGCTGTAAAGAGGAAAGTTCAGTTTACCACCATTTACCTGGATTTGCTTAGTAAACAAGTATGCAAAGAGGAGATTGTGCTTATCCCGCGTTTTATTTGAAGTTGTAATATCCCTAACAATGCTTTAACATCTCTCTCAAGGTTTTCTCTGGAGCTCTATAAATAACAGAATGAGCCTCTCCTCAGATTGCCTGATTTGGATGTCTGCAAAAGATGGGTAAGCTATGACTGCTTTACTATTGTGACACAGGCAAAGTCACTGAGTAGGCGCTGTGTAAATGTTGTTTGGTTTTTGTGCAGGCTTTTAGTTCCATTCCTGCATTAGCTTAACGTACATGGACTTTGATTTTGGTTTTGTCTCTGTGCACATACTCAAAGTGTGTGTTCTGATTCCAGGATACAGCCATGTCACTGTTACTGTTTGGAGGGCCAAAGGTCGCGGAGGATCGACTCGAGATAGCAGCGTGACAGATATAAGGCGCTTGTAAAAAAAAAAAAAAAAAAAAAAAAAAAGTGTGTTTACTCACCTCAGGATCATACACCGTGACAATACTGGGGGGAAGGCTCTGCAGACAGAAGCAGAGAGAGAGAGGACACGGGTCAAGCTGAGGGAGACTGAGATGGGGAAGCAGATTGTAGGAGCCGGTTTACACAACCTGCTGCAGGGTTTCCTATTAACAATAGGCCTGTTACTGCGTGATTGTTCAAACTTCCTGGCACCCAGCGTACTACGGCTACACCCCACCCGTAGAGCTGGAGAGTCACTGAGGATGAGGATGAGGGTGATGAGGTCTGCTGTATCCATGGTTACCTGAGGAGACTGTGGCCATGGCGCCACTGGACAGTCCCAGTGAACACCCCCCGCAGGCAGGTCCCTGTCCAACGAGAACTGACACACACACACACACACACACACACACACACACACACAGGTTAATGGACATAAATATGAGGTAAAACCAGCAGAAACCGGGTTTTATGTTCCTACATTTTACCTTCCCGGAGTCACAGCCCGCCGGCCCCGCAGCCTCCGCACCGCCCCGGCCCAGACTGACCCACAGCGCCGCGAGCACGGCCACCGCAGGCGGCCGCGGGCACGAGGCTCGGCTCGGCATGGTGGCCCCCGGTCCGGTCCGGTTCGGTCAGGTCAGGTCATCCGAGGCGTGAAAAAAGGGGCCAACGTGGAGCTCATTGTCACGGTTCCCACCTCGAGCTGCGGTCACGGACAGAAGCGACCTTTCATCAACATCTTTTTATTTACATGTTTGTTTCCATGTGACCCTGTTAGCTAACCGAGGCTAACGCTAGCTCGATGCTTTACATCACAACGCGACAACAAGCGGGGAAACTCGTTCAGTTGCCACGCAGAAAGTACATTAAGAGTCCTCTCAACATCGCTTCGCCTGTGTATGAGAATCCGAAAAATAAAACGGACTTTGTTATTGAAGAACTTTAGGAGTTTTTCCTTTTGGATTTTCAAAATAAGAGCATCGACGGAGTAGGGCTAGTTTGAACATGCGGCATTTTGAGCGTCAACCACGTGACTATTTGCATTTCTGTGAATGTAGTAGTATTTGACATGTTCTCCATCAATTAATGATAGACCTGAGTTCATATATATATATATATATATATATAAAAAAGAAATGTTCACATATTTACTTCAACAGAAAACTCTAATTTCCGATGTCTCTTTTCTACGTTCAGCTAACTTTACACAACTGTTCAGCTACGGAAGCTGGAAAGGACCAAAGTGTAGAGTGTGAGGTTTCTAATCCTGTTGCTTTAACTCTGAAAGCCCACTGGGAGGCGACAAAACGTGTAAAACCAGTGTTCATGCTTCTTCTGGTTCATTCGATTGTTTCCATGATGAGTTTTATTTGATTATCATGCAATCTATAAACTAACTAAACATCCTGCAACGATAATTAACATGTTAAATAATTAGCGCATATCTGATTTTATTACTATACATTGTTTTGCATAGTTTCTTGAAAGGTAGATTATTAAAGGTGTTTGTACGGGGGTAGCTGCAGGCGCTGTTTTGTCAGCACAGGTGTTGAAACAGGCCTTACCTGTTGAGACAGGTGAACTTTTAGGTGAACCAGCTATTCTGGATGGACTAGTAACAGGATAACACGGTGCCACGGTGCTGCTTTTCAAAATAAAATCAACTCTGCATTATGAAAACTCAAGCCTACAATCAGTCGGGTGTCGCATACACAGACGATACATATGAATGAGAACATTAACAGTACATATACAAATATATAGGAATATTGGGTTATTTTTTTTCTAATGCTAATTACGAAAAATAATAATAATAGCGATTTTATTTTGAAAATGGTGAAGCGGAGGCTCTTTTATGTTGAAACTCTGCTCAGTGCCCCTCCCACCACCCACACCTTGTCATTAAAGTGTACAGGTGGGTCTGTCAGGAGAGGAGACCTGGATCCCTGGAGAGGAGAAATCTGGACCTGAATGGAGTCCACCCTCCCCAAAGGTTTGCTGTCCTTATTTTCTGCGTTGATTAGTCCTCACTGTTGTAGATGGATTCAGTCTCTCTTGTTTTTTTTAAACAGAGAGGCAGCTGTTTTTTTCAGGAAGGAAACATATGACTCATTTATTAGTGTTTCATGCAGCCTATTTACACAAAACATACTCTCCCTGCCCTTTCACTCTTAGAGGTGTGGTGCTTTGCTGAATTACTGTTAAAGTTAACGGTTTCATCTAATTTACGACAAAGAGCAGAAAAAAAGTAACTCAATTTCAGGAGATTTTTATTGTATTTAAATGTCCTTATGCATTGGCAGTCCTTTTAAAGGAAGTGCTAAAATAGGGAAATGCAGGATCATTCGCCTCTGTTGTTGCAACGCAGCAGCATCATAGAAACAGGCTGCTGAATCTCCAGGAAGTTTTGCATGTAGCGCGGCTTCATCAGCTCAGTCCTCACAAAGGGAGCAAGGCCGTGTGGTTTCACCTCTAATCCACCGCTCTAATCCTGTCAACCTCAACCCGTGCAGCTCCAGGCGGAGCTGCAGGTGTCGGGCACCCTCAGGGGGGTCTGCAGCCCCTCGCTGAGGTGCCAGAGCCCCCAGACCTGGGGAAGGCCGAGGAGGCCAGATGTCACCCGGTAGGACCGAGACAAGCGCGGGTGAGTGGGGGACAAATAATATCCAGTAGACCCAGTGTGTTACTGTAACGCTCTGTTGGTGTGTGTCAAAGGTGTTTGACAGGTCTGTTCTGTGTTTGTGCCCAGGAGCCGTGCTCCTCGGACAGCGAGGATGAGGGTATTGGCAAGAAAGGAAAGAAGAAGAAGAAGATGAAGAAGAAGAAGAAAGTATGTGTTTTTATCTTATCTTCAACCATATATTAACCTGCAGCACAAAGGGCCTAAATACGAGCATTAACAGCTTGAAGAGAAACAATGCCTTCACTATATATAAAAAAAAGGTTGCGTCTGATAAGAAATATTCATTGAATCCTGTGGGTTCTTCTGGGTGTTGGCCTGATCAGTAGTTCAGACATTATTTCCTGACAGAGGAGGGGAGTGCTGCCCCGAGCAACAGCAGCGGGCCAGGGGGGGCAATTAATTTGCTCGGAGAGTAGATTGCTTGAAAGCGATTGTGACAGGCATGTGCTCACCTCTGTGTCTTTTTAATAAAACAAAAAATAGTTGCTTCCATAGTTCCCTTTTATGTGTGTGTGTGTGTGTGTGTGTGTGTGTGTGTGCCTGGCGGGCCCCTCCCTTTCTGCTGCCAGCCCAGCTCCCTGTAAGCGGCCGTGACAAAGCCTCGCTCCGCCGTGTTTGTAGTGACTCACTCATTTAAGATCTCATAAATCACTTTCACCAACAAAGGGGAGTATAAATAAACCCCTTTAATGTGTACACAAAGTTGAGCGGTGACTCCCCTCCCTCTCTCTCTCTCTCTCTCTCTTTCTCAACAGGGATCCAGCTCATCGTCCTCTTCATCTTCTTCCTCCTCCTCCTCCTCCTCTTCTTCTTCTTCCAGCAGTTCTTCAGACAGTGATAGTGAGGTAAGCCTAGTTATGGCTATTTTTTTCCCCTATAAATAGTGTTAAAATGGACCTTTAGAGTCCATTTTAACACTAATAGTGAAAGAACCCAGACCTATTTATCCTTATATAAGTTATGCAGGTTACGCCATAGACTACATGGGCCACATAAAACACATTTCTAAAGGTTTTTTCAAATAAATACTTTTTATTCCCAAGATCTGTATTCTGACATCTATGTAACATTGGCCATTACTGGTAAGAATATTCTATATTAAGATGCTTAGTATAAGTCACTTCTGTCTGGGGGAACCAAAGTTCTCGTTACACCGGTGTCGCAGTGGGTCCTTATAGGCTAAAATTACCTCTTTAGGTTCCATATTAACACTGGAGATTTGCTCTGAAGTCGTTTTTCAGCCCGAAGTCCAACAATACGACTCAGGGTTGTTTCCCCCCGTTAATCCTTCAGAAATCTTTCCTTGCAGCACAAACAGTTGCACATCAGCTCGTAGGGGATTGATGGTCTTTTCTAACTATGTCGCCGCCTCAGGTGAGGATATGAGAGTTCGTCAGAACTCACAATGCAGTCAGTCGAGAGGAGTATTTAGCTTTCTTTTAGCTTCGAGTGAAACGTTGAAGCTGAGCCAGACATGCACTACTTGGAAAGTTTTGCATCAAACGGCCTGAATCACATGAGAAGCATTATCTGAAGGCGTGGGAGGATAAGCATGTAATGCAGAAAATGTAAAAAAAAAAAAAAAAGAAACACAGACAATCAAGTCAGTTTTTACATTCCATAAAGGTGTGTTAGTTTCTGATAGGACCGAACGCCTTGACAGTTAACGTGCATTACAGGCGGAGGCACAAATATCCTGAATGTGATAACAGCCGGTATCTGTCAGCAGGGGAACACACCCAACAAAATGCTTCAATCACCTGTGCGTCAAGCTGCGAGTCAGATGTGACCTGTGTTGATTTTTAGGGAACGCCTCAGAAATTCCAAAATATGTCTGTCCCTTTGTGTGTGTGTGTGTGTGTGTGTGTGTTTTATCTTACATGCATGATCACACATACGTATGTAGTGTGTATGTGTCATTCCTCCTGTGTTATTTTTGGGTTGCTTGAACACAGTGTGTGTGAATGTCTTATTGTTCATCAGACTTTCTTGAAGGGCAGGGGTTAAAACGAAAAAAAAAAGTGCACATAAAACATGTTTTTGCCCATAAAAAGGGCACTTTAGCACACATTTTGGCTGCAGACAGGGCACTTTGCACACGCTTTAATTCCCAAAAGTGCATGCATTTTCAATTATTGGAGGCACCCCCCCCTGCATGCTAAAGTTCTTCATGTATTACTATATACTATTACTATATATATATATATATATATATATATATATATAGGTGACACCCAACCATGATTCCATAATTATTATTTTACTAACACTTATTTCTCAAACTCCATAATACAGATGAAATACATTCATAAAAAACCCAACAACTTAAACAAAACTCATAAATGAATCCATATTCCCATGCAGGATGACAAGAAGAAGAAGAAAAAGAAGAAGAAGAAGGAGACGAAGGAGTACATCTGGGACCACGCTGCCATATCTCAGCTGGGTAAGTGAAATGCAGAATTTTTTTCCTCTGCAACACAGTTTTGTGGTTTCAGACGAGTTCTTATATCAAGTCTCTGTGTTCGCTTTTGCAAAAGCAAGGGCTGCAAATCACGATCCCAACCCAAGTGATGTTCTTTGCCAGTGTACATGTATTGAAAATGGACGTGAAAAATGTCATCTCATCTGCTGTTGTTTAGATTTAAAGTCTCCAACTTCTACGTAAAATGCTCTG
>JAYKQN010000009.1:1147500-1220000 GCA_036785175.1 Eupleurogrammus muticus | reverse complement strand
AAACTTTGCATTTGTGACATCACAACTTACACTGGACTTGTTGTTCCCAGCACTTTGACTTTTATAATGAAATATGTTCAAATATGTTCAAAGCAGAGTTTTTTTTTTATCTCATCATGTCTATATCTATGATCCCATGCTTGTTTTACGTTTCAGGATTTTAGTTCGTACAAATGTCCAGATGGATTTATTTTTAATACCCACGAATCTGCAAAATGCTAAAACTGAAAAATTAAAAATGAAAATAGAGCATCCTGAAAACTCTTGTTGATTCCTGTGTAAAGGATGTGTTATCATTTTTCTTTCCTGTCCAGGATTCTGGTTCTGACTCCTGCAGTGATTCTTCTGATGAGGATACGAAGAAGAAGAAGAAGAAGAAGAAGAAGAAGAAGAAGAAGAAAAACAAGAAGAAGGTAACCTGGTTGTAAAGCAGCTTCTTTCTTCTTAATAACTAATTTAGGAGCCGTGTGTCACCTGTGTTTTTAAGAAAGTTAAATAAAAAGAAAATAACTAAATTTCCACATTTAAATCCAAGGACTCGGATTCTTGCTGCAGTGATGATGACAAGAAGAAGAAGAAGAAGAAGAAGGACAAGAAGAAGAAGAAAAAGAAGAAGAGAGACAAAAAGAAGAAAAAGAAGGTGATAAGGAAATAACATTTTATGCTCATCTTTTGTTTTAAAAAAAAAAGCGAATGATGAATGATGCTTTGGTTCAATCAGGACTCGAGCTGCAGTTCGTCAGAGCAAAGCTGCTGTGACAGCGACAAGGAAAACAGAAAGCACAAGAAAGACAAGAAGAAGAAGAAGAAGAAGAAGAAGGTAAATAAAAAAGGAAGAAGACACGATGAGATTACGTCTCATGTTGGGTTTGTGACTGAATGTGTCTGATCCTCAGAGTTCAGCCTCATCTGGAAGTGAAAGTGACAAACAGCAGAAGAAGAAGAAGAAGAGTGTGAGTTTGCTTTGGATACGAATCACAAATAATATACTGTAAAAAATCTGATATTAAATGATAGCTAAACAACAGACTGTAAGGTCAGAATGAACAGAAAGGAAAGGATCAGACATTTGTTGATCTGCTGAAGATTTAGTGTTTTGTAGATATCATGAAACAGCTTCCTATGGACAAAGTGATGCAGACCAGAACATAGGTTGTTCATCATTTATTATTATGGTACAGTAGCACTAAGAACCTGTAGGTGTGTGTTGTGTTTTGTTCACTTTTTTTTTAAATTAATTGTAGTAAGTATTTATTGATCAGCTCCATTGATTGTCTAGTTACCTTAGCTGGTACAACACCTGGATAACACCTTGGGAACATGATGTGATGGCAGAAGCTAGCAGCTAAAATTAATTAAAAAAAAAAACCAATGTTCTGTGTATTTCAGTAACTCAGCAATGAATCAATTCAAAACCTGCAAATAAAATTTTTAACTAAATAAATAAACACCACTTAAGGCGAAATACGCAATATCTCTGGGTTAAAATGACTAAACCTATGATGAAAGTTTTGTTGAGTGATTTTGTAATTACTAAAATTAATAAAAAAAAACTAAACAACAATAATCTTTTGAAACACAACACACACCTACAAGTTCGTAGTGCTACTGTACCATAATCAATAAATGATGAACAACCTATGTTCTGGTCTGCATCACTTTGTCCATAGGAAGCTGTTTCATGATATCTACAAAACACAGAATCTTCAACAAATGTTAAAATAACATCTTGGGTGAGTCGAACATAACGTTGTAACGTAGAATTAAGGGCCTGTCTAATCGCCTGTCTGTCTAATAGTAGTTATCAGTCATGTTTAAATGAACTCTGTAAGGGTTTTATTAGCCATAGGGATTTTAGATCGTGGTTCTGCAGCTGCTGCGTCCTTCATGTGGGTTGATTTTATTCCAGGGTTGTCCCGATGTTGATAAGAGCGTGAAGTCAGACAAGGAGGTTTCCTGCTCCAGTGGTAGCGAGCTCCAGGCCCCCGCTGGTGGGGGTTCTAGCTCCGGCTCTGGCTCCAAACCCGGCGGGGGTCCCGTTGTGGCCTTCAGGCCTCTTCCCTCTAAGCCCGTGGTGAACCTGGATCCTCAGGCTCCTCCTGCTGCCTCCGGTGCCCCCGCGCCTCTCCCCGCGCTGGGCATGGGGGACAGGGCCCCCAACCGCAGGCCCTCCAGCCCCATGGAGTCCTTGATGGGGAACCCCAGGAGGTACGGGGACGGGAGCACCCGTCCCACCACATACCTGTCCTCTACTGATCTGCTCAGAGGCCCCAGGCCTTATCAATGATGATGTGCCTCAGGCCCCAGATACACGGGTCTGCATTTTTATTTTAACCCTATATTTTTGTCCACGAGTTAAAAAATATGATCTGCCTAAAAGCCTGTGATACCATTACAGGCCAGTAGGGGGCGATAGGCAAAAATTTAAATACATTTGTGAAGGAATATTTTGAATAGTGCAAAACCAGTAGTGAATCAAAACACAATTGCATTGAGAAGCAAATGTTTTTTTTGTGTTTTTTTTTAACAGTGCAACCCAGCACTTGAATTAGTAGATAGGTGTGTGAAATAAAAAAAAAATCTGTAGTATCGTTTGTGGTATAGATCTAAAAATAAAAAAACGTACTTGATGTTGGAGAAAGATGGTTGCTGAAATCAAATGTTTTCTGGTGGAATACAGAGATCAACTGGGTGAAGATGCTTTGTGACGTGAAGAAATTGTGCAGGCTGATGGGGATAAAGACGCCATGAAAAATTATTTTATTTTTTGTTTTTACCTGGAAAGAAAAAAAAACATGCCAATCATATAAAAAAGGTGAATAAAACAATCTGATTTTATATTGTGTACGGTGTCTGTTATTATTGCATCAGATCTAATAGAAGTTGAGTATGATATAGTAATTTCTTTTAATAATTTTGTGAATTTTTAATTAATAATACAGGCTTGGTTTGACTGAAAATGCTCAACACATCTATTCAAAGCTAAGAGGCAGAAAACAACATGCACCAAAGAAGAATGACAGGTCACAGTCTTGATTAATTATTCTTTGAAGTTGTGATGTCACAGCTGCCACCTCCCCATTCACGATAAAATCAGCCAATCAGAGGAGAGGCTCCAGATAGAAGCTTCAGGGAGGAGATAAAACTATAATGAGTTGACTGTTGGTTTCTTAAAAGCACAATTACATAATATTAGTGATATTAAAACTTCAAATTACTCTAACAGTGTCACATTTGGCCTTTTTTGTGGCTAAACTATTATAATTCAGACATGTTATCATGTTTAACATTTATGGCAGCACAGATTTGGGTGAATAACTGTAGAATAAAAAATAATAATAAATACTGTGATTTGTTACAGTATTTGGTGATTATACTACAGTAACACTTTGACTGCTGTGATTTTTTTTACAGTAATTCTTCACTATTGTGATTTTCTACACTAATACTTTGACTACTGTGTTTATTTAATGTCTTTATGTGTTTATTGTAAAATAAAGGGCTCTCTACTGTAATAACCATTTACAGAAGTAACATTACTGTGTTTAACACAGTTTTACATTAATTATGAATTATTATTTTTTGTATTAATGAAGATGAGGATAGTCTTTTTGTAAAATCAGTACTTCCCCTAAGAAAAATTATACAAATAATTATTTTTTATTGAATATGCCTGCACCCGATAATATGTTTTTAAGGAAATCATGAATATAATAATATTCCTGTGTGTATATATATATATATATATAAATATATACACACTATAGTTTTGTAAAAACTTGGTTCATTCATACATTTCTTGATAATTATCCAGTTATCGCTGTTTTATGATCATTTTCTTTTTTTAATGGAAATCATAATTGTGATTTAACATAGGCAAAGGGAACAGATGTAAAAAGTTCTGTTTATATTACTTACAAATGCGAGTATTTTAAAACACAAAATGTGTTTAATGTGTTTAATTAATGTTTAATTATTATGACAATAATGACTCATACACAGTAAAACAGTCTGATACCTATAAAGGTCACATTTTATCTGTAATTAAATGTAAGCTCTACGTGTTCTACTTTTCCTACATTTCCTGACTGACACATAAATAAATAAATAAATAAATAAGTGTAGCGGGGGGCGTGGCCAGGTCGGGTCACGTGGCGTGGGTGCGGCGCCTCCTGTGTGCGTGAGTAAAACACGCAGCTCGCGGATCCTGCGTCACTTGTTTGGACAAACACGCAGGATCCGCGATGTCGTTCGACCTCACGTCAGGTAAGACGCGGGTTTAGCGTTAATCCCCGGGAATGCGCGGCGTGCGGGGCGTGCGGGGCTCGCTGCGTTTACGTCGTAAACGCCTCCAACTGTTTTACGGACGTTTTTGCTGCAGCCAAAGTTTAATGATCCACATTTTTGGATAAAAAAAAAGAAAAAGAGAGAAAAAAGCGCACCAGTTAAAATGAATTCAGACGCTTTTATTCATAGATGAATGTTATTAATGGTTTATTCCACTTTTTTTTAATTATTGTAGTTGTCAAAGCCTGATCAACTTCTGTTTGCAGCTTTGGGAAAAGATGAGGAGTTGAAGAAGGAGGAAGCTCAGAAGGATGAGTTCAATTGGCCCTGGAGCAAAGACAAGGACAAGGTAGAAGCTGTGTGATTCTAAAAAAAAAAAAAGATGCTGAGAGATAAAATAACTTCTTTTAAACGTTATTTTAGGAAAAACATGAATCAGGGCACAGGAAGTGACGTTATAAGGCTGCATCTCTGTCCTGTCGTTTTTTTATTTTTCTCCAGGACGGCAAATCCAAAGACAAAAGTGACAGCAAGGACAAGTCGGACAAGGACAAGTCGGACAAGTCGGACAAGTCGGACAAGTCGGACAAGGACAAGAAGCACAAGCACGACAGCAAGGACGATTCTGACGAGAAGCACAAGTCCCACGGCCACGGCCCTAAGGGCAAAGGCCACAAGAAGAAGCACAAGGACCGCGGCAAGCACAAGGGGCACGGACACAAACCAGGGTCCTCGTCCTCCTCCTCCTCCTCCTCCAGCAGCGACGAGGTAAAAACCTGTTCACAGGGCTCCAACCTTCCTCTGATTGTAGGTTACCATGGTTAAAAAAAAAAATGCGGCTCGACGGGTGACACGCCTGGTTTCAAAGGTCACGCACGCCAGGCCGTGGGTGTGAGCGGAACATCCACGGCAGGTCTGACGAGTTCTGGCGGACGCGACACACCCTCCTGTGTTTCACACACACACACACACACACACACACACACACACACACTCCTAATCTGTTTTTAATATCATCCCCAGCGTCTGCACACTTATTTTTAGCTTGTTCATTTGCATTGAATCGTCGTTTGGGTTCGATCCTTGTCTCAGAACAACCTATTGTTCACATTATGAGTTATCAGTTCAAAAGAACCAGGCCCAGGGCTGGAAAACACGGGTCAGATAGGAGAGGCATAAAAAAAAAGGAAAGAAAGGAAGAATGTCATTTGAAGGAAAGATTCAGACATTAAAGTGGTTCTTTAATAAATCATGTTTTCTTTCCTGCGGTATAACAGCGATGTCCTTTTTGTCATTTCAGAAGTGATGCTGCCTTCTGGGGAACAGGCCTGCTCCATTAGTCCATTAGTTATGATCTCTTCTATTGACTGTGTGTGTGTGTGTGTGTGTGTGTGCGCTACCATTACTCCTATCTATCGTCCTTCCAACCCGTGTGACCGTCACACGCTGCACTTTGAGCAAACAGGCCAAAAATGAGCAAAAAAATGCTGAAAACCAATAAAACGTCTTCTCTCCTTATCTCTCTTTTTTTCTTCATGTGTGTTTGTTTCTTCAACCACACGATGGCGCTGTTTTCTATTTCTACGGTCAATCAAAATTTGAAGTTCAAGAAGACAATGAAGGAGAAGTTATTCCATTCAATTCAATTCAATTTATTCATATAGCCCATAATCACAAATCATCTATTTATCCTGACACTTCATATTTAGGAATAAGAGAAAACATATTTACACCGATTTCTTGCAAGGAGGGTATTTTAAAGGATTTTTTGAACATGCAAATTGTTGAAATTACAAAATAATGTGTTAATTTTTTCTATATTTTTTTAATTGATTGATCCTCTATGTGAGTGAGTAATGGCTTTTTGATTTGACCTGAAATAACTGTTATCAGGCATCAGTCTGAATCAGGAGTTTTAACCATTAGACAATACAGTGGCTTGCGAAACTATTTGAACTTTGTGACCTTTTGCCACATTTCAGGCTTCAAACATAAAGATATAAAACTGTAATTTCTTGTGAAGAATCAACAACAAGTGGGACACAATCATGAAGTGGAACACACTTTATTGGATATTTTAAACTTTTTTAACAAATAAAAAACGAAAAATGGGCGTGCAAAATCATTCAAAGATGCAGCCAAGAGGCCCATGATCACTCTGGATGAACTGCAGAGGTCTACAGCTGAGGTGGGAGAATCTGTCCATAGGACAACAATCAGTTGTATACTGCACAAATCTGGCCTTTATGGAAGAGTGGCAAGAAGGGAGCCATTTCTTAAAGATATCCATAAAAAATGTCGTTTAAAGTTTGGCACAAGCCACCTGGGAGACACACCAAACATGTGGAAGAAGGTGCTCTGGTCAGATGAGACCAAAATCTAACTTTTTGGCAACAATGCAAGAAGTTATGTTTGGCGTAAAAGCAGCACAGCTCATCACCCTCAATAATCTCATATCCTGGAGGATAAAGAAATGTAACTAACTAACAACCCAATGATCACATGATAAACACGGGGGGAAAAAATAATAAAATAAAGGATCATCCGTTTACCTTCCATAAATATTCAGGTTATCTCCATCCAGGACTGTCAGGAGAAGAGAATCACAACACTTAACATTGAGCGCGTCCTTCAGGTCTTTTAAATCTTTCATAGTAGGCACAGAAAAGGGAAAAAAGGCAGCGGTTTCAGAGGGGAATCAATAATAAATAAAGCACGCGTCTTTCTGGGGGCTGCTGCGATTTAAGCCATCCATCATGTTCAAACCGCTGGTTTACGCAACCTGAGGGACTGAAGGAAACATGAGTGGCTGCTGTACGAACATTCATCGCCGTGTATTAATCTGTTCACTTTTCCACTTTTTAATTTCCTGTTGCATTAAGACGCGTACAAGCACAGATGCTCTATATAAATAATACATAGCATTGCTGTTATGGAGAAAATATTCACATTTTCTATTGTACTGATATGCACACACTTTATTTGACTTTTACGTGATAAAAAAAACTATTTCGGAGGTTTTAGACAGTTTGTCCAAAAAAATCCCTTTTTAAAAAAAAATATTTTATCTACATTCAACCAGATGTGTGAAAAAATATTCAATAACAAATAGATCCATCATCAATTGTCTAACAAATAAACAAAGGACTTGACTTACACATTTTATCTCACATATCTAAGATAAGATAGAACTTTATTGATCCCACTATGGGGAAATTTGTCTGTTACTGCAGTGTACAGAGTAAAGAAAAAGAAAAGAAAATAAAAGCTATAAAAAATAAAAAATACACAACACTATGTACAAAATTCGTAGAATTTGTGCAAAATTCGTAGAATTTGTGCAAAATTCGTTGAATTTGTGCAGAATTCGTAGAATTTGTGCAAAATTCGTAGAATTTGTAATGTGAAACAATAGGGTCATTAAGTTTAATCCACAGGTCACAACTTGATGACTATAAAACTGAAGAACGTACGACTGAGACAGATGTTGTTTTTGGGTGATAATAAGTGTTGTGATTGGATAATAGTAGGAGAGCAAAGTTCTGATCTCCATTTGGCCAAAACTGACTTAGGCGATTATGCTAGGAGGCTAACGAAAAGCAATTTCAAGGGATTTCAAGAAATAATGATGGGATTTTCTATTACTACTGTTATAAGATAAGATAAGATAAGATAGGACTTTATTGATCCTACAACGGGGAAATTTGCTTGTTACTGCAGATAAGCACAGGTTAAAATAAAAGCTAAAGAAAATAAAAATATACAACACTATGTACAAAATTCGTAGAATTTGTTGATCAGCATACACAGTATGCATTATGGACATAGGAATGGAGAAAAAATACTAATAAATAGCAAGAAAAAAAGTATGCATAAGCAAAGCAAATATACATACATACATGCACGTACATACATACACACATATTTACATATTACATATATAAACACGGGCGACACGGTGGTGCGGTGGGTAGCACTGTTGCCTCACAGCAAGAAGGTCGCAGGTTCAAGACCGCCTTGGGCCTGGGTCTGGGGCCTTTCTGTGTGGAGTTTGCATGTTCTCCCCGTGTCTGCGTGGGTTTTCACCGGGTACTCCGGTTTCCTCCCACAATACAAAAAACATGCTCAGGTTAATTGGTAAACTCTAAATTGCCCATAGGTGTGAGTGTGAGAGTGAATGGTGTGTGAATGGTGTGTGTGCCCCACGATTGGCTGGCGACCATCTGGGGTGTATCCCTGCCTCTCGCCTTAACGCGCTGGGATAGGCTCCAGCAGACCCCTGCGACCCCGAAAGGGAATAAGCGGGATAGACAATGGATGGATGGATGGATATATAAACACACATACACACATGTACACATACATAGCTAATGCATACTTAAGGTGCAGGATGTGTGTGTGGAGAAAAGTGACTACAGTGAGATTTCTGTTTTTTTAACTGAACTGAACCTCACACAGATGAGTTGACTTGTGCAAAAACAAGATAATGTGTCACCGAAGAGACAAAAAAACAGCAACATATGCCACAGAAATGTGGTGCATCCGTGCGTTTGTGACACAGACAGAATGTCAGACATACATGTCATCTCAGCTACACCTTGTTCTCGGCATTAAACTTTCAGGCCGTGGCCCCCGTGAGCCTGACTGTTTGTTTCCCGACATGTCGAGGAAGGTGAACTGATCCGGAATATGAGAGCAGCCGAGGCAGGATTAGAAGGGGGGGGGGGGGGACGCCAACACCCTCCCACTTGAACCTTATTTGTCTGCGTCTCTGCAGACGGGATGGAGAGAGAAGGAGTTTTCCTTTAGTCCAACAACCTAATTAAGAGGAGGAACACGCTTTAAAGAAGAAGGAAATCAGTCGACAGAGATGTTTTTTTTTTTTGCTAAGACACCAGAGGTCTTATTAAGTAGATAAGATATGAGCAGATGGACACGGTTTGATCAGTGAACACAGGTTGTTTGATTATTTTAACCACCGAGCAGTCGTTAAACAGGTTTTTTGAAACTCTACAACATGCATCAGGCTGCTGTTATAATTGCAAAATTGATCCATTGCAAGTCAAGCTTTTCAAATCTGGTAATAAATAGAGCATGTGTGTACTATAAAACTATCACCTTAAAGTTTATGGTAAATTACTGTGATTATTTTGTCATATTAGAAGTACAGTAGTTGTGTTTACAGTATAGTGTTTGCTGTAAAATGACATACTGTAATTACAGCATCAATTGATTAACAAATCGATTAGCAATTCATCACTACTGTGAAGTTCCACAGTATTACTTTGAGTACAGCAATAATCGTTTACAGTAACATACTGTATTATAATGTAGTTGATCACCTAATACTGTAAATACAACTGAAATCACTCTATTTATTTATTTTTATTACAATGTTACTTTAAAATACTGCAAATACTACTTTTATATAAATCATTATTGACAAATGTATTCGTTTTTTTTTTTTACATGTGATATGTTACTTAATAATAATAATAATTCAATAAACAATATTATAGAAGTTTACTGTACTTTTTAAAATAAATCACAGTGATAGAAATATTACTGTAGAGAATCACAGTAGTGAAAAACTACTTCATTAAATCACAGTAATCAAAGAGTATACGTATATGTATTGTAATACAGCTAATCACCCAATACTATAAGTACTACTGAAATCACAGTACTTTTACAGTAAGACACAATACTCTGAGCAGACTACAGTACTTCTACTGTGGAATAACAACTAGAGTTGGTTCCAGTAGATTCCAGGTTCCAGTAGCTGCGTTCTGCGGGCCTTTCTCTGGACGCACCGCAGGGGGGCACGCACGCCTCTCTCTGCCCCGCCTGGCGTCACGCGTCTCCCGGCAACAACCCGGCTCCAGCTCGTCGGTCCCCCGCAGCCCGGGCGCGTCAAGCCCCGCAGGACGCACGCAGGCCCGCAACCGGAAGACAGGTGCGAGTTTTACTACACAATAAAAGCATTCTCCCACAGAGTGGAAGCTGCAAGCACCTGGTGCAGAAACTCGTTATGAAGCAGCTGAAGAAGATGTGAAATTGCTTATCTTAAAACAATCAAATAAATCAGCCATAAATAATATAAGCAGAATTTAAACAGGCACAAATACAAGTTGACAAACTCATTGGAGAATTAAGAAAGAAGAAGTCACAGTGCATGAATCATAGCTTTATTGGATTCACTATAAGACAGCAGCAAACTATGATGCATCCTCCCGATTGTTCGATTAATTCATGTTTAGTACTTTGGTGAGTTTGTGAAATATGTGCATTATATAGACTATATATATATATAGACTATATATATACTGTATATATATAGTATTTGATAGGCCTAAAAATGCATTGCAAAAAAGTAAAGTAAAACCTATTTAAATACATAAAGTATCAACATCCTAGTATATGTATATATATATATATATATATATATATATATATATATATATATATATATAGGTTTATTTATTTGCTAGAGAAAGAGAGAGAGAAGCCTAACTCACATTAAATTCACTTCTTAATAGAATAAATTGGTTCCGCCCTTTGCTGACAGACAAACTCAGACCTTGGTCTTATTTTATACAGTTTTTTTTTTTTATTTTTTATATCAGGGGTCACCAACCCGGGTCCTGGGGGGTCACTGCGCTGCAGGTTTTTGTTCCAACCAGGCAGTAACACACCTGATTCTACTAATTAACCATTAGATCCTCGTTAAGGACCTTCATTAGTAGAATCAGGTGTGTTACTGTCTGGTTGGAACACAAACCTGCAACCAGTACCAGACACCCCTGGTTTATATTCTTTAAACCACTTTATAACACAGAAAGAGCAGTGACCCAGTACTGGACTAATAAATAGTTTTGTGTGTGAAACAACTATTGCTGCTCCCTGTGTGTGTTTTTTCTTTATTTTATTTTGAAATCCAGGGATGGGAAGTCGCGTCGTTTTAAAAGTCAGTGTGGATTTCTCCCAGCGCAGCTCCAGCAGAGCAGAGCAGAAACCATGGAGCGCAACAAGACGCGTTGGAGAGACGCAGCGAGCGGCCAGGAGCAGCGCCGGGTCCCCGGCAGTCTGTGAGTCCCCCACGGCCACGCGGGGCCGTCTGTCCGCCGACCAGCCCCAGCGTGCGTAAACGGGCTGGGTAGAGGACTGCGGGGAAGCAGCAGCCGAGCGACGGCAGGAGAGGATCGCGGCGGAGCGGGGACGCGGGCGGCGCACGCCCGGAGCGGAGCCGCTCTGCGGGCTGCGTTCAGTCCGCACATGTTAACGTTTGACGTGGTTTTGGGGGAACGTCGCTGGCGTGCGCTGCGTAAAAAAACCCCACAACAATCCCGCACTGCTTTCATGCCTCGCGCACATCACGAGGAGCAGTTACTTTTCTTCGAGGGACGTGTGATCCGTGAGGAGCCGCAGCAGGACGCGCGGGGATAAGAAAGAAACACTGCAAAACGACGCGCGCGGACAGTTGGAACCATGGTGAAGTTTCACAACTCGGACCTGTGGATAGCCTGGATGGTCATCTTCTGCATGGAGGGTGAGTTTCCTGACACCTGCTAACTTCTGCGCGCTTTTCTATTTCAAACAAGATCAATGCACCTTGCAAAAACTA
The DNA here is from genome assembly GCA_036785175.1 of Eupleurogrammus muticus. NCBI lineage: Eukaryota > Metazoa > Chordata > Actinopteri > Scombriformes > Trichiuridae > Eupleurogrammus > Eupleurogrammus muticus. The sequence continues at coordinate 1,208,089 of JAYKQN010000009.1, read as the reverse complement.
AGTGGAATATGTTAATAAAAAGTTAAGGTATTTCTAAATGCTTAGCCTACAGGTTTTTAGTCTTTATTACAAGGGAGCCACACCAGTGCTGCAGAAACAGATGTTATTGGAATTAAATGGTGCCACAGCGCAAGCTCTCCTCTGCTCTCCGCGCGCGTGCCACACACTTTCACCCCACATGTTGGATCACGCTGACATTTCCGCTCTATGAAACAACGAAACGACACAAAATAAAGTAAAATCATAAAGCACAGATTTAGGCTGCGTTTTTCCCAGCACTAGGGGCCATTTCACCTCTTTTTAAAATCACTTTTTGCTGGTTTCCTCTGATCCATTACGCGCTCTGACGCGCGTCTTTGCACAAAGACTGAAATGACTACTTTCTTTCTTTTTCTTTTTCTCTCCTTCTCTCGTTAAACGACCGACACACGTTAAAACCCGCGGCTCGGTGCTGGGAGAGTCCGCTGTGTTGAAATAGCAACGCAGCAGACGGCGCAGGCTTCTGTAATCCGCCCGATTAGCGGGACGCGCGGCGCCGGAGGAGCAGCTCTGCAGCACTTCCTGCTGCGGTCACCTGGCCCGCTCCTGTCACGTGGTTTCTTGGGTAGAGATGTGAGTTTATTTAGTTTCTTATTTACTCACATCATCATTTCCTGTAACCAGGAGTTGCTTTTATTTGGATGTCAGAGCTGATGAAAGTGGAAAAGTTTCTCACAGCTCACTTTTTGTTTTTTAAGGGGCTGGGGCCTACATGCATGGTTTTGTGACATCACAAGTGTTTCAGAAAACAATCCTGGTCCAATATGCAATTTATCAAAGAAATGTGACGTAGAAACCTGAAGCCTCCTGTGGACCTGTCACTGCTTCTTCTGCTTTTCTGATGTTTTGGTCACTTTTCTCTTTGTCTGGTCTATTTTTACCACATATCTACTATTAGTGAGTACTAAAACATAGCATTTTAGAGAAATGATAAACCGCACCGTTCAGTACGTGTGTAATGTTTCTTCAAACGGTGCATATACAAGTATTTCTCTTCTTTTTAAAGGAAAGTAAGTAGAGCAGGAAAATGCTAGAATGCAGACCGAGTGCCCTCATGTCAAGAAACAAAAGCCTTTTCTCTAAAACACACACACACACACACACACAGCCTGACATGTCAATCTGGACCCTTGTGTGAGATTGAATTTAGTCCAGATTGCCAGGTGTTTCCACTCTGCTGCTCCCCCCATTTAGTGCTGTATTGCTGTGGTGAGTGGATATCTGGTCACACACACACACACACACACACACACACAGACTGTGTATATACACAAGCTAATTGTGATTTGATCAGTCTGTTCCACCCATTATCTGCCAAAATGGCTCAAAATGAAAACTGTGTGTAGTCCAGAGGAACCTGGTGGAGCCCCTTAACAAGCCAAACAAGCTTCATTTGCTGGAAAGTTGATTTCTTTCTTCTTTTTTTCCTTCTCTTGCGTCTTGGTGGGAAGCTGCCAGTGTTTCTATAAATAAATTCTGATGCAGCAAACTCGCTATCGATCGCCGTTTGCTTGTTTTGGCTGTGTGCACTGACCTCGGCTTTTTGCATGTCAGACATTGTCACCGGATTGATCGGATTAGCTCATCACACCCGGAGACGCTGCACAAAGAAGCCCCTGTCATTTCAGGTGGACTAATGCACACTTATTAATATATATATTAGTCTTTAACATTATGCATGCACAGTCCAGGATGTTCTTCATGTCTGTGCATGGAAACGGTTAAAAATAGGAAAGTTTTGGATGCCAGGAAACTTAGTAAATGACTTGACAGCCGTTATCCGCGGCCATGCTAAAGACCTCTCAGCGTTAGTTAAGAGTCGTGACGTGTCCTTCAACCGTCACCCCTCCTGAGTCACCCATGAATATTGCATTGTGAACATCTTAAATAGCAACTCGCAGCAAGGTGCCGTGAGTTCAGGGCGACGTGCTGGAGGAAGCGCTTGGAGGAAGTTTGTGAAAGTTTGTGGGGAGGCTTATGCTAATGAAGTGATGGGTTGGAGCTGCTCTGTGCAGGTCCTGATTCAATGATTCCCTCGGCTCAGGCCTCCAGGGTGTGGCAGGGACCGATCCAGAGTTCCGATCAATCCGGCAAATTAAATCCAAGCGGTAGTCCGGTCGCCCCTGATCTTTCCTCTACTCCTTCTCGCTTGTTGTGGTCGTCCGCATAATAGATTTTCCAGAACATTTCAGATTTGCATACGTTGAAATGTTCCCGATTGGGTCTTCCGTCCCCATGTTTTTGAAATGAAGAGTCCAGCGAGGACGGAGCAGCGCTTTCGGGCATAAAAGCCAAGACAACATGGAGCGTTCCTCATTGACATTCAGGGCGTCCGTGTTGGCATCAGAGCTGAACTTCGACCACTTCTCCCTCCTTCGCCTTCTCAGCGAGCTTGTTAACCTTTCAGGCTCTGCTGAGAGGCCGGTCTGTTTGTTGTTTACACCGGTTCCACAGTTTCTGGATTATTTCATTTTATTCTGCTTCTCAATCAATCCTTCACAGGAATGTGATTCATGTCGAGTGGTGATTTGCAGAAAGACGGACACTTGAGAAGTGATTTTATTTCCATGCAGGTTCATAAAACCATTGTTTCAACACTATATTGTATATTACAGGATGTTGCAGACATAAAAAATCAACAGGATTGTTTGCTGTCATATTGGTTATGTTGCCTCTCCAGAGCTGCTTTGTGTTGCTCTTATTACAGATAATAAGAAGTGTGAGGCTACAAGATAACGCAGGCTTTGAACAGCTCAGCGAGAGATTTCACTATACACCCACTTTTGTAACCAGAAGCATATAAACAGAAGCATCTGACATAAAAGAAAGCCTATCAATTTAAAACCCTGCTCGTGCAGCATGATCAAAAATCCTGTCCGTGTCAGATTTATCTGATAAGTAATGCTTTTTTTTTTTTTTTTTTATTCTCCCGCTTTTTCCCGCCTGCCGCTAAAAAGGAGCAGCTGGAACAAGAGTGTTGGACAGATGGAACTTTCCACCTCGATTATTTTTCCCCCCCCTCGCTAAAAATAACCTCTCAAAAAATTAAAAGACCTCTGGGACCTCGTGCGAAGTGCATGCGCTGCCGCGTGCATGTGCATATGTGTGTGTGTGTGTTGGTGACGAAGGCAGCTTCAGACGATGGGGTCTGCAGATGCTGATGATGATGATGATGATGGCGGTGGCGGTGGCAGCGACGGCCGTCCTGGGAGTGCAGATGAATAAATGATGAGCAGATATTTGGAGGAGAGCGAGCGCAGCATTCGTCGCGGTCCCAGCCTCCCTTAAGCACACATTAAAACTAGGCCCCCGAAGAGTCCGCGGCACGCGGCCATACATCTGGGCCAGAACCCTCTGATGTGGTCAGCTCAGCAGAGACCCGGGGGGGGCTGGGGGGGGGTCTGAGCTTCCCCAGGTCGGCTGTACCGTCAGTCTGAGGGGAGAATGAAGAGTGAGTCAAGGGAGCGAATGTGATATGTTGTGTTAATATGGGCTAGATAATTAAAAAGGTGCTGGGGTAGGGGGGTGACGCTTATTAAAACAGATGCTTTCAACATTTAAAAGTGGCTTTACTGAGAAAGCTGCAACGCCTCTAGATTATTATTAAATCAAGAATTACTATAGACTACACTAAAAGTGATGCGTATGTGTCTCGTTCTGGGTCCAGAGGGGATAAAACGTGAGACATCGTGGGTGCAGGTTTTTGTTCCAACCAGGCAGTAACACACCTCCTGATTGGTTGATTGAATCATGTTTTGTACTTTTGGTAAGTTTGTGAAATGTGTGCAATATAGAGACTAGGAATTAATAGTCCTAAATGACTTGAATGAATGAAAAAATAAATACATAAAGTCTCAGCATCATAGAATATAGCTAGAGAAGCCTAACGAACATTAACTAATTACCTTTAAAAGGAATTAATAGTTTCAACCCTTTGCTGACTCTTGTTTTATACAGTTTATATGAGGTGTTACCGACCCTGGTCCTGGAGGGCTAGTGTGGGTGCAGGTCTTAACACGATGCCCCTTCTGGACCAGGATTGGCCACCCCTGCCCTAAAACATGAATTAATCGTTATGGTGTGTGTGTGTGTGTGTGTGTGTGTGTGTGTGTGTGTGTGTGTGTGTGTGTGTGTGTGGAAGAAACATGCTGTGGCCATTTGTAGCATTTGGAAAGTACTATATTTTAGGTTTATTTGTCTTTAAAGTGTGTGTGTGCGCGCACGCGCGTGTGTGTGTGTAGCCCTCAGGTTATGCATATTTAAAGTGGACGTCTTCCTCGTGTCGTGGCACCCTGAAGATCCTCTCCTTGAAACGAACGGTTTTGCTTCGCTGGCTCTGGAGGTTTGACGGCACCTTCTGCTGACAGGGCTCCCACATCAGCAGGAACATGGTATCTAACACAGACGGAAGAGGGAAAATCGAAATATTTGGGCGGCCACGTTGAGAGTCTTGTAAAGTGTGTGTGTGTCTTTTTGCAGCTATGAATGAAGCTGTAGGAATTCCTGAAACGTTGCATGTTATGTTTTTAGTGTTTAACTCACTCCGTTAAGGTTGTTGCTCTCTATGGATCCTTCTCCGTATCACACATCACATATTGTTGCAGAAATACCTGGTTCTGGAGCATAATTCTCATTCAGTCAACAAGAATCATGTTGCAGCATCAACGGCTATATTTTATACTAGAATAAAGGACTTGCTGTACTTTAAGTGTACTACTACTCTCTGGGTATTTAGGCTCCTATTCAGTCTTTCAGTTCTCTCACAATCGATGTGAATTGACTTATTTTCCAAAAGCTGTGCTGTGTGTGTGTGTGTGTGTGTTTGATTGTGATATATTGCAGCTCTCACTCAGTATCTGTCAGAGAGTTGTTAGGTTGATCTCTGGTATTACCAAGAATAGTTGACGTGTTTATCATCGTAAGCCTTTATGAGCGCCGATCAATGGCGAAGGAAACGCTCCCGTGCACACCATTATTCCCACAAGTGTGTGTGTGTGTGTGTGTGTGTGTGTTCCCCACAGGCAAATAAATCACAGCGCTTCCCAAAGGATCAAGGTTTCCCCGGACTGTAATGACCTCATCACTTCGATTCCACCAATCACGGTCCTCCAGGTTTCAGACAGTCACATTGTCTTTTAGCTTCATTAGGCAGATTTATGCTCCCACTGAGCTTGATGCAGAGATGAAAGCAAACACGGTCTGCTCAGCTGTTCATTTTTTTTTTCTGCAGAGGGTGAATTGTTTTTAAATAGCCTTTGTAACTTGGTCTGTCACTGTTTTTTGATATGCACTGAAGTGAATGAATAAAATGCATGCACATGCATGATATGGACCAAAAGCAGAACTCATGTCTTTAATTTGGTTGTTAATAAGTGATTGCATAGGCTTATAAAATGTAAGCATTGCTCTTAAACAACTAGCAATGTCAAGCATAATTTACTACCTCTATTTTAAACTAATACATTTAGGGACCATTAGATGCACAATTAACTGGTGCATAAATTTGACAGCACAGATGTCTATTTTAAGTGATTAATTCTCACTTTCAGCGCTGGACACCAACCCCACTCCGCTAAGTTGAGGGTGAATGAGATGAAATATTCTTATTTATGATGTGACTAGTCGCATAGATGTCATAATACAACTCATTTAACGTAAGGCCAGTGGGCCCTTTCCACTAGAACAGTGGACGGATGACTCATTAGCTCAAAAAGAACGTTGCAGACTCAGCTAGGTCAGAGCTTCCTGCAGCAAGGACTCGTAGACCCAGAACACCGTAGGTCTTTTAAACCCAACTCCCCGGAGTGCCGTGGCCTTGTATCACTAATTTGAAATTGATTGTTAATTGATTCTCGCCACCGCAATGACCTCCCGGCGCTCGGTGAAAACGGGCTGCTGGAGTCGCGCTGCGGGACGATGTGGATCCCGTGACCCTGCTCGGGAGTGTGCGGCGGTCGGACGACGGGTTGTCATGACGAGGTAATTGCGCTCGCTCTAAAAATACACGCGGCGGGATAATTTCATACGTTGGAGGAATGTAATTTGGCAAATTGCTCGTTGTTGCACACGACGGGTCGTCTGCGCGGTGGCTACCTGGACAAACGACTTGTCAGCTTTTGAGTATTTAAAAGCTTCCGGGGGTCAAAGGTCACTCAGCGTGACGCGGTTTTAAACAGGGTGTAGACTCTGAAGGCTTTTTTTTTTGTTGCTACTGTCCTATTCTGTTTGTGAAAAATGTCTATATAATAATCATGTGTTTTATCCTCTGATCTGGCTTCTCGTGGTCCAGGCAGAGGGAAATGAACGGAAAAGCCGAGGTCCCTCGGCCTGTTGTTCCGCCCATGCTGCTAATGGAGTGAAAATGCAGAATACTGCAGAGGGGAGAACAAAGTGAAAAAGGGGACAGATTCTCCTGCATTAAATATGCCCAGGGCTTTTCACAGCCATAGGTAATTCATAAACTGGCTGCTGGGGTAAAACCTCTGTTTTTATTTGCATTCGTTCTCTCTTATTCGACGTGTCGCGCGCTCGGGAATCTGTAAACTTTCATATCTACAACATCGTAAACTTTAGGGAGATCTTAGTAAAAATAACGTATCACAAGGTAATTGCTCAGATGTGGGGAACAAAACACTGCTGCAGCAAATCCTTTTACCGTACATATAAATGCACAAGTAGAAAATAAAGACATTTTCTAGAGAATTTGCCTTTAATAGAGAAATATATGCACTAACAGTAAAGGGGGGGCATGCAACAAAGACCCTGGTCCAGAATCACATCTGAAATGTTCTAATTATATTTCTTGGAACATTAAACCACAGAGAAACAGTTTATTTACCTTAGTGGTCTATCTTTACATCCCTTTACAGATCTGTGTAATGAAGTTGCATAGATAAAGATCCTGTGTTTCCCTAACAAGCTATATTTGAGGATTTAAGTAGCTCTCTTCTCTGGAAATCAGTGGTTCGCTTTTTATATAACACCTATACCTTCTTATAATAAAAAAAAATTGTTAAAGTGCATATAGGAACTTTTTATTTTTTTATTTTTTGCTAAATCTTAGTATCACAAAGATGTTGATGCATCTCTTGGTGTTTTATATTGGCTCCTATCAGCCTCGCGATGCAGTTCTTTCCTGTCCAGTGAAAGCTGGATTAAGAACACACGATTGGATTGGACGCTCCTCTAAATAATTAAAACAAACTCTTCTCTCAAACTTGGCCAGGTATTGTGTTGAAGTTTGCTTCCCCCGCAACTAATGTTCCCCTTTTATGCTTCCCACAGCTGGGATTAGGACCTAGAATGTGGTTGGGCATAGTAGAGATTTAAGGTAAAGGTGGGTGCAGGTTGAGGTAAAAGGAAATGTATGATATGTACATATAGAGGTTATAATAAACTGTAAATGCCTGAACAATAGAAACCCTCAGAAGCTTCCAGTCAGGCCGGCTTTATTTAGTGGTGTCTGTGTGAAGCGTTTCCAGCAAAGTGAGGACACCGGAATGAGACGTCCCTGCAGGAGAGGGGAGGGGGGGGGCATCGAGCTCTGGGTGTGACACACTTTGGCTCCTGGCAAATGTGTGTTAACTGCTGCTGCTCCCCGTAGGAAAGGTTGCACAGCAGCGCTCTACAGTTCTATTAGTGTGCCTCTTTTGTACGGCACACAGAGCTCTTCTCTCCATCTCTCTCTCTCTCAGGTGTCGCTCATTCAAAATACTCACGGCTCCATCCCTCTACCGCTCTCCATCCTCCTCATTATGTCCTTTTGTCTGATTTTGACCACTTCATCCCACTCTTCTAGTTCCACTCTGTTCTACTGTTTCTCTTTTTTCCCCTCTATCCTCCCACTCGCACTTAGCTGGAGCACAAATGACTTTCCAGGAATGTGGCTTGAAAAAAAAAAAAGAAAAAGTGATTCCCGGTTGTTGTTGTGTCCTTTCAAACAACTGACGAGCAAATGTCAAATTTGATGCATGTGAACAACCGTGATGAATGGCACGTCGAGGCTCCACAGTGAGAGAAAAGGAAGTGAGAGAGAGAGATAGAAACGAGAGGGGCGAGCTCCAGAGATCCCATCTGTGCATTGTTGCTGCAGACCTCATCTTAACATTGTCCCTGTGGTGTCCAACAGGAGGAGGACACAGGTGGGACAAACTGGAGAGCTTATTAACACGTGGAGCAACATTTAAAAATGTGTTTTATATCTGTGTGTGTGAGGAGACGGGAGACACTTGAGGACAAGAAAAATTATAGTAATATTTCATATTATTTGTATTTAGATTAACTGTTTATTTCACGTGTGTGTTTGTGTGTGTATATATATATATGTATATATATATATATATGTGTGTGTGTGTGTGTGTGTGTGTGTGTATGTATGTATATGCATGTATATATATGCGTGTGTATATGTGTGTGTATATGTGTGGGTGTATATATGTGTGTGTATATATGTGTGTGAGTGTGTATATGTGTGTGTGTGTGTGTGTGTATTTATATGTGTGTGTGTGTGTGTGTGTGTATTTATATGTGTGTGTGTGTGTGTATTTATATGTGTGTGTGTGTGTGTGTGTGTGTGTGTGTGTGTGTGTGTGTGTATATGTATGTATATGTATATATGTTTATGTGTATGTATTGGCTATATAAGCCTTGTTGACTTATAATGCTCCATACAGGCAAATAACATGACGTTAGCTGATATCAGTGGCTGATTATTTATCTACTGTGTCGCATCGATTTCACTCTAAATGTTGTGTGGTCACAGTTTACAGCTGCAGAGGAGGAAAAAAGGCCACTGGCAGGACACGACTTTGTGCTTCACGTTTACATTTAATTGCATTTGGAAAAAAAAAAAGAAAAAAGAAAATGTGTGTTGGGTGACGAAAGTTCTGAAATATCTTCTCATTGAGTAGGAGTAGCTAAAAAGTCACTTTTCAATTATTCACCAAAAGGAATGAATCCCTTTCATGTGATGGTTTCTATTAAAGAACCATCACATGACAGAGATGTGATGGTTCTAATAAAGATTGTCATAAATTTCTATGACTCTCTTTAGAATGAAGAATTCTGTGATGTTCCCTGGCACAAAATGGAATAAATAACAAAAAAAGCTAAATATCTGTTTTGACTATCAGCCATGTTTTGTCTCTATTGTACCAGCAATTCACAATCGGTGCATCCCTAGTTGCTCTATGTACCTGTCGTCTAATTTCACATGTTTTTCTTGACTTTTTATTTATATTCTAGTGTTCTCTAAAATCCAAACTTTGCCCACTGAAACCTGTTGAGAGCATATTCAAAACTCAGCACAGAATTCCTTAGCAGCATTTTCTTATATCCTGCAAGACCTCCTACGCAGGCTGTGTTAGTCCAGCAACAATGAAGCGCATGGATATCAGGGGGCACCATATGCTTCCATGCCCCTTAATCCAAGCCTCCGTGCATTATGGGGTTGCCCTCTGATGGCCTGAAGCCTGATGGTGCAGGTGGTGGTGGTTGGGGAAACGCTGTCCAGTGTGCTGCTTTTCTGTTTAGTATTTATAATGTGCTCAATTTGCAAATCCATCCAGCCCCCCATGTTTTGCCAGACTATCGAAGGCCAGATTCACCATCACTCACAGAAACACACACACACACACACACTCGGGCATGCTACCAACCCACAAACACACACACATCTCCCCACCCTCCCACATGCATTAACATGCCAGATCGCATTGTCACACACACACTGAGCATGTGCATGTGTGTGTCTTACAGTATTTATAATAGCTTTGGGGGAGAAAAGAAAAAGAGGTAGAATTAATTTGTGGCACTTGGTTTTCATTCTGTGGCACTGCGCCACATATTGGTCTGTATTTGCGGACACGCCACATAATTGTTGCATCATTTGCACATGGAAGATGCCCCCCCCCTCCCCCTTTAAGAGGTTAAACATGTGTAACACAATAATGGAATGTCTGTCATCACGTCTCACCTGGCACTGGCTGTGGGTAGAAACACATTGAACCGGCTAGTCTCTGGAGGAACACTGTCGCTGAGGTTGTTTTGACATCTTTATAGATCGGGAAACTGTCTTGTCTAAACCCACTACCTCTTTAGAGATCTAATGAGCAAACATTGATAATAATGATGAGTACACCCTGTCTGTTCTATCAGTTATTTGTCATTTTCATCTATTTTGTACTGAGTCCTGTTTTTTTCTCTTATTCGCTGCTTCACGGTCAGACAGACAATGAAAGAAAGAGCCTGACAAGTGTTTTTAAGATCTGAAAACCATTTAAATGCAGCCTGTTGTTTTATTAAACAGAAGTTCAGCTTGGCATGGCGTACTCGAACATCTCTCAGCCGGCAAATAAACAAGATGGGCAAACATTTTGACCTCACATGCTAATCTGAAAGTGAAGGGAGCTGATCGAGATGCGTTGGGTTATTCTTGGGTTACAAGGCACAGCTTTGGAATGTAATTATCAATAATATCAAAAGCTTTGCTGCCTTTTATTCATGGCTGCAGAGGCTGTGACTGGCTTACTTGCTTCCTCGTTGATCTGTGCCCAACTTGCCTGCCAAGAAGTGATTTGTGAATATGGAACAATGTGTAAACTACTGAGCCAAGGCCCAAATCATCTGCTAAGACGGGCTTTGCTGCAGATTATGTCTGCCACTTAGTCCGTGACCCTGGTTTATAGATTATAGATGGCTTTGGCTTTATTCGGTCGGTTCAGTGGCACACAAGAAAGACCATGCACACTAACACTTTTGGATCTAAAGGCTGTTGTCCAATCACAAAGGCAAAGGCCTTTATCTTGGTTTATTTGGAAAATGGTATCCTTGGTTTCAAGAAGGACGTTACATTACAAAGGACTCTGCTTTCTTGCTTGGGTAAATCCACTGTATGTGTAAATCCACAGGGAATACAACGCACAGCTTCAGCAGGCATGTTTAACCACACAGGAAGTGGGTATGATAATATAGGCACATTAAAAAAGCAGCTTGGGACTGAGGAGTGCAGTAGCTGTAACACTCTTCAAATCTAGAAATCTAGGTCCTAGAGACGGTGTCTTGCCCGAGATAACAAAAAAGTGGATTGGATTTGAAGATTTTCACAGGTTTTATCTTCCAGAGGGGCCGGCGGTTCTAAAGATATGTAGCTCGGTAGGAAATGCTCTGCTGCTCGCTAATTTCCTCATGATTGTTGGTGACAGTTTGCACCCCGTGATCGTAAGGTGTGACGGGGTATATAGGAGATGCTGAGATCAGATTAAATATGATTGTGTTTATTATTTATAAGCTACCAGAAGGTCTTGGAAAAGGACCGGATGTGACCAGTGAGATAGAAACGTCTGATTTGCTGTAATACACATTTCACTGAATAATAGTTTGGAGCATGTTGTATGGAGGCCAGATATCTGTTGAAGAATCACCATTAACTATATATTTTAGTTTATTTATAAGGAATAAATATGGCCTTTCTTCTTGGTGTCTAGCATTGTAGAGTAAACAGCAGTGGGCCTAGTACTGAACCTTGTGGCACACTCAAGTTTAATTGAGGATTCCTTGGAATAACTTTTATAAAAGTGAACCCTACTTGTACTCTTAGCAGAATTGCAGCATTTTGCAGCTTTCTATGCTTTCTTTATGCAATTGTTCAGTGATTATTAAGATATGAAGAACTAATTGAAAATTATAATGTAGGATTTTAAATTGATTCCTGAAGTTAAGTGCATCAATGGATATTTAGCGGTAAACACACGCACATGCAAAGATGTACACATCCACGCAATGTCAAACAATACAATTAGCTACCATCCAGTCAATTGGAGTAATTACCCAGACACTATTAAGTCGTTTTCTCCCTGTGCAGTATCACAACCGTAATTACGGCAAAGCAACAAATGATGTGCAATTACAGTTCACTGGCGTTGCTCCTCCATGGTGATGTGGTGTCAGCAGACAGGGTGCAAGGATGCTTGGGAATTGGGACATGTTATATTGATATACGGGGAAAGGGAGGAGGACAGAATGTGTCCTCACGAGGACCCGAGAGTCCAACTCTTAAACATATCTCATAATCAATGGCAGAATATCAAGCGATCCATCACCTGTAAACGGTTGACATTTTCCCTTTTATTAAAGCCGTGAGATGAAACGCAGCGTTTTAATGATGACGGGAGATGATCAATGGCTCCATTGTACTTGGCGGGCGGGTGCTTTATTAACATAGGGCATTGTCCCGTTCCAGAAAACGATTTTACCCTATGTAGAGGATGATTTTCCCTTTGGAATTCGGGACTCTGATGACCACTTTTGTGCATTGTAAATCAAGCAGAATAGAGCAGCGTAATGCAATGACAATGGGAGCGAGACGTAGCTCCTCTTTATTAGCGTCCTGTACCACTGGGCGATGCATGTTGCATATAAGAGCACAATGGGGGGGTTAAAAAAATGCTCATTGTTATAATAAAGATGGGCTAGAATTGCAGCCATTGAGGCTGCTGTCAGTGTGCGTGCACACCGCGTCAGACACTGTTCGCCATTGTTATAATAAGACTCTGCTCATGAATACAGGTTGCAGAGCTGAAACAGCCACTCTGTGAAGGATTACACCGCTACCGTGCACAGCGGGTGGGGGGGCGGGGTGTCGAATGATTCCAATTTTAATTAATCCTTGTTTAAATTAGGATAAATAATTAACACGGCAAATTGGGTGCCCAGATTACATGAGGTGTACGGGATACAGCCGAGGTGTCATCGAGGCACTGAGAGCTCCGGCTGTAAAGAAGGCGCGTGGGATAAGAGGTGTACTTTTACTCAGCGTGGCGAGGTGAAAAGGAAGATTTTCTCGCCTGGTGGGAAAGATGCAGGATGTGTTGGCCGAGTACAGAGAGTACCTAGACCAGACCAGGTGGAAAGTAGACGAATAAAACCTGAAAAAGAGAGAAGACGGCTGCTATGACGACCTCGTACACCTTCAGTTCTCTGTTAATTTGTCTTAATTTAATTGCTTCCCTAATGCTTTTTTCTTTTCCGCCACCCCTTGTCTCCTATCGCCTTCAACTAAAAGGAAAAAAAAAAACATCTGGAGCCCGCTGCTGTGTAAATCCGCTTCTCTTAAACCATTTTAAACTTGTTTTGCTCCGTGCAGTCCCTCAATCCCTGCTTTTCCTTTCACGGGGCAAGCAGCCTCTCCACAACCCAAATACTCGAATTAACCTCTTTTCATTTCCTCCTCCTATTCCCGGCGCAGGGAGATTGTGAATATTAATGAAAAATACCAAGAAAACAAAAAACAGTTTTGTTTTTACAGTTCATTCGCACCTTATTTCTCTCCCCTTAGCCTGACGGAGACTCAGGTGGGCATGAGTATTAATAGATCCCCTCGTTTGTGACGTCGGCTCAGATCACACATGTGCCTCTTAACGCTCAGATGGTGTGTTTATGTTCGTTAGACGCATCGCTCCCTCTCAGCGCTGCTTTAGTCCCCCTCCTCCTGCATGTTTTTTTATAATACTTTTTTTTCCCTCCTTTTTAATCACGACAGCACATTTGATTTTTCATGCCTCGTGCTTCGTACCTGGTGCTAACTGCTGCTAACCCGCTCCCTCCATCGCCCCTCCTCCTCCCCCCTGCATCCTTCTGCTCTTTAATGTGATTGTCAAACAGTGTTTCTCTCCCTCTGTTCTCTCCGTTTCTCTGCATGTGTCCATGTGACTAATCTCTCCCTCCCTCTCTCTCTCTCCTCATTGGAAAAAGGCCTGAAAGCTTTTGTGGGGTCCTAGATGCTAAATGCCAGTCTGTCTGTGCCAGGCGCCCGCTTAGCGCCGGTCTCCTTGGTGATGAGATCGGCGATCAGGCCGAGACACTGAGGGATTTGTGAGTGCACAAGCATGTTTGTGCGAGTGTGTGTGTCACAGCGTACAGTAGATATCTATGCATGTGTGTGTGCAAGTCCCTATTTTGCGTATAGACGTGTTCTGCATGTACGCGGAGGGGAGGGCAGGGGAGGGATTCGCTGGCCTCGCCGGCTCATTATCATGTGAATGCATTATGTTTCCTGTCAACATGCCCCGGCCAAAACAAGGGGAGCCCTGTTCTCGCTGCCAGGGCCCCGGCCAGGCCCCAACGTGTTGCGGCGCTGCGCTGGCGACGACGACCCGCCAGGAGTTTAGCTCCACAGACGCCGCCGCTGGCCCCGAAACCGATTCAGTCCATCTGTACTGGCATGTCAGCGGCCAGGAAGAGATAAACAGGGACGACTCCATTCAGAAACATGCAGATGGGAGCTAGACACTATGAAGAGATGTTATATTGTGCAATTTTATAATAAGTTTGATGAGAAATTAAAGAGAGAATTTAAGCTTATGCACTCACAGAGGTCTTTATTCCCATCACCCATGCAATAAATTCAACTTTTACAAAGCGTAAACATTTTATATTATTCAAATTTTGTTGGCATTGACAGAAAAATGATTATGTAGGGCTAAACCATTTTAGGGAAAATTGAATTGTGATTTTTGCATTTGCAACCCACAGTCCCATCCCAGAACTTTGGTTCCCCCACACTCTTTCTTATGAGGTTTTATGTTATGTTATGTATACTAAGCATCCTAATATGGTTACCACTAATGGCCAATGGTACATATACGTCCAAATACAGATCTCTTGAATAAAAACTATTATTCTGAAAAAAAACAGACTCTGCTTCTAGTCCTGCTGAAGCTCTTTTAGAAAGTGACCCAGACACGTGACCGGTCCTTGCAGAGAACAGCAGATTATTCAGGCCTAGTGTTTATTACTGGTGTAACTGGTGGAGATGGTGGTCCTGTTCCGAGCATTTTGACATGGGAATTGGGCGAACAACATATTAGGAAGGCTTTTCATTAAAATACAACCCAGTAGATCACCCATACTTTCACCTCTCATGCTTTATTGTTGTCATCTATTGTATTACAGGCTGCCCTCATGTGTCGCTGTATCCTTATCTCTGTAATTTATTATTTGTCTGTTTTAAATTAGTCACGTAACACTGAATTTGACATTTCATAATATATCATGACTGTGTAGTTTGCACTCATTCATTTCTGTATATTAAACGGGTAACATCAGCACTTGATACTAGAGAATAAAGTGTTATATGATATTGTGAACAGTGTATATTTAACACATACAAGGCATCTGAAGTTAACACTTTATAATATAATATCAATGTATTTGACTTCAGTGTGTTTCATATTGGTCTTTATTGTCTGTTTTATTATATATAGAATATAACTACAGATGGAAACCATCTTTTCATTTAGTTTAAATGATTGATGTAATTGCATGTGGTCCTTTTTTTCAAAAATAACTGTAGAATGTACTGTAAAATCTGCAATTTTCATAAAAAGGTAAAAGTTGACAGGTGTTAGTGCACAGGTGTTCCTGATAAGTGCTCACTGAGTGTAATTGTACAGTAAATACCTTGTAAGCGTGTTTTCTCATGACCAATCCTCCTCTGTGACGGCACAGTTTTCCCTTATTTTGCAGAACCCACAGAGTTCCAGTTCGGCTTAATGGCTGCTGCCAATCACTTGTAGTCGCAGTATGAGGCGTTTGCTGTAAGTGTGTGTGTCCATCTGAGCAGATGCTGACCAGGCCACTGATTAGAGGACCACTCCAGCTGATTCTGCTTTCCTTAATCAAGTCTCAAGATGATTTAAAAGCCAACTGGAGGAGGACTTTACCTAAAATAACCCATACTCTCCATTTAAAAAAAAAAAAAAAAAAACACGAGCCGACCTCATCATCTCCAACAAGTTCCCCCCCATCGGAGCCGGTTCTCCAGCTGCTGTTGGGTGGTATCGATCAGGCGGACAGATACTAATTATTTGATACTCAGGCGTTGAGTTCGAGGTCAGCCCCGTGGTCGGAGATCTCACATCTCACTGGGACCAATTTAGAGCCCTGAATAACCTGGGGCCTGAGCAGCATGGCTGCCTGTGCATGTGCAGACCTGGGGTGATGTAATGCTGCATGTGCTGGGTTTCGTTTTGTGTGTGTGTGTGTGTGCGTGTGTCAGGGCAGGTGCAGTCTAAATGTGTGTGTGTGTGTGTGTGTGTGTGTGTGTGTGTGTGTGTGTGAATCGGCCTCAGAAGTACTTTTTTGTAAGCAATACATCGAGGTGCTTTTGACTTGCATCTGTGAGCGATTGCATGCGGCTGGCGCACACTTATTATGTATGAGCGCGTGGTTGAATAACACCTATGGAGC
This sequence comes from Eupleurogrammus muticus, assembly GCA_036785175.1. NCBI lineage: Eukaryota > Metazoa > Chordata > Actinopteri > Scombriformes > Trichiuridae > Eupleurogrammus > Eupleurogrammus muticus. The sequence goes on along the minus strand of JAYKQN010000009.1, from coordinate 1,191,805 downwards.
CTCCTGCGTGAATGAATGCGTTGTAGGCAGATGCAGTTACCCAGAAAATGGCTGCAGCGCGCGGTAAAGCTTCATTTATTATGAAGCTTCATTTATTATAAAGCCTTGCCACCCGTTAGCGGTCTGAGCTCAGACGCAGGTGAAGTGGCCTTTTAAGGACTGAAGGCCTCTGGGAAATCACCAGGAGAGAAAAGAGAAAAAACGCAGAATAAGCCTGGAGTCCAGGTCTGCTGCTTTTATACCAGGTGCTGCTATTTTGGGAGTCTATTCATTTATTGATTTTTGCATTAGTTGTCACCATAATATCACAATATCACCAGTTTACTATTATATCAGCCTAATGAAGGTTATAATATATACTGATCAGATATGAGAATTCAGAACCAGAAATATTTGACATTATCTTCCTAAAAACGACTCTACCGGATCAACCAAATAGTTCTTGATTAGTGTCGGACATGACGTACCTCAACTTGTTGCTACTGAGCAGATTAGTAAAACCTTGGTTTACTATTTGCACAGTTCTGATTTAAAGGAGAATGTATGAATGCTCTGGCTTCATCCACTTCCAGACTGACTGTAAAATGACGTATGTGCGTCGACTAAATTAGCTCCAGCAGTCACACGTGAACACGTCTGTGCCAGGCCGAGCCACGCTAACGCTAACTTCTGTTGCCTTCAGACTATTCCAATTAAAACGTGACCCGCGATAAAAGGACGGCCGTCTGCTCGCCGAGCGTGCAGGTGTGAGGGAACGGCGTCTGAGAGCTGAGCAACGTCGGCGAGTGTTTCCTGTGTCGTGACTTTCTTATCTTCGCCTGTCGGTGCTCATGTGTGCGTTATCTCTCTGTAAACAGTGCAGGTGCGCGTGCAGGTGCATGCACAAGCGTGCACGTGTGTCTTTTATTATCCCGGCCTTCTGCACCAAGAGTTCTCAGTTCACGCAGCAGGTTAATTGACCTCTGGGGACATTTTTCTCCTCTGTGATAATGAATGTCTGGATTATATGATTGCTCTGCATTTTCCTCTGATGTGAGATTTGTTTGAGTATTTTAGTTCTGAGGATCTGATGGCTGCCAGTGTAAAACACCTGATGACATTCATATTAACTATCTCTAGCAGTGTGGAGATTAATACAAGATTGTTAATGTTGGCTCAGCAACAAACAAACTGAGGGAATTGTGCGTCATTTAAACAAATTACAATGCAGCGAATGCATCGAGTTGGCAGAAATAGACTTGGACAGAGCACAATTTCAATAATCTTCAGGTAATGATTTCCCCCCTGAAATGAATATCCAGTGTTTTGCAACAGAGCCCTTCATTCGTTTTGTTTTACGTGCAGATACATTTTTTATGAGCAATATTAAAAGGTCTGATCATCAATGATTAATCGTCTTTGTGCCGTAATGTAGGTTAGGGCCCGGGAGGCTATCGAGCTGCAATGTAAAACAAACAAATCACTTTCCATAAAGGAAAACATCTTTTAACACCCTCTGCTCTGCAGCGCTGCATTGTAATGACCAGTATTCCCAGTAACAGAGAGCCAGCGATGAGGAATGATCAGTGTGATGGAGTCACGAGGGGTTTTTAGTTACCTGTATTCAAATGTGATTCCTGCATTTTCATGTGCATGAATCTGTGTGTTTGTGTGTGTGTGTGTGTGTGTGTGTGTGTGTGTGTGTGTTTTTTCCTGCATGCTAAACACATGAGCGGGCACACTAGTGCACAATCAAAGAAACAAACTCCTGAAGCCGTTCTGAAACAAACAGCTTAATTAAGACTCAGAAGGGGGTGTAGAATCAGGTGTGAGCAACACGGGTCGTCAAATCGCGTGTGAACACACGCCAAGGACGTGTTTTTTTGTCAAAGCTGCGGCTTGTCTGGCTTTAAGGAATATTCAGGCCTCCTGCTGGAGCTTCTCTCTTATCTCCAGAATTCCCCCCATGTACCTGCTGATCGTCTTCTGGCGTGCGGGTTTACACCTGGGAGGCACGTCTCTGTTCTCCTTGAAGCTGCATTTCTTTTGTGTCCAGTGAGCATATTTTCTGTTTAGTTGTTCTCATTAGATAGAAGGAAGGGGGGGGGAGGAAAGTTGTGAGAATAGCTTCAAAAAAAAAAGTGAAAAGTAATTTTAATAATAGGATAGCAGGTCTATATCTCCTGTACATTCACTATGATAGAACATATATAATCAGCCTGCAAATAGAGAGTCCCTGTCCTCACACTGCACAGGGCTGCAAGAAACCATTAGAATAAACAGAGCCAGAGTGATATGCTTTAATTGTGACGTTAAGATTAGACACAATATGGAGTTCCTGTTTAATCTTGTATTTTCGTATTTTCAGCCCTCAACAAGCATTAAAACTGTGGACATTTAAGGCAGCAGGAGCTTCCTGGAGGAGCCGCTTTGTGCAAACACAAAGCTGACATTATTGTAGTTAAAGTTGATCTGGTGTAAAAAAGGTAATACTCTAGGGATGTTTTAACCGCATACTACATTGATTGGATTTTACATGGGAAAACTGTGCAGAACTTTCCATGTTATATCATATGAACTTTTTCATGAGAATATATTGGTTGCTGAGGTTAGAGAAACAGAGTATGGATTAAAATTATAGTTGTCATAGCTGTGATAATAAGGTTAAGCTTTGGGGGTCTTCAACCCACATTGAGGAGGTTTGTCACCTATTGATAACCTATTGTCCCTGTGGGTGACTGACATTATGACCTAGTGCCGTCTTTTTGTCTTCCTGGCAAACACACGCCTGATATTCTCTCACCTTGTAGCTCTGATTTGGTCTCCACCACCTCCTACCATGTTAACCAGCGAGTTGCTAAACTTCGTCTGTGCAGAGTTTGTGCCAGTTCATTGGCTGTTTCACCAAAAAAAAAAAAACGGATGCCATCTGTGTTGAAATGGAAAAACAGCTTAAAGATGCTGAAAAGCTGAGCTCAGTAACTATATGCCCCCCCCTGGTGCATGCATGAGAACGGGTTGACCCAGAATAAAATATTGATCGAAGTACTTTATGTCTGCCAAAGCTGCGTTTTGATTGTGTGTGTGTGTTTTTTTATTTGCTTGAATTAGGTTCCACTGCTTTCACCTCCAACACCCCCCCCCCCCTTGTGCAACTTTACCTATACATCTTTACTCTTCTATTACCTCAAATGCCTCTCAGAGTCCAAGGGAAACCGCCAAGCTACGGCAAATGAGTAATTAGGAACACTGGTAAACACCGAAGGCAAATGTTTGCACGCAGAACAAAGATGCAGAGAAAAGGACGAGAGGATTGTGAAATGTGCTCGTCAATGTGTTTTTACCATTTCGCTTTTACAGCTAAAGTGAACAAGGGGGGGGGGGGGGGGGCAGTTACAGCTGGGGTGGCTTCGTCTCCATGGAAACTGACATTCCCCTGAAGGCGCTTGGCAGCGGCTGCCAATTGTTGAGCTCGAGTAATGTTCGAAATTCTCCGTTAAGTGCCGCGGAGTTGGAGGATTCAAGCAGCTCTGGGTCGACGCGCAGTGTGTAATCAGGCGGCTTTGGAGACGCGGTTGGAAAGCGTGCACTGCCGTTCAGAAAGACAGAGAGATAGAAAGAGAGAGGTTTCATTAATGGTGAAACCCGAGGTGTGAGGGTTTCATTCATCAACAAAGAATGTTTGGGAAAAGTCATGTTCGTTAGGCCTTTTTAAACCCATTATCCTTAAAGGAAAATGATGTGGGTTATACCATAGACCACATTCCTAATGATACTTTTAATTCCCAAAGATCTGTATTTTGACATATACGTAACATTGGGCATCAACATATTCCACATTATAAGTAAATGTCACTTTAGGACTTGATGAGTTAAGTTCCTTATAATGAAGAGTCTGGGGGAACCAAGGTTCTCTGTGGCTCCTTCCTTGGTTCTGAAGGCTGATCCACAAACCTGGTGCAGAGAGCCAGTCCACCCCCACCGTCCACCCCCCATGGTGCTGGGGGCCCAGTGGAGGAAGCTGCTGGCGGATCTGAGGCTGCAGGTGGAGGTTTGTGGTATAATCCGCTCCTGTAGGTTGGGAGAGGCAATCATCCATTGATGGATTTTGCTGATTGTGTGGTCAGTCCTAAAGGAGACACGCAGCCAGCGCTATAAAAAAAAAAAAAAAACACAACTGGTGTTATATTGATGTTTTTGTTCACACTCTCATCAGGATCCTGGCAGCGTGGTTCTGGATGTCCAGGAGGTTCTGGATGCTGCCAGGGATCTGTGTAGAGCGCATTGCAGCAGTCGGGCCTCGGGGAGATAAAGGACCAGTGGCTCTGCCTCGGACGCGATTTTTTAGATTGTAATAAGAGGTTTTGCTTGGATTTCTGTAGAGCTGGGCAGTACTACAAGGATTTTTTTAAATTACTGGATTAGCGTCACAGTATTTGAGTTTTTTCCCATGCATCACTAGGCGTTAACCCTATTTTGTAATTTAAAGACTAATTATTGCAGTAAATTGGCTTCAAATTGCTTTTCTTGTCATGGGCACCCTGTAATAAAAAGATTTTGTGTTGGAAAGCCAACGCTAATGTTACCTGCAGACGTGGAAGAGGACGCATATCGTACGTTTCATGCATTCTTCATATTCTCGGTTTGTCACAGACACGGCGAGGCGAATTGTTCGAGACTCGCTCGCATCCTACATCTTCAGCCCGGACAGCATGTACAGATTCCAGTGGTTTGATCAGCGTCAGATTCTTTCAAGGTTGAAGCTAGTTTTTGGTTTTGGAGTTCCTCTGTCTGACACGTTTTCACTCCATGTTTTTGTCTCAATGTCCCCAACTTTTTGTATAATGCAAATAAAAAAACCCACAGGTATTTAGTATGGAACAGTCTACCACTCAACCCGAGATGTCTCATATATCGATTACTGACTGAGGAGGAAAGTAGTGACACAAACCGCCTTGTTCCAAGCAGTTAATCTATAAAATATTACTTTTCATTCATTATAAAGGCGCTTGGATATCCTATTCACTTTGATTCTGAGATTTTCTTTGTGCAAGTAGCCGATTTATTTTATTCTATAAAATAAATCAGCATGCAACGCTTGTTTTTATTTGCTCTTTTTTTTTTTAAAATTCTGCCTCATTTCTTTACCCAGGAGCCTTTGCTCCAGCTTGCAGGCCGAGACCTGTCTGGATGAGAGCGGTCAGGCGCCGCTGCTTAACAACTGATGAAATGATTGCTCCTCTCCGTCTCAGACGGCGGAGCGCTTCAGCCGTACGGGGCAGGTAGCGTGAAGACCTGCTGCGACCATCGGCTGAAAAGACTCAGCCAGGCGCGCACCGCCGCGCATGCATCAGCAGCTCAAGCGGGAAAAATGGTGAAGGTTATTACTCCGCGCTTGGGTTTTATCGCCGAGTGCAAGCGTGGAGACCGTCGGGATGATGTATCGCGGATTTACCTAAACAAGCGCAAAGCGTGTTTTTATGTTGCTGCTGTTAAGTTTGATCTTGTCACACATGAAGCTGTGGGGGGGGGGGCTTTAATGGGATTCTCTATTGAGCAAATGCAGCTGAAATATCAGATGCATTGGTCCCACTGACTGAGGGATTACATGGCAAATAGGTACCATAAACAGCAAATGCACGACGGCTCTGGAATGAGGTTTCCTGTGCTATGAATGCGTTTTATGGATGCATAAACATCAACTTGCCTGTAATAGACATGGGGGTGTGTTACTGTAACGTGTGTGTCAATGACAGATTGTGAGGCCTATTTGTATGCCACAGCGGCTGCTGTTGTTTCCAGGGCTCCTGGAGCCTGGGGGGTCAGTCTCTGTTCAGCCTGAGAGAATCAAAGGATTTTGAGGCCGAGGACACATCGTAACTGTGTCTCCTCTCCTCACAATACGCTGAATGGAACTACTGTACCGCTTGCCAGACAATAAAGTAGTGTTTTTTTGTGCGTGAAAAGCAAAGCGGCTGCAAAAAAAAAAGTTATAAAACACAACTTTTTTTTTTTACTACTTCTACTCAACAGGCTGGCAAATTTAAGGAAATAAAGTGATGTTTTCCAAAAGTCATGTGACGGGATTTCATGCAAGGAGCGATGCTATTGTGTCATTGATGGTTTTAAAATGGGAACTGTAGCTCCTGCAAAAATCACCTATCACCGATCAATCTGCAGAGCTGAGCAGAGCCCGTTATGCTGCGGCAGATGTGGCGGACATCTGCTAGCAGATGTGCAAACTCTGACTCCATGACACGCCTTTCATCCGGCAAATGTGAGCCGGTTAGTGCGCCGACTCCAGACTGGAGACCAGTAATCGAGGGCAGAGCGGTTCAGGGAATTGGGGAGAAAATGTTGTTTTGGGAACTTGCAGCGTTTGGCAGTGGGAGGCAGATAAAAAACATTCTAATTCCCAATGAATGTATTAATTAATATTTATCAGGATGAAGAAACAAACATGTCCTGCGTGGCTGAGCACCAGTCTCTGCAGACCTGGAACAACAAATCACATTTTGCACAATAAGATAATGCTCCTGTTCAGTCACTGTTATAACAGGCTGTGTTCTTTAATAGGGTACCAGTCAAATATAAAAGGCATTGTGGATTGAAAACGGTTAATTTTATTATTAATTTGTCTAAATCCACTGCATGCATTATTATTATTCTCAATATTATTATAGCTAAGTCTAATATGCATTACTTAAATACATCATGTGATCTAAATTGATGATAATCAATTTGTTAATGTACACAAATTAAGTTAAAAAGCCTAATTTCAACACACTCAAATTAAGTTTGGGTGCAGAGCAAAAACAATATATTTTAACAACTTTTTGATTTTATTTTGCCAAATTTTAAATATAGTGAATTAAATTTTTCTCAAGTAAAACCAACTTTTAATTGTGGACGGTATGTTCCAGAATAAAATAAATAACACAATAAAGTTGGAAAAATTAGCTTGAATAAGGACGTAACCTCAACTAGGGGTCAAAGTCTTTTTTTTAATACATGCTGCTGCTGCTGTTCCGGTGCAATCGGCCGTGAGCAGAAATCAGATGGATCGCTACCAATTGCAATGATGACGGCGGTAAAGATGATATTGGCGGCCTGTCAGATGCGAGTCAATGGCGGCACACCCAGCTGCCCCGTGACTTTAATTCGCTCGGCGAAAGAGAACAGAAAGTAGGTTTGGCCGCTACGAACGTGAGAAACCAGCTGCAGACGATGGGCCGTTTAATCGTAAAACGCAGGTGCAGACGAGTTTCGTGCGTCTATCAAAGATGCATAAACATGTGATATATAATTAGCACATGTGGATGTTGACTTTGTTTTTTTTTTTTTCAGTGGATATGCATCCATGCACAATAATTACTTTATGCTCAGTGCCAGGGAAGGATTTAATTAACTGCCCCCCCCCACCACCACCCAGACAGGGTACATAATTAGTCAATAACCTCACACACACACACACACACACACACTCGCTGCTAAACACACACAGAAGGAATCGATGCGTTTGTTATTCTAACACTGGCGCTGGGACTGGCGTGCGCTAACAGTTTAGGCAGGAACATAAAGTCCACGTCTTGAGTGACGCGACTCAATAGGCAATTACAGAGGAGAACGGAGGGGAGGGGGGGGGGGCGACAGGAAGCGAGCGCTGTGTCTGTCTGCCTACGTAACGTCAATTATTATTCATTTTTTTTTGTTTTTTCTCTAAATTGCTCCATCAGTGGGGGCAGAACCCCGTCCAGCATGATCCACTCAGGTTTGCTACAAACACAACAGTAATGATGTTTTTTTGTTCTTTTTTTTGCAGGTTCAAGGTTTGATCTCCACACGGGGAAAGGTAAAAAAAAAAACGAAACTACACAAGTTCACTTTCAGATCTTTTTCTTCTTTCTCTACTCTCTTTTTTTCTGCATGGGGGGGTGATTAGCCAGCATTAGACTGTATCTGTGTGTGTGTGTGTGTGTGTGTGTGTGTGCACAGGTTGTGTTGTGCGTGGATGGATATTGAGGCTTTATTGGGGAGATTTGTAGCTGTTGATTTCCCTGAACACACACACACACACACACACACACACACACACACACACGCAGCCTGTTATCCTAATCACAGAGAATACCAGCATGTGTTAAACCCTTATTATGTGGAGTAGCATCTGTAAGACATGGCTGCTTACCTATAGTTTTAGCTGATGGTTAATATTAGTATTAAATGGTCCATTTAGTGCATATACTACTGATGTGGACGTACATGATCTCAAGCTATTAACTGATTCGACTATAAACAGGAGCATCACAGAAACTTGGTTTGGAGTGTTTGCTTTGTTTGCTCTCATGTAGGCAGCGTTTTATCGGTGTGCCGATGGTGGATCTACGGCTCTTTTGGGTCTATTTCTGGCAGATGGAGTCTGTAACGGTTTATGTCCGCAGCCTTCCCTCCGTAGATCCCCGAGTATTTTAGTCCAGAATAATCCCCACCATCTGCTGTCTCCTCTACTACGTTTTAACCGCTCAGCATCGCTCCCTCTATCTGTGGCTCGGGGTTTACTTCCTAAATCGCTCGCTCACTCCCTCTTTCTTCGCGTCCTAGTTCCTGTGATCTGCTCTTTGGGTCTGCCCTGGACGCCTCCACATGTTGCACTACTCTATCTTACTTTATTTACACCCACACTCTTTGAATCCTGTCAGAGCCTAATCTGGGATTCCATGAACACACACACTATATATCGTAAAGATCTTTTCTATATCTAAGATAAGATCAGACTTTATTGATCCCACAACGGGGACATTTGTCTGTTACCACAGCGTACAGAGTAAAGAAAAAAAAAAGTACAAATAAATGTACAAATTCGTAGAATTTGTTGATCAGCATACACAGTATGCATTATGGACATAGAATGGAGAAAAAATACTAATAAATAGCAAGAAAAGAGTATGCATAAGCAAAGCATATATACATACATACATGCACGTACATACCTACATACATACACATACACACATATTTGCATATATATATGCACATACACACATGTACACATACATAGCCAATGCACGCTTAAGGTGCAGGATGTGTGTGTAGAGAAAAAGTGACCAGTGTTTTTAGGATGTAGTATTTAGTAGTATTTAGGATGTGCAGAGATACTCCTCGCGATGCATCAGCTATTCATGAATCTACATTTGGGTGTAAAGTCCTTCCTTAATGTCCTTAGTAGTGATTTATTTGATCAGGTTACAACATTCAAACATAAAGAAATATCCCAGAAATGTATAAATCTGCTGCTGCTCGGCATAAATCTGTAGTTATTTCCAATGGAGGAGGAAAAAAAAAAGTAAAACATCCTAAACTGTAGCACAGCTTCTTAAAATACTAGTTTCTGGCGGCCTGATGGCAGATTAATCTGACCAGAAAGTGCTTAACGCCCCCCGAGAGACCGGATTTGGTCATTTAGCCTGATATTATCAGCGTAATGTTTTCACTGTGCCTCATAACGCTCTGCTTTTCCTCTGAAGAGGGTCACGTAGTGAAGCTGTAGTCCAGTCGGCAACACAACACCTGTTAGTTGGCGGTTGTAAATATTCACTTGTGTCTAACGACTAATCTGCATGTAAGAACTGCGCTGTGTGCTGCAAGCTGTTCTTCAGTGACTCATAAATCTGCGCTTTATCCCGTGATGCAAACATTGAGCGCGGGTATGTTGAGCTCTGAATCCGTCTGCGAATTGGATGGTGGGGGGGGAAAGGAGAATACTAAAAGGGTAGAGCAGATTTAGCTTAGAGGTTAGGCTGTTGACGTGGACGTGAAAATATCTGTTTGGTAGAAAAATCACATTTTCACCGGTTTGTGGCTCTCACACCGATAAGCAGCAGAGCTCTCACTACAACGTTAAGGAACAAGGTTTATTCTCCTTCGTACACGCCCGTGTCCCCCGAGCGATGCTGCAACCGCGAACAGCCGGGACGGGTTGGACGCGGTGGACGGCCATGTTCATGTACGCCACATCCTGCACAGCTGGATTAACAATGACTGAATGGATTAGTGGGAGTGAGTCTATAAAGACTATGTTGGAGCTTGTTTCTTCTTTCGAGCTCATGTGTGTGTGTGTGTGTAAGGGGGGGGAGACAGAGTCAGACAGGGACAGAATGGTAAAATACGGCGGTGAACCCTGTGTCAACCGGGTATTTGCTGCAGACCGGATACTAAAACAGTATAAAACTAATACCGATTACACTACCACTCCACATGTACACATCCGTTCAAAAGTTCAACACATATCTTCCCATTTTATTGAAATTGAACCAGTTTTAGTCCAATACGTCCAATTTTATAGAATTTATCAGACCCATTTAGATATAATCAGAAACTCTGCCGTAAAACAAGCAGCCGTAATGTATGTGCAGTTGTGATGTCACAACAATACAGTCTCCATCCACCCCCCCCGTCTCTATTCACAGCCATTCAAATCAGCCAATCAGAGGAGAGGCTCAAAAAGAAGCTCGAGATCAGGAGGCGTAAAGTTATATTGAGATGATCTTGTTAGAGATGTCAAAATTTCCAATAAAAAACAGGGAAATGGTACAAAAATAAGTAATTACTATCCAACGAGATCAACTTTTCAGCATTTCTGCAGTAATGGACATAAACAAAGTCTTGAAAGTTGGTCCTGTCTATCAGCATGAAGCTGAAGCTCCATGTCCACATCCACATTGTCATGAGTTACAGCACAGCAGGATAATCCAGATCATCCATTATTGTTTGATTGATAATCCTATATTTGTCCCACAGTGGGGAAATTGCATTAGCAACAGCAGAGAAATGCAAGAAAAGACAGATTGCATACAATAAAATATATCAATTTCTATAAATAAATGAGATGAATGTAATATAGGGAATAAAAGATGGCTGCACTGTATATTTGGTTTGTGGTGAAGTCTCACCGCAGCAGGAAGGAAAGACCTGGGTCAGTGGGTTCTTCAGAGTCTTGGTCCAGCACAGACCACAACACCAATACCTCATAAAGCTGGAGATAATTTTATTTTTTTCTCTTTTTTGTTCCTCATCAATTACATGTAAGATCGTTTTGAAGGGATTTTCTAATGGTCATTTACGAACTAGAAAAACCTATTTACTGACCCTATGGGCTCCTGAGTGTTATTTTAAACTTATTCTGTAATGATTTTTCAAATCACTTATCTAACTATATTTGCCAAAAAAACCCAAACTTAAAAAACAGAAATTGACTTGCAGTGCACACACACACACACACACACACACACACACACACACACACACACACACACACACTACTCATCACCTGACCCACATCCATTACAACTACAGGTCACCACCTCCTCTCCTCTCATTCTTCCCCAGACGTCAGGTCCATGTCTGAAATGACATGAACACAGACGGATGAACGGTGATATTAGGCGTCGCTGCACCCAGGCCTGGGGGGGCATGTTTTTTTTTTGGGGGGGGTACAGCACGGAGGCTGCTCAGAATGATGAATGCATCCATCGGTGTTTCCCACTCCTCTGAGGGCCAGCGCTGGCATTAAAGCAGATATATCCAGCCATCTCCGATTAAATTGCCTACATTGTGAGGCTTAATGGCAATGAAGATGCCTCTTGACATATTGTATTTGTCTTGTGTAGTTTTTTTGCACACTATAAACTCTGTGTGTGTGCCAGCTGGGATATTTATGCTGAAACTGTGTGTCACCTTGCCGCTATAAATTGCTCTGGACTGCTGTTAATAGCTGCTTTTGCCATTTCTTTGTGATGTATCCGCCATGATGTCATTTCTCAAGGGGGGCGGGGGGCCCTCTTCATTTCTTGCTGCCGTAATGTGTCTCTTGGATTACTGTGTATTTTATTTTAGCGCTCCGAGAATGTCTGTAATGAATGAATACAAGGCGTGCAATCTGCTTAACTATTCAAAATGCTCCTAATTGAAATGCTGAAAAGATAGCTCTGGCTAATCAGCTTAGAGATGGAGTCCGCAGTTGATGGATAATAAAGAGGATCTCCGTACTGAAGAGTCTATTACCACCCCTGTAATGAGAGCTCACATGATGTGACAATGGAGGAGAGAGTGGAGACGGCTCCCATTGTTTAATTAGAGAAACATCACGTGAAACGCAACCTAATAGTAACAGGGTTGATGCACAAAGAGACTTCCCCAGTGTACACGTCCTCATTAAAAAAAACACTTTTAAACAGAGATTAATGAAACTGCTGTAACACCGTCCTCATCATGGCTGTCAAACCCTCAGAAAACTAGTTAGCGTCTCAAATTATAATGACACAATCATAATGATGTCAAAACGATCCATACGCAGCTTTCAAAAATGATGAAGCAGCATAAATGGGATTGAATCTAACAATCACCTTCCATAGATATGCATCTAAGATGATACTTTTGGTTTGATCATACACTTTTCTATCTGAATTAATGCTACGAGATGTCCTAAAACGCATCAGGCCTGGTTTGACCTCCCGTGTGCCGTTCAATACGGCTGCTGCCAACTAATAAAACACTTTTCCCACCGCGTCGACCGTTGTCACGAGAAATCTTTCCCCAATCGCCCGGCCTTATTCGCAGGACACGGCATCGGTTTTTGTGCGACTTGCTGACTCGGTGGCTGCCTGGCCGAGTCCAGTAATGCATCTTATTCCTGACATGTCGCATGTGCATCAAGGAGGGATAAAACCAGGACGTCTGTCACTCAGCTCACTTTCTCTCCCTACTTTCTGACCCTACAACCTCATCTTTCCACACACACACACACACACACACACACGCACACACTCAAAGCCCTATAAGCCTCTGCTTATGAGGCAGACAGAGGTCAGGCCTGTGTCGTATGAGTGGAATGACTCAGGACAGACTAGCACCTTCCCAAGCAGCTGCGTGCCACCGCTGCAGTGTGGAACCTGGACTCATAGGAGTATAAAAGTGACCCGTAACGTGAGCTCTGTGAAATGCATCGTCCAATTAAAGTTGAAAGTTTAAACGGGCAGAAATCAGAATTAACAGCATGTGCGATTTGATTGTTGAAGGGCCGTGGTGGGATCAGATGTCCCGTTTATATTAAATCGTCCTTGCACCAACTGTCCTCATATTTGGCACCAGATGAGCTTCTCATAACCTTACTGTTAAAAACCACCTCATACAGGGGCAGCATTGAGTTTCATGCATATATTGCATGAGAAAACCACATAAAAAAATACTTTTATCTGTAGTAAAACACAATCAGATCATCAATACAATAATAAAATAGTTATAATCTATATAAGGTATAAGGGCTGCAACTAACTACTATTTTTATATTAAAGTTAGATTATAGTTGTTTGTATGTTAGTTTAGGTCCTTTTATAATCTCCTTTTTAAACATTTTACAGAGTATATTCATAACCTATGATTTTATGGACAAATCATTGATCTTATTAATCATTGAACTTCGCATTGCAGATAATTTAGATTTGCTCTGTTGCATTAATGTAAATTGATTCTGACGCTTCTGTAGTCGCCTTGCACATTGCAGATTTCCTTTGCTACCAGGGGGATATCTTACACCACTTTTATTTTGCTCAGTGTCCTCTTACTCTCAGATATCTTATACTGTATAAGTGCAGCTGTGTAACTTTCAGAAGTTCCTTCTCAATAGTTTCACCCTAGCATTTCATCCCAGGACTCCCAGAAAACACGAAGGTGAACAGAGGCCCTGAGAGCTGCTTTAATCACTGAGAGACGTGTGGTTTTCCACCCTGTTTCAGCTCTTTCTGCACAGCTAAGCCAACCAGCTGATGCCTGGCTCCGGCTTTATATTTATTCTGAGTGCATTACAGTTGCATTGATTTTTCTCACCTTTTTTAGCAACAAAAGGGGAGCGATGTTGTACAAAGCAACAGTACAGAAACACCGTAATAGTTCTATTCCGTGTTACCACTACTCCTGTGATGTGCCAGGAATATAACACGCTGCCTCTCCCCTCGCTCTGCCCTCTAGCCAGGGACGGCACTACTTTCTCTCTACATGTGTGATGTGGGCAGATGCCAGCCACAGGAATAGAAGAAAAAAAAAAAAAAGGGCACAGCTAAAGTCCCGCTGCTCATTACCGTCACCGCCGCCATCATTAATCATCACGCCGTCGCCTATCAGAGACCTGCAGGCTCAAAAGTGAGTCAGGTTCAAATGCAAGACAATTTGGTGCAAACTAAAGATTATAAGGAAGCGATAACGCTGGTGTTTAACAGATTAATTATCTGTAGATTAGTTCATCATATTTTCAATTAAACACTAAAACAGACAGTTGGTCCAATTGGCCTTTTTTTGTATAAGTGAGTCACCTTTTCACAGTTCCTCTTATTAAGAGTATGGAGGTTATCAGCCATAGACTTTCATCGTGTGTGTGTGTGTGTGTGTGTGTGTGTGTGTGTGTGTGTGTGTGTGTGTGTGTGTGTGTGTGTGTGTGTGTGTGTGTGTGTGTGTGTGTGTGTGTGTGTGTGTGTGTGTGTGTGTGTGTGTGTGTGTGTGTGTGTGTGTGTGTGTGTGTGTGACGTTGCGAGGTCAAGTCCTAAGTCTGAGGCGGTGGTTAGTGTCAGGAGGCTAATTTAGAAAATGTTGCGTCAGAGTAATAGGAGCTGAGAAGAAACACACACACACACACACACACACACACACACACACACATACACGTTACACTCAGGCTAACTAAGTGCTGACATGACACACGACACATTTCCCTCAATAAAACAATTATTCATTTTAAAAAAAATGCAGGAAAAGTTTTTCTTGTGGAAGAGGAGGGAACAGGTGGGGTTGAAAGGCAGCGCGCTGGGACAGGTGGAGTTCAGATCTGTTTGATTGACAGGCGGAGGGAGGAGAGGGGTGAAGGAGAGGGGGGAGGAGGAGGAGGAGGAGGAGCAGCTGTCCTGAGATGTCTGTCGGAGGGCTCAACCAGGAGGCATCGTTTAGGAGGCTCAACCCTGGCATTTGGTCGCCGAGAAGTAAGCGAAGAAATGACGAGATGGAGAGCAAGATCTGTCTCATGCTGACAAACAAAAAACCACTCCAAGTATCTATGAAGTGTAGATTTCCCTTCCATGAAAGGGCTGAAGACTTCCAAATAGAAGATAAAATACTGCATGTTAGTTTAAAGCACCGCCTTATTTGGTACGCCCCACTTGTAAGTAGCACTGTTCTTACATGTCACATCACATTTGGACGGCTCATTAAACTAAAGGTGGTCAAACTTTTGGATTTGGCTATGGAGCTGGAGCCGATTCATTGATTGGCTCATGCATGGTGTCAATCAATGTGCAGCAAACTACAAGGCTATTACCGTTGCTTCATTTGGGCCGACTGTTAACTTTTCTGTGTTACGTGGTCCCCCCGTGTGCTCAGGGAGTTTCACAATCAGACCGCTTTTAAAAACCAATTATTGCATACTTCCACGAAATCACGGGTGACCACGAGGAAACGAGCCAGTTCTCTGGCCTTTGGGTAAGAAGAAGAAAGGTTTGTGTGTGTGTGCCGGAACCGGCAGAGCAACAGGATCCACAACCCCCAGCCCCCCCGGAGTGAGTTTTATAATCAAAGGCTCTGCAATGGGGAAGTGGGCGGTAGCGCGTATTGATCTCTGCCCTGTCGCGATTGGTGGGCCGGCCAGCGGTTTGATGACCTCATCACCGCAACCCCCCAGAGAGGACGGAGGCCTATTCCTCTTGTGCAGCGCCGCTTTGATTTCTTGTCGTCTTGTCTTCAGCGGCGTTCTGTCTCCTACTGCTCTGTCATATATCAGAGCAGCACTGATACATCACACACACACACACACACACACACACACACACACACACACACACACACACACACACACACACACACATGCACGCAGCAACCCCATTGATTATGGGGCTATTTGTTTTAGGTATGATTTGGGAAACGACGTTGTGCTCATGCAATATTCAGACAATATATCCCACCCTCCGCTGCAGGAGAAACACAATAAACGCCGCGCTTTCATCGGTTATTCCGGGAAAATTGATGCCTGCTGCGCGCCCACCGACTGGATAAGAATGCTTTCCACTTAATGCTTTTTTTTTTTGGTAATGGCACTTCTGGTCATCGCTGCAATGACTTCTCTCTCTGCTTTTTGGCGTGATTATCAGAGGCAGATCCATAGATGAAATATTCTGTTTTAAATCAGGCAACACGGCCCCATCCTTGAATATCAATGTGAATAACTGAATTTTGAGGTAAGGTCTTTTTTATGTCTCGCATCTGCTCGCATGTCATATCAACTCATCTGCAGGAGAAGAACTCATTACTCAGCATGGCAGCCATCCTGTTTTTTTTCTTTCCAGTGAAGGCCACTGAATATATTTTATTTACACCTCTGTGAATAATTCAGGACGAGCGGTTTCTAGATGAAGCTATAGCTAGATAACTTTCTACTGACTATGAATGGTTGAGTTATTCTAATGATCCCTCTCCCTCTCCGGTGTGTATTAGTGCGTGCCTGCAGGCTTCACCATAGCTGCTCATCAGAGAGTTTCTAGATTTAGAGCGTGAGGATTCTCTCTCGGCAATACGTTACAGCTTTGGCTGGAACTCTCAAATCTCTCGATTAGGCCCCACATGTTCAGGGAGGGTGATGGGCATGCATTAGCTGTGTTTTGTGCCAGCGTGTCCTCGCTATCTTTCCCATGCAAATCCATCTCCCTCGTTCTGTCTTTTTCTTGTGGCGGCGTGATCCCTCCCAGCATTTTTTTTTTTTTTTTCATCTTGCCCACACATCACCCCGATTCATCCCCCCCCCCCTGTCTTTTTTATCCACCCTCATATTTCACTCCTCACTCCTTCCTCCCCTGCCGTTTTTCTTTCTCCGCTTCTTCATCTCTCGCTTTTGAAGTGACCACGGGTCGATCCGTATGGAGAGAAGGGGGGAAAGAAAAAAGCGGCTTCATGAGGCCCCTCAGCTTTTTTTTTTTCCTAGGAGTTTCGTTCCTGTGTCTGTGCATGCGCCTGCGAACAAGGCGTGTTTGTCTCTGAGTGATCACCGTACCCAGGAATCCAACCTGTCAGCGCTGACAGAACCTTCAAACAACATCCACTTAAGCAATCTCTGTCTCCAGGCAGTGGTGCTGCTGCAGGTTGAGAGGAAACACGGTTTTTGCAGTGTAGGATGGGATTCAGCTGCAATCCTTTTTGAGAGTGTGTATTTTTTTTCACTTTTTGACACCTACTTTTAAAAAAAAAAAAAAAATTTTCCTCAAAACTATCGTGGCTTGGACCTGGGCCAGCTACAACTGGGTCTGCACAAAAACATGCAACCTCCTTCCTCCTCTCGACCAAACACACACACACACACACACACACACACACACACACACCCTTTATCCTCCTCTCTCCCAGCCTCCAAGAATCCCTCCTTACTTCCTCTGATCTTCTGAACATCAATACCTCATTCCTCAAAGCAAAAAAAAAAAAAAAAAAAAGAGGGGAAGGGAGATGACAAAAAAAATGAGATGATAGATTACATGCTATATATAGAGGCTGTCTTACGCCGCTTCCCCTTATTCATCTCCTCCCCGCGGCCCCAAGACATTGGATATACCTTTTTGGTTTTGCGACTGCAAATGCAAATAGGCCGTCGGCCCCGTCGCAAAACTGGAGCCGCGTGATTTAGTCGAAGGTATGTCCCGCGCCTTGAGCTGGGAAACAGCCACATATCATCTACTGTGCAGTAAAATACAGAAGTGCACATGCATGCTTTATACACTTAGCTGCCGTGGATGCGTAGTCACATTCTTATCTAGAGGGAGAGACAGATTACACTGGTCTACAGTGTAATATCCTGTGTTCCCTACTGTCCATTTGTCTGCTAAGTGTTCTTATAGACTGTGTCATATGGCAGATTTATGCTCTCCTGGCTCTGGGCGACAATATTGTAAAGTATGGATTAGAACTGTCAAAGGCCAGGGATAATCTCACTCTATTGCTTTTTTTTCTGTCATTCGCACTCTTTTGTGCTCTGCCACTGAGGCTTCCCTCTTTTTTGTTGTAAATCACAAGATTTTTCTATCACAGCTTCAGTCCCTGCCTGTACTGCCCTGCCATCATCATTTATATTAATAAACAGGGCCAGCAGTTTCATGCCTCCTCCTGTTTCCTTAATACACTCACAGGTTCTGAAGTGTGTGTCCTTCGTGAAGTTTGAGACACACTTCCGAAAGTTTAAAGGTCCCACTTTTTATTTTTTATTTTCATTTCTTTCTATGTAAAAACAGCCACTATTAGCAAGACTGTCACAAATTAGCTGGAAAAACCCTGCCACCCGACTGAATTTCCTATTTTTTGCTGCTCCCTGCATTTTTCTCACCTGTTCTCCATCCCCTGATGAATCCAGTTTTCAGTTTCTGTGTTTGTCAAGTCCTCTGGTTTGTTTATCATGAAATATCCATGTTTATTCCTATAATGCCGTCAAAAAAACCCCTGAAATGAATAATTTACTATTATTTTCGCATGCAAAAATAAAAAAAAATCGCATATTTTTCCATATATATATTTTCCCTGTATTTTCTATTGTTTGGTTTACTATCAATCAGTCATCATGACAATGTTAGGAACTGCTGAACTTTTTTTTTTTTTTTTTTTTACACCTGACAGTATCCTAGAATTCTGTACTAATTTTTAAACTTTTGTAAAAAGAAGTTGGCTCGATGTTAAAATAGAAAAAAGTTTCTTTACTTCCTGTACCCAGAGGCCTCTGAAGATGCCTTAAATGTGAAACCATTGTTGTTTTGGAACATTTTGTGCCCATTTGTTCATTCAAAGTGTCACTGTCTTGTTCTCGCTTTCTGTCTTCTTTCCCTACACTTTAATCTTTGGTGTTGCTCATCACCATATCATCAGCATATTGCTGTGTTGCGCTCTTTCGTCCGTCACTTGACTGTAAGGCATCGTTCCTTCTTCACATCACCTTTCGCATCCTTTAATCTTCAGAGGAGAGAGGAAGGGAGAAAGAATGAGCAAAAAGATGGAAAGAGAGTCATGTAGGCCCCCAATGGAATATAATTTATGTTATCACATATATTCACATCAAACCCAATGGTAAGCTCCTTCTCTACAGCACGCAGCCACTCTACCTCTGAGTCTAGACATGAATAAAGATTCCACATTTCAAATTGGATTTTTTCCTATCTACTCCCAAGGTCTTTGCCAGTAGCATGATCTTATTTTATTTTATTTTTTTTGATGAAACGCAAAAATATGTGCCAGCGAGGGGCATTGGGAGACAAATTGGACCCATGAAACTGTTCCTTTTCATGCTGAGAGGAGAAGGAAAGCTCTGTTAGCCTAGCTGACATTCCACTTAATTTGATTCATTACTGCGTGGTGACGCTATTGTCGCCACATGCAAGGAACTGGGCCATTTGTAAAGCTTTGAAATACCCTGATGGACTGTACAGTCAACACAGCAGGATAAAATATATATCAAGCCCAACTGGTGAAGCGTTTTCCTCAGCTCGAGCCTGAACTGCAAATTGCCTTCACCATCTTATTGAGAGTTTATCCTGGAAACAAATTATGAGGCCAAACCGGGAATAAACCCTTATGGTTGGAGCAAGTTGAACTCTAGAAGAAGCATGGACTGATGCTGAGAAAATCTGGAAAAATACCTTCACCTAGGTCAAAAAATATCTGACATGCAAATGAACCATGTCAGAACCCTAACCCTAACCCTGTGCAGCTATACTTCCAAAACTATTAGGATTTTTTCTAAATAAATCATCATTAGTTGACAAATTTCTAGCTATGGTTTGGCTCCTCTTTCTAGCTATGGTTTGTACGTAATCCTGTTCCCACAGAACAAACACAGCACCAGCAGTAAACTAGTATTTACAGTGGGATAATGAGTACTGTGCGTACACATTAGGTGGTCTAGTGAGTCATTACGACATTAAGATATGTGGAATTGAGTCAAAATACAGAGGCTGTCGTGATAATGAAGGGAGATGTTACCCAGTGTAACAGCGTGGTGCATTGATGTGTTTTAATAGGGTTGAACAATGGAGCTCTATGGCACAGAGGAATAGGACGCACACAATGCACTGCAGGATCCATTCATTGTTGGTGTTGGTCTCGTCATGTGATTTGTTTAAAATAAGAGAAATACAGAATAACACCAGGCTCATCCGTCATCCCGAGCTCAATATTTAGGAATCGTGCGATTTGTACGGATCAGTTCTGCACGGACTGAACAATACATGGAACCTCCAGTAGCATATTTCCAGTTTTCCACCACAGACTATATTTACACTGGGGGATGACGGAGCAGCGCAACAATATGTGGCTGTGATATCACTGGCACATGAATGGACTCAGATGGAGGGAAAAAGCACAAGCTGTCTGCAGGACTTGCTGTTGTATGACTCAGAGTACGCATGCAGCACGGACAACTGGTCCGATGGGTGGTTTTGGCCACTACAAGTTGCTCACTCATACTGTTGTGGTTCAAACACAGAAGGACAATTCATGTTGGCTATTTCTGGTTTTCTTAAAGTGGAAGCAGACCACTTTTCAATTTCAACTAAACCAGAATTTACAGCAGGGGTTGGAGTCAGGGTGAAGGAAGAGCGTAATGTTAGAAGAAAACATTTGGAGAAAAATCTGGAGTTTGTTCATCTGGTTAGTCTATTCTCTAATCTAATATTGCAGCATGAATTGAGCCTTTATTTTCCAGAGGGATCATACCCGGTGGCAGACATTGCTGATGCTGTGATTATTCTTAGGCCACCTGGCTGCTGCATAATCAACATTTACTTCGTAAGCCAAGAAATTCCCTTTTCCCACTCTAAGACGGTTTAACTGAGTTTATCGCTCCAAACATGAATGATATCAAATCATATAACCTCAAATCAAATGTTAATACTTAACTGTATTTCAACCTGCTTAAATCATATAAAGTCAATGTTTTCCACACATAGCAGCGCCACAGAATAAAGACTGAGAGCCACAAATTAATTTCATCTTTTTTGTGTTTGTTCAATGTAATTCTGTTATTCTGGCTCACAAAAATAAAGAACAAGAGAAACCCCTCCCCCTGTCAGACATTAGAATTCGCTGTTTTCATCCAACCCTAAGCACAACTCCTCAATAAGACCTAAGAAGTTGAGTACCCCACTTGCTCAATGGGAAACACTGTACCATAACCACCACAAACCTGTTCCTGGTTCGATATTGGCAGAAACATGCATTATATGAGTAATTATTAGGGATGCACCGATGTGAAAATTTCGGCCGATATCGATATCCGATATAAATATCGGCAGTCACTGCCGATACCGATATTTGCCGATATCGATATATGTAGAGAAAAAGTTTTCTGTAGTGTCACAAATTTAGTACAGACCAGAAAAAACACTGTACATTTGAAAAGCACAACAGTGCTCTTTATTTAAAGGAAGGCTCACTGTAAAACTGTCATGTGGTTAGAGGAAGTACGGCGGAGCGGACCCGATGGAGCTCCGCGAAGGCGGCGACGGCCGCGACGGAGGCCGGCGATGAGAAGGCGGCAGGACGGCGTCCGACACCCCGGAGCAACGTTCCGCGCATTTTTTTGTCTTTTCGGGCGATGCGATGTGACGTAGGAGCCGCTAGGAGAAACCGCTACAGTTAGTTGGGTCACTGTCTGCGTGTCTCTCGGCGAAGCGCTAAGCTAAGCTAGCTGGTCCTAGCGGGCTCCTCCGTCACATCGCATCGCCCGAAAAGACAGCGGCCACCTCCGCCTCCGCCGACGAGAAGGCGGCAGGACGGCATCCGACACCCCGGAGCAACGTTCCGCTCATTTTTTTTTGTCTTTTCGGGCGATGCGATGTGACGGAGGAGCCGCTAGGACCAGCTAGCTTAGCGCGTCGCCGAGACACACGCAGACAGTGACCCAACTAACTGTAGCGGTTTAACTCTGCACATTGTTGACATATCGGCCAAAATTTTTTTGATATCGGACCGATACCGATAAGTTAAAAAACGTGACATATCGGCCGATATATATCGGTTGGCCGATATATCGTGCATCACTAGTAATTATAATAAATAGTAGCATTGATTCGTTGTTACTGGTCTGGTTCTCCAATGTAATGTGGGAATCATGATATTAGTGCGCATACACTGCCTTATTGTTCACTGATGTTAACTGACAGATGTCTTAAGAACAATAAAGAATAGGGCCTTTTTGTTCTAGCCTGTTTCTCACCATCAACTGATCATCTGATGTGCCTCTTCCTCTTCGACGATGCTTCCTTCCGCAATGATATTGACACGCTGGGCTGCAGTTGTCAGCTGCCAGTCCTGGAAAGCCCAGAAACAAAGACGCTTTTGAGTTTTTCCTCTGTAGGCCACTCTGTCCAAAGTTTCACTTCTGGCTCATACTTCATGTTGTTAGACCACACAGAAAGAACAGCTTCCAGCGTATTTGCTCAGTTGTATAAGAGATTCTTGAGGGCATCAGCTTTACTGAAACCCACACTTCGTTTTTTTCCATCCTGAGGAGATTGCGCTGCCTTCGTCCATGCATCTTCATTCTAATACACAGGAGCCTAAGAAACAAATGTGGGTTGGGAGGAAAGATCATTAGGAACAAAGCTGCACAGGGCCTCTGGATGCAGCCTATCTATCTAAAACCTACTATGCACTGGAGGAAGATCAGTTTGATTGGCGGCAGAGACCACATTCATCCATCATGCTACGCTCTCACACACCGCCACAAGTGATTTTAAACCTAGCCATCCACCAACTTCATCTCCCAAACGCTGCTTTCCTCAGCTATAAATCATCATCTATAGCCACAGGCCACTGGGCACAGAGCAAGGTGACACTCCACCATGCTACCAGCTCTACCGGAGGTGGGAGTGAGGGGAGAAAGGAGGGAAGAAGAGAAGGAGGGAGGAAAGGGCAATAGGTGGAGAACAGGGAGGGCGGAGAGAGAGATGAATTTATCTATCCACCAGGCTGAAACAGTGGGAGGGAAACCTTTTCTCTATTAAAGTTTGGCTTGTATAGACACAGCTCAGACTTGAGTGAATCCAAGGGTGGTTCACAACACCTCCGAAAGAGTCGATCTTCCTGGAAATTCACATATAGAGACCATACATATCAGAAATGTGCAGTTGCTAGGCTGCAAAATGATGGTATGTGGTAAGTGAGACCTGGCGTAACAGTATAAAGCGTGTCTTCTTTAGCCACAGGGGATATGCTTGCTACGGTCTGTCTGGTTCTTGAAGGAACACTTTGGTTTGTTGGATTTATTTTCCTACCTAACCAAGGTCAGGAAAAGGCAATTCCGTGTGCATGTCTGTGTGAAGACCTTATGCTGGCCCATTTTAGCTCAGCTCATGACTTGCAGCTCATCAGACTGTGAAACACCTCCGGAGAATGATGAATAGTTAGAATAATTGCGAATGTGACGTAGATAGAGAAGCCTAATTGATAAAGTAGCAATTAAAAAGGAAATTGGATCGTGCTAGGTAGCCTATTTAAAATACTTTCTGTTAATGAAAACTGAAACGGACATATTTAATTGAAGGATTATGCTTTGGGAAACACATTTATTCTCTTGCTGGGAGTCATGTGAGAAAATTGATGCCAACCACACCTCCCGTAGCCTACCATAGGTAGCTTAGTTTGGCTTCACCCAAAGGTACTGGAGGTGCTGGGATGCAAATATTTGTTTTCTTGGCCAGACTCGCTGTTTCTAGATATCTGGCTGCATGCTCATAAAGGAAATTATTGGTATTGATTTTTGAAAAGACTTAGATGAATATTTATTGATTGTTGTTTCCTAATTGTACTTATTATTTTGTGAGCTGCCTTATGCACTATTGAACTGTGAGGACCATTCATTTCCTCTTTCTCTTGTAAGTATGTGTGGTACTGAAGGTGACCTTTCCATAATGGGGCTGAAAAGGCAATTAGAACTTCTTCATCTAGGACAACCCGAGTTGTGAAACCAGACATCTTTGATATCAAGGAACGAATGGTGTAATCCTGCTGGTTTCTGTTGGTGTATAAAACTGTATTGCAACTGCTTCATGGGGATCACTTCTTCAGATGTACTCTAACCTTTGTTTAACTGGATCCCTGACCAGAAAATAAGATGCTTCAATCATCTAATGATCGGATCTTTAGATCTAAAAATCTGCCACGTTGGACTGCAGCCTTACCATGCAGAAATTAGAGAGGTCTATGCTAATTTCTACCATTAAACAATTGCTTTTCCAAATACAACAAATCACTTTTTGTCCTTAGGGAGTGAGGATGTGTCAGGAGATGCAGAGCAACTCCATTGTTAATCTCTCTACACATGTTTTAGAGTAAACGAGGAGTAAAATAGGGACCTGTGATGGTTGTGTCTGTGTGAAAAGGCAACCATGTCTGTGCTTGTCCACACACATCAGTTACACAGGAGGCCTATGGGTTTAATAGTGAGGTACTAGAGCGTGAAGAGTGTGGGCTACTGAATGTGTCTCTGCGCTGTAAAGCAGGTCTGTCCCTTTACTGTATATTGACTTCTCACGGACAAATCAAACCCTCCCCGTTTGGTCTATGATGAAGACGTTCCCCAGGAAAACGTTGTGTCTTGATCTGTGAGACATTCGCCCATTAGAACCAGCTTTTTATTCGCCCTTAACAATGCCAATATATTCCACAGCCTTCATTAATCAGCGCCGATGTAATGAGTATATCCAAGTGGGAGAGGAAGGTTATGATAGCAGCTTTACCTGGAGGGCACTCGATTAAACCGGCCTGCATTGGGTCTTAATTCATGCAGGATGGTATAGGCTGAAAATCCAGTGTTACAGCTATCAACGGCACGCTCAAAACCGCATGTTATTATCATGTCTCTTGTTCAAACACGGATGAAAGCCATTTTACAATCTCATATGTCTCACTTCTCCGCTAAAATGAAATGGGCTGGCTGGATTTGATGGTGGAGGTGGACCCAGCAAGGTGGGTAGGGGTCAGTACCAACCACAGATCTGCTGGTTTTACGAAAGAGAAGCAAAGCCAGACATTTATCAGGCATCAATGGTAACGAGGCCCATGTGCAGTGTTATACAAGAGGAGGTGGAAACAAAGAGAAGCTGCCATCACTTCTTCTGTCTACGGCAGTAATGGAATGTAGTTACATCTTATTCTTGTTCTCATTAAGTATATATAAAAACCGATATATGGTCTTCTTCTGGTGAGTACGACGTAACTCAAACAGCATTCGTATTTTTTGTTTTAACTTTGCAGCAACTCCTTTAGCACAAGCCAGACGAAAATGTGAACATTCGTGGCTGAGGCCTGTGCGACGATCGGCTCCCTGAGGAGGGAATTAAAATACCTCTGAGGGAGTTCGACCGTAACGCATTTCTGGTTCAAATGCAAATGGCTCTATGCTGATTGGCGTTTTTTTTTCCTCTTCTCGTGCCTCCCTTATCAAGGGACAGCCACCGCTCTTCCCCCCCACACCAAACCCTAGCATTTCTGTATTTCTCTGTATTTCTGATGCAGACACAGCGGTGAAGTGCGAGCAGCTATTTCTTAATGTCAGCTACAGATGGCCTGTGCCATGCCAGAGAAATGGCTTTATTGGGTGGGGGACAGTGTTCAAGTCCATTAATCCATACTAGCAGGTTTTTAAACTTCACTCAACACAGTGTTTATTACCTTTGCTAAAGAGTTCTATTGTTTGCGTGGATATGTATGTGCGTATATATATGTAAATATGTGTGTATGTGTGTGTGTATATAGGTATGTACATGCATGTATTTATGTATGTATGCTTTGCTTATGCATACTTTTTTCTTACTATTTATTAGTATTTTTTTTTTCTTCATTATGTCCATTATGCATACTGTTGTGGGATCAATAAAGTCATATCTTATCTCTTATCTTATCTCTGTTTTTGGTAGAAAAAACTACTGGTCCAGTTTTTGTGAAACTCAGTGGTAGTGTGTAGCATCGGCCAAGGGTGAATCCATTACATTTTTGGGATCCTACAAAGGAAGTTGGCATAGCATTGGTTCCAGTGACTATTAGTGCTTCAGACTTTGTTGGGCTGTGAGTGAATGTGTGTTTTCTCTCTGCGCTCTCCACTCTCTGTGGTTAGACTAATACATGGATGCATTTTCCAGAGAAAAGGATGGCGACCAACCTTTTGTTTTTGCTCGCGCCCATTCAGCTCACGCACCAGTTTCTCCTCACACATCACTTGACGAGGTTAGAGAAATTAGGAGCGAGTCCTCGTCCGCCCCAGACTGTAAATGATGTGGCTCGTGTTAATAATGCAGTGCGTCGGTACAGTGTCTGTCTGAGGTCAACGTCTGTCGCCGTGCAGGCTTTTATTTTTTTTGTTGCATGTTTTCTCACCCTGTCAGAGCAGTTGTGGGACGAGGGGCTGCGCTGCAGTGTCGGTGGGCTGCCCGACACACACACACACACACACACACACACACACAAACACACAGTCGTCTCCCTTGCTCCAGGCACTTCTTCTGCTTGGCTTGCAGTGCTTGCCCTCTCGTTGGATAAATGGCTCAGGGTAGCCTCTCCAGATCACACTGCGATAGCAACACTTAACTGTCCCTGCAAAGGCTGCCGTCATCCATTGTTCAGCTGTGAGGCTGCTTCAAGTTGGCTGAGCTTCCCCTTTTTTTGGTTTCGATAAAAGATTAAAGACATTCACACCATGCAGACATATAGGACGGACTACACACACACACACACAGACGCTGACTGATAATGCTCCCACTTCTTTCTGTAGTTTTCTGTCCTACTTCACAAAGGTTTCTCACCGAGGGAATGCATTGTTCCCCTGTCGCACCCCTTGATCACACCTACTGCACAAAGTGAGTGTGTTCCAAGTTTTTGTTTTTTAATATGTAATAGGGGCCTGATGACAAAGCTTAATAAATTCCTCAGCAGCAGGTTCTGCATCTCGGGGTTATACTGAATATTCCTGGCTTTATATTGAATCCATATATCCTGAGCACAGTCTCGCAGGCTCTGCAATGCCCAGCGGCGGAATAACAAGTTTGCACTTAAAGCTGCTAGTTGTCATCACTTTGTATGTGCTTAGTTTTAGTCCCGTATCGAGCAGATGCTGGAGTCTATTTGTAGCCGGTTGCTCGCTGGTCCCTCAACACAACAGATGTGATGTGAGAATCTCGCTTTCAACTAGTGTAAAATGTATTTGATGGGTGTATCACTATGTATTAGGCTAACAGAAAGCCCAAGGTGTAGTGTACATTCTTATAGAGCACGGACTTCAAAGGGGAAACCTCATGGCAATACAGCGAAATAGGTCGAGAGGTTGAGCTTTTTCATGGAAGTCTCTGTTGTTATTTCTGGTTTGTTCTGTGGCTGAAGCCCGGAGGAAGAAGCGTGCAATATATTTCACATGTTGGTGGTAGCAGAGACGACGCTGAGCTGCTTGTCTCCAGTAATTGATTGACTAATCGGGCATGTCTGTAATAGAATTTGAAATGTGAAAGAGGTCGTTTGTGAATATTTCGGATCCGTTTTGCATAATTCTCCTCTGAAAATAAAAAGGGGTTTCAGTGAGTTTGTTGCTGTAATGTTGACATCTGTCTGCAGAATGTAGAGGTGGGATTTTTAACATTTGCATGTACATTCTGAGCCATGATCAACACATATAGTTTGTGACTTTCCCCTATTATTTTGGCACTACAATCGTTTATCAGTGCAATTTATGCTCAGAGAGACAAACCAAACCTCAGCTGTTTCATGTGGAACACTGTACCTCATCTCATGATAAATTCTGCACCATTATCCATGCGTAATTCTGCATATGTCTAGTTAATGAGCGATCAAGTGCACGTGTGCATCTTTGCTACAGCGGTTGATACAGACAGTACACTATGGTTAAAGCTCGGCTTATGCACAAAGACGCTCCAGGTTTAAGAAAAGACAACAGATTAGGTTTGAACCAACAATCCACCCAAACCACCACTTGCACCAAATGCACCTCAGAGAATATATGAATCAATGTCATTGGTCTACTATTATGGTATATACAATGATAAGGAGCTGAGTAATGATTCTAGATTTCATGTAAAGTCTTCTCCTTATGATGCAACAGCTCGAGGTCAGGGTGCATACCTTTTGATATGCCTGTACCTGGCCTTATATAACATTATTTATGTAATGTCGTGTATTATGCTGCGACTCAATCCCGTGTCCCGTCGAGGCCGGGTCCTCCCTGTAGCGCGAGCGGTTCTCTGCTCTACAGCGGTTTATCCTGTCCTGTTGGATGTTCTGTGGCCCGTGTGGCTTTACAGGTTATGACCCAACCCAGCTGTTCCTGGACTATTGCCTGCTGCGTCAGTACGTGTGTGTGTGTGTGTGTGTGTGTGTGTGTGTGCAGTCTCCTGCCATGCTCGCTGTATTGTTGAGCAGATAGATCCGCGTCTATCTGCTAAAACCACACCTGGTCACACACCTCTCAGCCACCTCCTGTCTCGCTATATTGAATCCATATCAACATGTTGGAACACAGAACCACTCTCTTCATTCTGAGCCCCCCCCCTCTTAGTTTTTTCCCTTGTGAACTGGCTAGTGAGGAACAGTGAGCTCTATAAATGATGCCACATTCATAATTTCATCATCTGGAGATAACAAAGCCTGCTTTCTCGTGAAAACCGGATAATTTACCAAGTGGTTTTCTTCAACATCACAGGACGGTAATGAAACGCGTTTGCCTGTGAAGTTGCAGCCAGTTGTAAAAAAAAATGACGCGGCCCGACCCGATGCTCATCTCTGGCAGAAAGTCACAGAGCGATTTCTGCCTGTTAGACTCCGATTGAAGTCTGACGCGTTGATCTGTAACGGGTATTCTTTCATCTGACATTTCCAGTTTAAATCAATTGCCACAGTCGCCGGGATGTCCAACATTTCACCGATGTCTGATAAACATCAGTGATTAGAGAAAACAATCGGTTATTTCATTATCTTGTGATCTTGGGATAATGGCATGAAAAAAACGCTGCCCACTCTTATAGTAAGTAACTATAAGCATATTTTCCTGATCAAGATATCTGGTACTTTAAGTAATTCTTGCCTTTTAATGTTGTGTTGGATAACAGTTTTTACTGTGCTACTTTTAACAGTGTGTTTTAACATAAAACACTATTGATTACATTGAAGTGTAAAAATACACCAAACACACACACACACACACACACACACACACACACACACACACACACACACACAAACTCAATGGATTTAGTAGCTTTACTTATATATGTTTAGACAATCAGTTAAGACAGCCAGGGGTGTTTTTGTCTAATTCGTTGAAGCCGTGACATAAAAAAAGTGATTTAACAGCACAAGCCCGGAGTCACATGTATATACAGAGGCGTCATCATTCATGTCTGAGACCAACAGCAGCTTCTTTGTTTACTTGTATGAGAGCAGTAACTAACATTTCTGTGGAATGAACATTTAAAAGGTTTGACTGGTCCAGGAAAGCATGTGACACAAAGTGAGGGGGGGAAAAACATTTCTATGTAAAACCACATAATACTGAAGAATGTAAAAGGTGGGCACGGGTCATAAATAAGCTCTGCTTGACATTTATAAAAAGGTTCCACATCACGGCAGCTTTTATCCTCCATACATTTTCCAATGGCAGCGTGTCTTAACACCTATCAGCACCTCGCATCTGACTTAATGATTTCTTGAGAGACACCTTAAGATGAGGGTACTATTTTTACCCCGACAGCAGCTGTGGCATTTCAGCGGTGTAAGGAAATTGTGTCAATGGTTATTTTGAGAGTTTTACGCACCGGGGCCATATAAACCAACCAAATATGTGTGTGTGTGCGAGACTGAGAAATTTGCGAGTAGGAAAAAAGAGAAGGTGCGAACGGCTTC
Source organism: Eupleurogrammus muticus (assembly GCA_036785175.1). NCBI lineage: Eukaryota > Metazoa > Chordata > Actinopteri > Scombriformes > Trichiuridae > Eupleurogrammus > Eupleurogrammus muticus. The sequence continues at coordinate 1,161,865 of JAYKQN010000009.1, read as the reverse complement.
TTTGACCCCTGGAGAAAGTGAGTAGGAGATCACGTTGCCCTGTGCCGCTAAGTGAGGCGGCTATTCCAAGGGTCGGTTTCATCTTTGTCATGTCGGAATACCAAAGCTCAGGCCTGGTCTCTCTCGAAGGCTCGGTTCTAATTCAGAAGCGTCCTGCAGACGCCCCCGCATACCACCGGACTCATGTGTCGAGACGTCTTTGGCTCGTTATGGAGCTCAGTCTTCACGGAGGTGTTCAGTGTGTGTGTGTGTGTGTGTGTGTGTGTGTTGGTGAGATTAAGCGATACACCGATATCCGCTGCCAGGAAGTCGCACTTGAGTCAGCCGTCATGTGTCAAGGTGAACCTGGTGTGTGTGTGTGTGTCTGTGTGTCTGTGTGTCTGTGTGTGTCTGTGTGTGTGTGTGTGTGTGTGTGTGTGTGTGTGTGTGTGTGTGTGTGTGTGTGTGTGTGTGTGTGTGTGTGTGTGTGTGTGTGTGTGTGTGTGTGTGTGTGTGTGTGTGTGTGTGTGTGTGTGTGTGTTGCACTGCAGCGCTACGTTACATGTAATTAGCTACTAACAGCATCAGCCATGCCCATTACCCGATTTCTCTACAGATTGACTTGCACCAACAGGCCAAAAACAAAAAGGTGGGGTGCCTTATCATTCCCGGCTTATCTCTCCCTTGAACAGTGTTTGCAATCGCATCCATTCACTAATTGCATCCTTGAGGCTTTTTTTTTTTTTTTTTTAGGGCGCTGTTCTTCCCCGCGAACGCTCGCTAAAGATAATCAAATAAAATCCAAAGCGATCTAAGGAACACCCATTATTTTGTCCGTTATAATGAACTAAACGTGCTTTATAAATGTCCTTAAATATGCAAAGCATCAATACCGGAGACACGTTTCTCGTGAGCGCGCCTAACGAGCTGGAGGAACTAAACGGGCCAAAATAATTAGTCTTCACCAGCAATCACCACGCTCGTTAATCAGCTTAGAATGAAGCGTGAATGCATAAACAGCTTTTAATACTAGTCCTAAACCCACAGAACATTACAAGTATGTCATTATCAGCCGGATTACACAGAATATATACGGGTCTTTACTCATTACCAACTGCACTGCAATTCAGAATCTATTTCCATTGCAACCGCGCCGGGCCCATGCCAAAGCATGAGCACACTTGAATACAATCAATCACGTAAGGCAGGGGGGGGGGATGCAAATACATCAGCGGTAATCAAGCATCAGACAGTTTAACAAGCAGTCGGGATTACTGACAAGCGGCGGGGATGTCTAACAGGTTAAGTGTCTGTGCACACACACGCAAGCGTAAACAACACGGCGTAAAGATCCGGTGGCGCTGAGGCGAGAAACGGCGACAGGATGACGGCCTTGATAATTCATTCCTATTGTGGGCCGAGCATGTTTTCCATGTGCTACATGTTCAGCATGATTTATGGCAGAAGTTGACCTGCTCATTACTGCTGTGTTCCAACAGAGTACACACACACACACACACACAAACACACAGACACTCACACACACACACACACACACACACACACACACACACACACACACACAGATGCTCACTTTCCCTCTCGCTCTCTGTGATGAGGTGTGATTTAACTTATTTGCAAGCTTTGCTGATGCTTTTTACATTGCATATACATGTGTGGATCAGAAGGGGTTTTTGTGTGTGTGTGTGTGTGTGTGTGTGTGTGTGTATGTGTATGTATGTATATGTATAAATATGTATATGTATGTATGTACAGTGGGGAAAATAAGTATTTGAACACCCTGCTATTTTGCTATTTCTCCCACTTAGAAATCATGGAGGGGTCTGAAATTGTCATCGTAGGTGCATGTCCACTGTGAGAGAGATAAACTAAAAAGAAAAATCCAGAAATCACAATGCATGATTTTTTAATGATTTATTTGTGTGATATAGTGGCAAATAAGTATTTGAACACCTGAGAAAATGAATGTTAATATTTGGTACAGTAGCCTTTGTTTGCTATTACAGAGGTCAAACGTTTCCTGTAGTTTTTCACCAGGTTTGCACATACTGCAGGAGGGATCCTGGCCCACTCCTCCACACAGATCTTCTCTAGATCAGTCAGGTTTCTGGGCTGTCGCTGAGAAACACGGAGTTTGAGCTCCCTCCAAAGATTTTCTATTGGGTTCAGGTCTGGAGACTGGCTGGGCCCTGCTAGAACCTTGATATGCTTCTTACGGAGCCAGTCCTTGGTTTTCCTGGCTGTGTGCTTTGGGTCGTTGTCGTGTTGGAAGACCCAGCCACGACCCATCTTCAATGCTCTGACTGAGGGAAGGAGGTTGTTCCCCAAAATCTCACAATACACGGCCCCAGTCATCCTCTCTTTAATGCAGTGCACTCGTCCTGTCCCATGTGCAGAAAAACACCCCCAAAGCATGATGCTACCACCACATGCTTCACAGTAGGGATGGTGTTCTTTCGGATTGTACTCTTCATTCTTCTTCCTCCAAACACGCTTAGTGGAATTATGACCAAAAAGTTCTATTTTGGCCTCATCTGACCACAAAACTTTCTCCCATGACTCCTCTGTATCATCCAAATGGTCATATGCAAACTTAAGACGGGCCTTGACATGTGCTGATTTAAGCAGGGGAACGTTTCGTGCCATGCATGATTTCAAATCATGACGTCTTAGTGTATTACCTACAGTAACCTTGGAAACGTTGGTCCCAGTTCTTTTCAGGTCATTGACCAACTCCTGTCGTGTAGTTCCGGGCTGATTCCTCACCTTTCTTAGAATCATTGAGACCCCACGAGGTGATATCTTGCATGGGGCTCCACTCCGATTGAGATTGACCGTCATGTTTAGCTTCTTCCATTTTCTAATGATTGCTCCAACAGTGGACCTTTTTTCACCAAGCTGCTTGGCAATTGCTCCGTAGCCCTTTCCAGCCTTGTGGAGATGTACAATTTTCTCTCTTGTGTCGTTGGACAGCTCTTTGGTCTTCGCCATGTTACAAGTTAAAGTCTTGCTGATTGTATGGGGTGGACAGGTGTCCTTATGCAGCTAACAGCTTCAAACAGGTGCATCTGATTAAGGATGATACATGGAGTGCAGGTGGACTTCTAATGGGCGGACTAACAGGTCCTTCAGGGTCAGAATTCTAGATGACACACAGGTGTTCAAATACTTATTTGCTGCTATATCACACAAATAAATCATTAAAAAATCATGCATTGTGATTTCTGGATTTTTCTTTTTAGTTTATCTCTCTACCAGTGGACATGCACCTACGATGAAAATTTCAGACCCCTCCATGATTTCTAAGTGGGAGAAATAGCAAAATAGCAGGGTGTTCAAATACTTATTTTCCCCACCGTATGTGTATAAATATGTATATATATGTGTATATGTATGTATATGTATATGTATATGTATGTATATATGTGTATGTGTATGTGTATGTGTATGAAATAAGCAGTCAACACCACAGCTACTAAACACTGTCCCAACACCATGGATTGACTCAGGCAGAATTTTTTATGTTTATGTCAGATTGTAAGGAAACCAGTCTACAATTAAAGATATGTATGTGCAGTCTACCTCCTGTGTATGCTGAGTCCAGAGTATTGCAGCAGTTCTCTCCTATTTAATTACCTCCCTATGAATCAGGCTCAGGGGCCGTCAACTTCATTTTTTTTTATAGCAGAAGTCCAACTTTTTCTTGGAAAAGTCTGGTTTCAGCAGTCATGTGTGGACAGAAAAAAACCTGACAATTTCTTCTTGATATTGTTCACACTGTGGGATGGAGACTTGTGACGTTAGCAGCCTTGTGATTGGCTAAAACGGCCTTCCTTTCAGCTGTGCTATCGCCCCCTACTGTTTTGGCATGTGAAGAACATGTAAAGAAATTGACAATAGAACTGACTTTTTTTTTTTTTTTTTAACCGCTATAAAAGTTTAGGTTTAAAAAATACATATATCCATGTGAACTAGGCCTCGGGTCCATTTCAGAGTGCAGTCAGTGACCAGAAAGTGGTGGGATAGCTAGCATAAGTTTTAGAGGAAGTGGGGCAGCTAAATTAATCAATAATGTTAAGTTGCAGAGGTTGTCTTCTCTGCACATTCACTCCTGCTATGAAAAGAATCTCTAACACTCTTTAAAGCGAGAGCCTGAAAACACGCTGTGCTGCAGCACACCACCAGGAATATATTTGCATAGTCATACATTCTAGAACTTCTAATTTTAACGATTTTGAAGTGATAATTCTTCCTCTTTTTTTTTTTTTTTTTTTGTAAGAAAAACAGACACATCATTGTTCCAAGCGACGTGTCGTTACAGATCTGTGGTGGATCTTTAAATATAGAGTTAGCTGATATTATTCATCTCACGTCACAGCCAATTAAACCCCTGCTTACTGGAGCCCCTTTAAGTGTGATTTTTCACAGGAGGGAGTGTGAAATCTCAAGGATTGGATGGAAATTACACCACTCTATATTCAGAGGCTGATCGGGCCCCTACAGTATCTCCTCTCATCTAAACCGGCTTCTTCTTCTTCTTCTTCTTCTTTCAGTTTCATTCACACTTACTGGGAATCTTCTGTTTAGTTTGTGCTCGTGTGGATGTTTGTGTGCAGGATGCATAGAAAGCAACAGGCCCCGTGAACTCGTTGCTGCGTCAGACTTTGTTCTGGGTGTTTGATTCTGATCTGATATTTGTATTAGAGGCTTAGTTTACCCGCCCCTCAGTGCTTGCAGCCAGATCTGTCGTCAGGTAAAATGAATTGTAAGCGTATACAGCATGTTTTTTTTCCTCCATCGTCAATATATGATATGTATTAGCTTGGAGACTGCAGCCCTCACAGCCTGCACGTCCTTATGGTGTCTAAGTGCGTGTCTCCAGGCAGACCTCACATGCTCCATATTTGGCCTGCAGTCTGACCCTGTGTTATCATAGCGAGGTGTTTATGATTCTTTCCCGGGAGCCGCCGTGGGATGTGTTTGAAGATGTGTACCATTTTTTTTTTTTTAAAACCTCCACCGGGTTGAAAACGATCCTCGGCGAGGCTTATGGCCGAATCGCAGCCTCCCCGGGATTCATGTGTGAAACCGAGTGTGTGATGGGGAGATAACTGCAAAGTGGAACTGGCTGTCAGTTTGTATTTTTAGACGGCGAATTTTCTAACACTCGTCCCTCCACGTCTCTCACCATCCCCTCTCTGGTTACACATTAGATGGCGAGTAGATGAATGAACCCAACGGTCCCCGATGACATATCGTGCTCTTTTATGATAACGTCTATTGTCACAATAAGTAGCTTTAATTAGATCGCGCTTTGTCTTTTTTATAACAAGGCGAAAATGTGCTTGTCATATTCCTTCTGATGTTTAATTGTGGAGGAATACAGTGTCGCTGTAACGCGGAGGGTTTAAAATAATCCCCTCGTCTGGAAGCTGTACATTTTTCCTTTGGTGTGGAGTTGTTGTCTAGACATGAAATATCACCCAGCCGGGTCTGCCGACCCAGAAATGTGTCTCTTTATACGTTTGCATGCACACACCCCTGTTTCTCCGTGTGTGTGTGTGTGTCTGAGATTACAAGGCGTAACCTTGTCAAATAGGGCTGCATCATGTGCTGATCATCCCCCCCGTCTGTCCCTGGGATAAATATCTCTCTCCCTCTCTCTCTACAGCAGCACTTTGTGTCTTCACTGTTAATGAGGTTAAGGATTGTTTTTGGATCCCACTAACTTTATAAGAGGCCGTACGATGTTTTAGTTCCCACTGAGCAGTGGCATGCTTTAACTTTTTTAAAGGTCAGGGGCAAAAAGGGGAAAAAGGTGCACATATAGCGTGTGTTTGCCACTAAAGAGGGCACTTAAGCATGTTTTTGGCTCCTGGGGGGCACTTTAGCACACATTTTAGCTCCCAACAGGATGCATAGTACATGCGTTTGGCCCCAAAAGGGCACTTTAACATGTTTTTAGCTCTCCAGAGGGCACTTTAGCATGCATGTTGGATTCCAAAAAGGCCCTAGCATGCATTTTTTTAAATTAAGTTAAATTAAACTGGACCCCCCTATGCACGGTGCTGCCAATCAGGCTGTAATGCAAATGCAAAGCTTTACACAGCTAATTAAACATGTAAAATTTTCCACATTGCGAGGGAGGTATCAGTCACTCTGGGTAACATTGCTTCATATGAACTCTCAAATAACAGGAGTTTTATTGTTGGCTTTAAAATTTATTCATTTTTAACAGAACTGCCAACTGCTTCCCCAGACCCATGGGTTGGCAACAGGACAAGATTATTGTGCATTTCTCCCTTCATATATTATATATTCTTCAAAAATGTACAATTTGTTCCCTTCTTGCAGTATCAGCGGCTTTAATGCAACCTATAAATGTGCTCATGCTTCTTGCACAGCCTTTAGACATAATCTCAAGTTGAGCAACGGAGTTACTGGTCTCCTCCTCGTGCTCCCCAGCCCCCATTGCTGCCTTTTTTATCTTCAGTGCAGCTTGTTCTCTGTACGAAGACAGCGAGGGAAGGGAGAAGGAAAAGAAAAATCGACATCACCCCGAGCAAACTTCCAGAGAATTGCTTGATACTAATTGATATTCTAAACTTGCCTGTCCAGCCCTGAGGCATCCCCGGCTATATTAAACCATACAGGATAACCAACAAAACTTCCTTTCTCGTCGATCTCAGCACATTTTTCTTTTTTTGGAGTTCCTAGAATACGAGCTCCAGAGGAGAGAAACCTCTCTTTTATTGCATAGGGGTAGGATTGTTGGATTACTGTAGTCTTTCCGACTTTCTTTTCTCATTATGCCAACCTAATTTCCCATGATCATTGTCTTCTTATTGATCACGCAACAGCACAAAGAAACATCTGTCACATCAGCCGGTTTTCCCCTGCCCGGCATTTAGGGGTAAAGACGTCTTTGTGTGTTTTTAAATAAGCTGCTGATTACCTGAGCGTATGAACCCGGCGCCGCTTTCTGCCAGAAAACGCCAGCCTTAGAAAATCTAATTGCCGCTGGATAAACCTATAACCTGCTGCGAGGGGGAAGGTAATTGCTCTGTCTCGTTGCCTTTGTGCTAACCACCCCCCCAACCCTCCTCCTCCTCCTCCCTCCCCATTGCTTCCATCCCTCCCTTCGTCTCCATGGTCGGGCCCAGAGCTTCACGCCGCCTTTCTAGGACTATCCCCACGACAAGACGCTGGTAGGAGTTTCACAAGGTCGCCATTCATTTTCCAGCCCTGTGACAGTTCTGTGGTACAGATATGGGTCAAATCTCTGTGTAGCCGTACCCCCCCCTTCCCCCCCTTCCCCCTGACCCTCCGCTAAAGGGCTACAGGAAACAGAGGAGAATGAGGAGGAGTTATTGTACACATACTGTTGGAGACGTCTCGGTGGAATTTTCGGTATAAATTTAGAATCCCCCCCCCCCTCTGCTCCCCGCCGGCTTTAAGTGCTGAGAGGAATCCGCGATGATCTTTCATTGATTCCGCAGCGCCATATGGAGGCCCATTAAAGCGATGGTAGTGACGGCACGCGCCGCGCTACCAGATCTCCTCCTCCTCCAGCCCACACGCCACAGGTGAGTGATGCCTCGCACCTACGCCGCTGATTGGGCTCCTCGTTATTTGTTAATCGCGTGGCATGTAGACAGCTAAGTAATCAAGACTTCATTAGGCGCCGTCCCCACATGGGACTAATGGGAGTAGAAAGGAGCGAACAGCGCCCCGCTTCTGATAAGAAAAAAACAAAAAAACAAATATTTGGTAATGTCGGCCCTCAGAACACAGCCCGTTCTGATTTTTATTCTCCCACAATCGTTCTTCTTCAGTCCGTAATATTCCGCTGTGATCATATTCATCTGAGGCCAGTGCAAATATTTCCTTCAAGATCCCCCTATGCCATTTTCTTCATTGTATTCAATTCCCCCATCAAATGACTGTATGCTATAGGGCTCTGTGCAATATGTGCAATATGAAAAAAAAAGGATCCAGATTAAACATATAGTATATTAAAATATGGATGTGACAAGATACAGTAGCTATGCATTGCTCTCTGCCTGCAGAGAGAAATATCAACCTGAGAAATTTTCACTTCAGGGCGAGTGGGAAGACGCGTTTTGAGAAATCGAAGGTTCTTCAAATATCGTTAAAGATGAACGCATGAATCATTCATAGCGTGAGCCTCGCCGGGCGTGATGGGCGCCTCATCTGTCACCCTATCTCTCTTTCTCTCCCCCGTCACTAATTCTTTTTCTGGAGTCTGTGAGCTCACACACGCACATACACACACACACACACACACACACACACACACACACTAGTGGAAGAAGTCCATTTTCGCTCCCTCCGGGGAGGGCCGTTCATCGTCGCCTTCAGCTTTAATTTTCATTTTCGTCTTTTTCTTTGTGTGTTCGTTGCCAAAAAAAAAAAAAGGCTTCAAATCATCCGACTATTCAGCAGTGAGATGGACCATTACTGATGCTGAGGACACAGATGGATGGAGGACAGGGAATGCTGGATGAATCTCTCTCCTCTGGACCTTACCTCCCCTACCATTTAATGCTACTGAATATAATATATTATAATAATAATATAGCTGAGGAAATCCCTGCCTAGGAGGGAGATGATGGATACAGATATGCTTAGTTTATACATACAGTAAAGAAAACAAGTATTTGTCTGTTATTCTGTTATTTCTCCCACTTAAAAGTCATGGAGGCGTCTGAAATTTTCATCGTAGGTGCATGTCCACTGTGAGAGAGATAAACTAAAAAGAAAAATCCAGAAATCACAATGCATGATTTTTTAATGATTTATTTGTGTGATATCGTGGCAAATAAGTATTTGAACACGTGTGTGTCATCTAGAATTCTGACCCTGAAGGACCTGTTAGTCGCCCATTAGAAGTCCACCTGCACTCCATGTATCATTCTTAATCAGATGAACCAGTTTGAAGTGGTTAGCTGCATAAAGACACCTGTCCACCCCATACAATCAGCAAGACTTTAACTTGTAACATGGCGAAGACCAAAGAGCTGTCCAACGACACAAGAGAGAAAATTGTACACCTCCACAAGGCTGGAAAGGGCTACGGAGCAATTGCCAAGCAGCTTGGTGAAAAAAGGTCCAGTGTTAGAGCAATCATTAGAAAATGGAAGAAGCTAAACATGACGGTCAATCTCAATCGGAGTGGAGCCCCATGCAAGATATCACCTCGTGGGGTCTCAATGATTCTAAGAAAGGTGAGGAATCAGCCCGGAACTACACGACAGGAGTTGGTCAATGACCTGAAAAGAACTGGGACCAACGTTTCCAAGGTTACTGTAGGTAATACACTAAGACGTCATGATTTGAAATCATGCATGGCACGCAAGGTTCCCCTGCTTAAATCAGCACATGTCAAGGCCCGTCTTAAGTTTGCATATGACCATTTGGATGATACAGAGGAGTCATGGGAGAAAGTTTTGTGGTCAGATGAGACCAAAAGGGAGCTCAAACTCCGATCTAGTTTGTTACTCTGATCTAGAGGAGATCTGTGTGGAGGAGTGGGCCAGGATCCCTCCTGCAGTATGTGCAAACCTGGTGAAAAACTACAGGAAACGTTTGACCTCTGTAATAGCAAACAAAGGCTACTGTACCTGTGATTTTTCTTTTTAGTTTATCTCTCTCACAGTGGACATGCACCTACGATGAAAATTTCAGACCCTCCATGATTTCTAAGTGGGAGAAATAGCAAAATAGCAGGGTGTTCAAATACTTATTTTCTTCACTGTATATGATCGTCTGATTAAATGATGCTTCCGACGTAAGACACAATCAAGATCCTTATCCGAGTATAGCTTGTTATTTATAGGAAGGACAGACACAGAGCAGACAGGCAGATGGGGGGAAACATGCGACAAAACACAAGCAAACAAAATGACATCTCTCCGCTGAAAATGCTATTTCTAATATTCATGCCGGCAGATCCTCTGGAGGTTTTTGGAGTAAAAAGCGCAGAAAGCTCCGACTCAAGACGGCCTGTCATGTTCCAGTTGCTGCAAATGCATGCAACGCTTAACTTAACGTCCATATCTGCCAAAGTCACTCTCAAGGAACTCATCGCGACCCTTGTTTATTTTTATTCTGTTACGAAGAAGACGTGATGTAGAGAGGAGGGGATTCATACTCTGGGGATCATCTGTGTGTTTGCGCTTTCTGCAAAAGACAAAACTATTCTGAGGATTTGTCCTTCTCTTGATGCATCCTTCCTAGATCTTCCAGGTCATGTGGCCTGATGCAGCAGATCCCTGTTGCATGATTCACTAGATACGGATCGGCCTAATCCCTTTTATCCATATGTTATAAGGTTATGGCACGTAACTATATATTGTCCTGCCAATCTGTTTGCCCTTGTATCTATTGGGCATCCAATCCAGAGCATGATGAGAAACTCGCTGATATACACAAGATTACACATGCAATATTCAAGATATGCATATTCTATCTTATCCTAGCATCGCAGCACGTGACACAACACGGCATCTCTGCAGGTTTTTAACACGAGGAAACAATGCGTGACGTTTTTAACCCGGATCGCTTTTTACCACATTAGCGGAGTTTACTTTCTATCTCATTAATAATCGAACACAAAAACATTAACCGGCTTCCTCACGCCGCAAGTTAAATCAGGCTCCACGTCACCCACCGTCCTGTTAAATCCATATCGATGTGTGTGTGTGTGTGTGTGTGTGTGTGTGTGTGTGTGTGTGTGAGGTCACAAAAAGTTCAGTGGTCACAGGGAGCAGGTGGCGAGATATATCAGTATTAAAAAAAAAAGCCTTTCACTATAGTGGAAACCCCTTTTTCACTTCCAAACACTTTCAGGTGTGTTTAATTGTGTGTGTGTGTGTGTGTGTGTGTGTGTGTGTGTGTGTGTGTGTGTGTGTGTGTGTGTGTGTGTGTGTGTGTGTGTGTGTGTGTGTGTGTGTGTGTGTGTGTGTGTGTGTGTGTGTGTGTGTGTGTGTGTGTGTGTGTGTGTGTTTCCTCCATCACCAGAAGGCAGGAGGTTAGAGCAGATGGAGTCTGAACGCCTTCTCGTGTGGCAAATTTAAACTTTGAATTACCGACTTTCCTGGCAGCATGTGTAGTGTGTGTGTGTTTTTGCATGAGCGTGTGTGCATGCATGAGTGTGTGTGTGTGTTTTGGGGCTCCCTGCATTTGGATTAAGCACTAACCTGCATATGTGCGCTATTATATGCTCTATAATCTATATCTGTGTGCGCGAAGCTATGGCATGTGGGTTCGTGGCGGTCCAGGTGGCACCAGGAGGCGTCGCTTCCAGCTTCCACTTTTTACACACACACACACACACACACACACACACAAGCAAACTCCGGTGGATGACTGCACGTTTCTACGGATGACTAGATTACGTAAGAAAACACTGCAGACCCCTAATAGTTGGTAAACCCAGATTACGCAGGATTATCGTCCTTTTTGCTCCGCCTCTGTTCTCTCTCTCTCTCTCTCTCTCTCTCTGGGTATGTGTGTGTGTGTGTGTGTGTGTTTGTGCGTCAGCGACAGTGGATGACGGTGGAAGAAACAGGAGGAGGAGGATGGGGGGGAAAGGGGTGATGTGTGTGAGGTGGGGTGGGGTGGGGTGGGGGGGGTTTGACTGATGCCGCAAACACCAGAGCCAGATGGGACGGAACCCCTAAGCAGCTTAGACTCGCAGTAATCACGCGGGCTAAGTTGCCATCAATGGCGTGCGTGCACGCGCGCGCGTGTGTGTGTGCATGCATGAAGATGTGTGGCCGTGCATGTCCAACAGCTCCTCGTACACTTTAAATAAAAAAAATAAATAAAAACGGACATGTGCCCGGGTGGCAACGCTTGACATCAGACAACGTGGGGAAAGAGGAACAAGAGTCAATACGAGCCGGAGCCAACACTCTCACGCGAAGGAGATTTTAGAGAGAGGGCGAGCGAGGGCCAAGAGACACACAGAGAGAGAGGTGGTATTATTTCACAGACGTGCCAATGAGATATTACAGGAACAATGGAGTGGGAAATGACACGGCGTGTGTGTCACGCTACACGGACATCGGCCTCAGGGGATCAGGAACCACTGGTCAATAGTAATCAGCTCTGAATTTCTGTATGAAATTGATCGCATAGGGTAAAAAAAAAAACCTAACAACAAAACAATGTTGCACAGGAAAGCATCTTACAGATCATACGGTAACAGACTCTGTTTGTATGTATGTATGCATGTATGTGACATGAGCACATGAAAAGGACTAGTGTGTGTGTGTTTTTTGTTTTTTCGTTAATTTTCAAAGCATTTCTGTTTTGTTCCTCCCTGCACAGTGAGAGCGCTTTAAAACTACAGGAAAGAGAAAGAGAGAGAGAAAGAGAGACAAGCAAAGTGTAAAACCCAGGAGAGCAGCTCGCATGAATGTATTTACCTACATGAATATTCAATAATTGGGCCGCAGCACTTCACAAAGGGAAGTAATCACTGATTTATTTATCAGTGTTTTTGACATGCTCTGCAATTATGGCTCCGCAGGCAAGCTGTTGTGCCACTCTCCTGGCCTCAAGCGCGCGTGTGTGTGTGTGTGTGTGTGTGTGTGTGTGTGTGTGAGAGAGAAATGGCACTGGTTGGGTTCAACATTGGTATTGACCCGAACGGATCAATAGTGATGATTGTTCTGGTGGAAAGCGTAACACCGATCAATCGAGTAGATGGATACACGACCTGCTGCTTTCAACTCTGCAAATTACTCACATTTTTATTTATTGTTTTTTCCCTTTCGGGCACCAATTCTGACCAAGTCGTCACCAATTTTGATTCGTGCACTTCTTTGTTCAAATGATTTTTTTTGTTTTTTTTGAATGCTGGGACGTCTCTCTCTTTTTCTCTCCACTTCTCCTCTCACTTCCTCTCTTTCGCTCCCAGAGAAGAGAGGGTGATGACAGCTCGCCGTGCTCTCCACTCATTGAACATTCCGCTTCGCTTTTGATGGAATTAATTTGAATGTAAATGATGCTGTGATGGTGGGAGCGGAGGGAGGAGGAAAAGAGAAAAAAAAAGTGGAAAATTTCACCCAGCCCTAGCACCCTGACGAGTGAGAGAGAGAGAAAACAACCAAACATCCCAACAATAGCCGTTCACAGCCACATAATGAAATTACATTGTCGCTCTGTGGATTCAGTCGATGCTGCGATCAATAAACGCCTTAATTCTTGAGTTGTAAATTGACCTCGACCCCCGGCGGGGCCATTTGTGTCATGACTTACGGCGCGGAGTCTTCGCCGTCACACGTCACGCATGAAACAAAGAAAGAGAGGTTTCGATGAGATGTCTAGAAGAACAGATAAAGCGTGTGAACCACTGAATCTCTTGTTTTTTCAAGTTTTTAGTTCTATTTTTACACCTGTGTTATGGAGTTCCTCCACTTTCATCAATGTGCAGTAAGTGGGGAACCACGTAGGGTTTTCTTCACCATCACCAAATACTTCTGCTCCTCTTTCCACAAGCCACGCACACTCTTTCTGTATGGATGATTCACTCCTCTTTTCATGTCATCTGCTTTCCTTTGTTGCTATTTGAATGAAATATAGAAATGTGTAACATAGAAAAAAAACAATCAGTACGAATTCAATCAGACGTTGCTGCAGTGGTCGTCTATTTATACCGCGGCGAGTCTATGTTAGACCCATTTAGGATCATATAGATCCACAATTTATGCTCCCTGACATCCACACTCGACCCCTCCGCCACTAATCACTGTGTTTTATCGGGCAGCGCCGCGTCCGGAGGTCCGACCGGACCGCTCGCCGCTCCGCGTCTTCTCTCGCCGACCATCGATTTCCAGTACCTTGCCCGACGCGAGCGCTCGGCCCGCTCACCCCGAGCGTCGTACATCACTCGGCATTAAGGCTTCATCTTTTATATCTCCCCCCTTATATCATCACATCCCTTCCAGACACCTCCGCTTTTACGGCCTGGCTAAATTGCCACTTATCTTTCCCCCCTGTTAGAAAGACATTTATGTTTCTGAGGATATTTCAGCCTCCCAGAGGTTTATCAGCCTTTCTCGAACCCCTTTCACTTTCAGGCGAGCGGCCCGGGCACGGAAGACGGAGTCTGTCAGGAAGTCACTTTGATGCTCTGTAAATCCTGCTCCTCTCGTTTGACTCGCCCTCACTCGGAGGTGTGAGGAGTCTTATAATATCTTTTGGAAAATCTTGTGGGTTCACTGTTCTCTATGAGACAGGAATAGACTGAAGTGTGTGACTGCCTCCACAGTAATTATGTGATGAATGTGTTCATTCTGTGCGCAGCCCCGAGCGCTGAATAGCTCGTCTGATT
>JAYKQN010000009.1:1140000-1145000 GCA_036785175.1 Eupleurogrammus muticus | reverse complement strand
GTACGCGAGGCCTGAACTTCACCACGCGCTCGGGCCTTTGAAATGGTAAAGAGCGAGATGCGCGTCTTGAAGTGTACAAATAGTTGTTTGTGATATGCATGAGTCAAACTGTCTCATGTGGGGGGAGGGTGCTGGTTTCCATCGGTGAAGCTTCCATCATGGACAATACTTGATGATTAATACTTTTTTCATTACACACAATTGTAATTTTGCAGTATAAGCACATGGCTGAACCTGCACCTGTTCCACTCCATTTAAAATGCATTATTTTAATCTTTCTTTAACCAAACTTGCAACACATAATTTACATTTTTCCTTTATCTAAAGTTAGAATATGTCATTTTAATATACTAACACGACGAATGTTGCCGTCCTTGTTAAAAAACCTTTTTAAACCTTTTACACAAGTTTATTCTACTCTTACAGGTGTAGGTACACAAATCAATGTTATTCATGAGCTAATCTTCAGGCTTCAGGATAAATATATTTAGGTGTTTGGAGAAGTTCTGAAAGAATCTACAGATGTTTAGACATTTTTTAACCCCTCCGTTGAAATTCGTAAACCTCTGAATCCAAAAGACAGCCACACGTGTTTTAGTGTCGTCATAATAATCCTGCAGTGAACACGACTGACTCCATAACCCTAACCCTAACTTAACCACAACTCATCTCCTCAAAACAACGCTGTAACCGCATTTAACCATAAGGTAGAGCTTGGCGGTATGACCGAATATAGATGATATGGCATTTTTGAAAATATTTATTGTAGTATTATTTTCTATGCATGCATTTTTTAATAATTTACAGAATAATTACAGCAGTGAATTGGCTTAGAATTTACCTTTAGTTAAATGCATTCTTCATATTCTAGGGATATTTTATATTTATCGTCACTTTGGATTTTAAAAAAAAATTTATTTAAAGGAAAAGTACTCTTAGTACCTCTGTTTTGGGTAGAAATTCCTGTGTCTAACATTTTCTCTGTCCGCATTGTTCACTTTAATACACACACTTTCCACCACTCTGCTTCCCAACGTTTTACCTGCTACACACTCACCGGTATTGGGCTGTATGAAAAATTCATAGCATTGACAAAATAAAGAAAATGGTATGAAACGGTATAGCTCCCAGCTCTATAGTATGGAACACAAAAGTCCAAATTCTCTCTTTCCCAGCTTGCCCCAGTCTGTTTGTGACAGATGCTTTAAAAGCAAGTGTAAGAGGAGTGATGACAGGATTCTAGATGGATGCAAGAGAGCATTTCTTAGTGCAAAGATTTGTCTGGACCCACAGAATCCAACTAAAAAGAACTTAATTTCTGAGTTTCACGGTTCAAAAGTAACAGAACAATGCTCCACTGAGTGACGTGTCTCCACTTTCTAATGTTTTACATGCTGTTTGCAGTGTATTGGTTGGGAGACGAGGTGCTCGCTCATCAGCTGCTTCTCTCCTCCACCTTCCTTCCCTTTGTGCCGTCTTGCATGCTTTTTTTCCCTTGTTTTTTCCGTTTTCCTACGTCATGCAATGCACGCTCCTCTTTGCTCATTTTTCCCTTTTCACTGCAAACTCCCCCCCCCCCTTTTTTTTGTGCAGAAGTAGGAGGCGTGTTTCGCCAGCCATATGGCGAAGCCAGAGGCGTCCGGAGCAGATGTGCTCGGCAATGGCGCTCCGCTCCACGGAGCACATGCACACACACATGCATGCACAGAAACACACACACACACACATACGGACGGAGGCTCGCACGGCGCCCGTTACCGAGGAAGAGGTCACCGGCTGACAATAGCATTATCTAACTCTTATAGCAGCGGGGGCGTGCACCCCTACAGACCAACCCCAGAGATGGGGCAGTCAAACAGAAAACGACACACAATGCTGCACAATTAAAGCACCGTCCATTATCATCCAACTGTCAAGGGAAAATTGTCCTTCTATGTACTCTAATCAGTGAATGCAAAAAAAACTTTTTTTTAGTCATCAAAGTTTGTTGCTTTGACTTCCTGTTTTCTTCTCTGTCTGGAATACGACCCTCGTTGCCCGAAAAGCACCAACTCAGCGTGTTTGTGTTGATTTCTTTTAGAGTATTTTTTGCTGAATAGTGTAAGAATGACAGAGATGTGTGTGTGTGTGTGTGTGTGCGCGTGCGTGCAAGAGACAGTACATTAGAGTTTCCTCCTGAATGAAATGGGATGTAAATTTGACCAGCATACAGAACGAGAGCGTTTGCTGAGCCAGCGTTTGACCTACATCAAAACATCGACAAAAAAAAAGCAGAATAAGTTAGAAACGCATCCCCACGCTGGTCAACACCTCGAACAGTGCACATCAAAGCAAGACCTAAACTCCCTCACACAGAAGCACTTCTCCGACTCGTTCCCAAATTACCATTTCAAATGCACGCCAGTTTATTATTTATATCTGATTAGTGGAAGTAGATCAGAGCCGGTTTGTGACAGAAATCAAAGCAGAATGAAGCAGTGGTTGTGCTGTGTGCCGTTTACTCGACTGATGCTAGATGCATTTTCCAATTGGAAATATTAGATTTAACATGACGTATATTAAGACGTATATTTACATAAATGAAGCATTGCACGTCAACTCATGCTGTTGATGCAGCAGATTAATTATATTGGATGATACGAGGCGAGTCTTCTGGAGGATTCCCTCGTGTTTCTGCCGTTCAGCTCCCAGTGTGCTATTCATCACGGGCTTTTGTTTACACAAAACTGTTTTCAAAGAATCCATTGTCAGCCCGTCCTCCCTCCCCTGTTCCTGTATCCATGAGGAAAAAAAAAATTGGATCAAAAGATGACAGTAATCAAAGGATGATCTATATATGGCGCTGGTAAATTGGACTGTGGAGAAAAACCAACAAATAGAGATTTTTAGAGCGAGGGAGACAGAAAGGAGAGGTAATGGCAAACACATTTACATATATAGTGTCAGTGTGTGGATATGTATAGACAATTATATTTAATGTCTATGTAAATAATGATGATGATAATGAAATGCAGTGAGGTGCGTTTTTCACGTCTAGATGTTTTCTGGTACATCGACTCTCCTGCTGTTCGTCCTGGTCATGTTTTGCTCTCTTTCTTCACTGTTGGCACTTTAATATCCTCTTTGCTCAGCAATGATTTTCTTCTTGGAACTCTGCCATGCACACTTTTTTTGCCCGGTCTCCATCTTAGCAGGACGTCATGAACACGGACCTGAACCGAGACGAGTGACGCCTGCAGATCTTTGGATGTTGTTCGGTCTTTTGTGAATCGTCTTTGGTTAATGTTGGTTGGTCGGCCACCATTGTTCTATGTTTTAACTATTTAACTGGAGTCCCAAAGCTGTAGAAATGGCTTTTATAACCTGTTTCCCAATCTGATAGATCTCAGCAACTTTGTTTCTCATTTTTTTGTTCTGATTTTCTTCAGATCTCTGTGTATTGTCTAGATTTTGATGTCAGGTTAAAGTGATTTCTTGATGAGAAAAACAGGGCCTTGCAGGTTTGGATTGCATTTTGTGTTCACTTGTGTTGTAATATGTACATTTTTTCTGATCTGAAATATTTAAGTGTGGGTCACAGCACTGTTAGAGCCTTTTTGGTGGGTTTTTTAAGCTAACACCGATAATGTGATTTGATTATTCTCTAGTGGCGTTTCGAGATTCTGATGTTTAATTGAGCATGCTAGTCTGGTTAAATAGCTCCTAGTTGTGTTTGCACCTGCGTGAAACATCACATAGTCTGGCTCATTCCATTCGTCTACAGGTGGTAGATATTGATATAGTGATCGATGGAGGATTTTTTTAGACATCAAAGATATGCAAAATGTGTTTTTGTGAGTTAAGTTGTAAGTAAAACACCTTTTTGTTTAAAGGTAGAGCACTGAATTAAATCACTCCTAATTGAAGCCAGTTTTAAAACACACAAAACGGAATGCAGCACACCACAGCTCTGCCCTCTGCTTTCCTCTGATAAAACACTTCAGTGACGCTGAGCTGAGCCAGGGTTCATCCTGAAGGTGAGGCCACTCTGGGACGCCGAGCGGACGATAAATCATTACGGCTTCTTATTGCCGGAGCGCTGCACTGACCAAATCACCTGCAGGAGCGCCGCTCTCCCTTTAAAAATCACTGCCATCGTCCGGGGAGAGCGAGGGGAGGGGAGAGGAAGGAAAAGAGAGATCAAACTGAGGAGAATGAGTGGAGGAAAAAAAAAAACACAAACCCTGCCAGCCAATTACCAACTAAAGGGGCATCAGACAAGGTTACGGTAAGCTGAATGCTGCTCCACAAATAGTCTTCTAGTATTATCTGCTGACTGGCGCTCTGAGGCTCTGGCTGGCGGACGAGCTCAGACTGTATTTACATGAACCTGTGCCGTGCAGACGGGAATTAGGCCTTTTTTTCTCTCTCAAAGAGTGAGGGGGAAACAACACTGGAGATAGCATCAAGGAGTTTTCAGGCGTCTGCACAAAACACTTTTCACGTGGGAATGTACCCACCTGACCCAGAGGGGGGTTCTTCTGTCTGAGGGTAAAAGTTCTAGTTCAACTCATGCATTGGGGGGGCCCCACAGTGCTGATAGCCTCAGGCCGCTGGCCCCATGCCCTGAGAGCTGTTGTTTGCACATTACAGGCTACTAGTATCTCCAGGTTACGCCCTCGCTCGGAAAAACGTCACTGATCCAGCCCATTTTCAAGCAGGATAGGTAGTTACACTGCATAAGTAACCAAGCAACAATAAACAAACGTCGACATGCAGGCTACAGCAACGGCACGGATTTTTGACTAGCAACGCTTCTTGCGTTTTGGAGGCGGACAAAGCGCCTTATATGTCGTCCTAATATGATCTACAATGCAAACGTGTAGTAAGTTTAGCAATTTGCAGAAGGCCACAAAAAAACTCGTAGCTTTTTCAGTTTTTCGCGGATTTGCACCGTTGTCCGTTCATGCCCAACTTCGCCAGTTCTGCAGCGATGTGTTTCATCACATCTTTGTTTTCGA
>JAYKQN010000009.1:1122500-1135000 GCA_036785175.1 Eupleurogrammus muticus | reverse complement strand
TCACTTTATCATTAGGTCGCCCTGGAAACGGCAGCATCCTCCCTCCGTCCTCCCTTTTTTACCCCTCCCCCTTTTTAATTATTTCTTTTATATTACCTTTCTGTACCTCCCTCTTCTTCTTCTGTGATTAATTATCAGCACTTCAACGTCTTTTAAAGGGAAATGGCATCAGAATCCCAGGATAGGTATTCTCTGTGTAAAGTCAATTAGTTTACTGGGTTTCAATATTTACTGTATACATTAACTTACGTCTACATTATTCTGCATTTGCTTGTGCGGAAGAGCAAACACGCTTCTTTGTGCGTTCATTATCTAATCAGGAAATGTCAATTTAATGTTGAAAGTGTTCCCATAAACACGAGGAAAAGCTCCTGTATATGAATGCTTGATAACATTCTGCATTATGCGAACGGAATCAGCAGCGAAGTGCTAATTCTGCTAATCTATATTTAAAGAGATGGTGTCATTTACATATTTTTGTTGCTTTTAATCATAGAAGCAGCAGATTAAACTGAAGCAGTGGAACATGTGGTCATTATGCTGAAATGTTTTGTCTGAAGATCTAATAAGGAGCCTGATATGGAGATAATGTTAAATGTTCCATATCATAGAAAGTGAGATTTTGATAGCTTTTTTATTATATGAAGTTCTACATCTAGAAAAGCAAGGAGTGTGTGTGTGTGTGTGTGTGTGTGTGTGTGTGTGTGTGTGTGTGTGTGTGTGCAAGCTGTGTGTTCAGCTTGCACACAGGACAATGGTGTGCATCATTTTTTTGTGGATTTTTTGTTTCATGCATATTCAACCCATCATTATTATTAAAAGTTTACATCCCATACACTAGTGTATCACAGCGCTACACTTCCTCTGTATCACGGCTCCTCCCCGCGTTGCTTCCCAGCGCTTGCGTCTCTCTAAAACCAAATTGTGAGATTTTAGCTCCTTCAGCTGCAACTTTATTCCTCACGATACCACAAGCTACTGTGGGTCGTAGCCGTGTGGATCCGAGACGTGTTCACAGATCTTCAGAAAATCCCAGCACTATCGCCTAACAGACACATACACACATAACGGTAACATGCCCAGGTCCTTACACTATGGAGGGGAAAAGTACAAACTATGTACTATCTACTATGTAGATTTCTCTCCTTATCTTAATGTATTTCTATGTCTTTCCCAATTTGTCTTTTAAAACTCTTATAGTCCAAACATGATCTACTCAAGCTTCCACTTTTCTACAGGAAATACATACTTTCTACAGACACTGCACTAGTATTAAACTATATTGAGATGATTCATGGTTCTAAAAAAAAATGCTGAAATGTACAATATGGGACATTTTAGTAAAAAAAATACATACAGGTATCAGCAAAATATATGGTGTCTAAGGTACAATTACCCCATTTGTTGTAGGACTTGTTCCCTGATTGTTTTTTCCTGTTTTTGATTGAGGTCCAGCGGAGGTGAGGATGTTAGTGGCAGCGTTACAGCAACACACCACGGTGGCCTGGCAGGGTCAGCAGCAGGGATTGCTAACATAGTCCTTTTTTAAAATTTTATTTTGCTATTTCCTGTCAGTCAGGCAGGTCTGTGTTGTGTTGATCTGCGCCGGAGGGCGACCCTGGGGGGGCAGGAATGGAGAGCAAGTTGTTTTAAAACAAGAGGAAATATGGGGAAAAACCCCGGCGTGATGGACAGCTCATTTACAGCGGAGACACACACACATTTCCTAGGAAATGTGTGTTTGACCGCAGCGCTCCTCTATATCAAACCTATGCACATCCGCCCTGGAGACACGGAGAAGTAGAGCTGCAGAACTCCGTGCTGGATCTGGGCCCTGGGCGAGAACAGTAGAGAAAGTGAGCTTGAAAAGAAATGCATGATGCTGCATCAGGAAAAAAAGAAAAAAAAAACCTACGTGATGTTTGAGCGTAGTCTGCTGGACACACACACACACACACACACACATACACACACACACACACACACAGCTACAGTTTACACATTAACAGCCTTATAAGGCAACGAGTGGCTCACCCTTCAGGCCTCCCATATCAACCCTTTTACAGTATACTCTGTCTACCGGACACACTCAGAGAGACGCTTTCCTAGAAGTGTGTGTGTGTGTGTGCGTGCAATAATGAGGCAACGCCGTGCAACGCCGCCGCGAAGTTGTTAAACTGTCGAGCTGCTCCGACTCGGTCTCTTAGAAACGTCCCTAAAGGGCCTCCATGTCACACATGACATACGCTGATGAGTCGGAATACGTGAGCATGTGTGTGGTGGGCTGAGCTCATGATGGTGGGTGGTACGTCTTGCCTGCTGCGTGCGTGTGTGTGTGTGTGCGTGTGTGTGTGCTCGTCCTCCTTGGCTTACAGGCTCTGTGCGCAGAGGTTCCCTAATCCAGTGTTTGGAAATGAGCCCTCCAGCTGTTGTGGGCTGGAGCGGCTGCTGCCTTGGAGGAGGCTTAGAAACGATAAGATGCTCCTTCTATCGTCATTCCTCCAGGACCTTCCTTCCTTTCTCTTTCTTTCTTTCTTTCTTTCTTTCTTTTTAAATCTTCTCTCATCTTATCTTTCCTCCCCCGTTAAATCGAGCACTTTTTAATATCTACGCGGACGCGGGAATAAACGCTCGCGCTAATCTCGCGCTGCCGATATAATCGCGTGTTCTGTTAAGGTCGCAACCTCTTTGTATGAACTTCCTTTCTGCGCAGGAAGTGCACGTTGCGTGCTTATTTCATCTGCAGCGACGGCCTGAATTCACAGTGTAATGGGTTCTCATTAGCAGCAGAACGCCCCCCCCCCCCCCACTGAGGTCACGTTACGTAAGCAAACGGGTTGCAGCGAGGAAGCAAACAGTAGTTGCGTTTCAACGGAATATAATGTCTTTAAGTGAAAGTGCTTGCATAATTCATGGGATGTGTCTCCCATAAACCCCGGCGGTTTGGGCACTGACTATCTCCTGGGTGGCAGCAGTGAGCCTGCAGGGCGAAACAGACGCGTAGGAGGGTCTGGCGGGTTTCAGACGCACCGAGAAGGAGCAACAGGCAAATTCTCAGTGAGAATCCCGACTGTGATATTCAAAAATGCAAATTTGGCGAGAAAAAAAAAATGCAACAGATCCCCAGATCCTACAGGTCCTTTTTTATCCCGTAATGAGCAGGTGTTTAAAGGATTTAGTGGCATTGCGCAGCATGTAGTGGAGCAGGCTTGGAATATTAATGTATGAATGCATGTTTTACCTCTTGAGACATCGATTATGGTCTTTAGGTTGTTATACATTGATTGACATGCACGCGCCAAACAAAGCATCACCTTTGGTTTGATTGACAGCCGTGCGACCCAATGCAAATTTTCCTATGATGGAGAATCCTTAAATCTGGTAGCCAATAGCCAGGGCTTTAGAATGACATGTGACATGTGGGAAACGTGCCATACACAAATTGGGAATACCATTGTTGCACATAAAGACTGAAGAAGGAGTAGTATATAATACACACAGTATATTATAGTATATAATCCACATCTGGTACTAGAAACAAACATAGGTTCTCCTACATGTTTTCATGGATCGTCGCCACTAGATGACCCCAGAATCTGCACCATTTAATAATAATTGGTTCATTTTGGAATCCTGTCACTGCTTTTAAATTGTGCAACAAACGGCCCAAAATAAGTAAGAATTCGTAATAATCTGTGTGTGTGTGTGTGTGTGTGTGTGTGTGTGTGTGTGTGTGTGGGGAATTAGTAGTAAAAGAGACATAAAGTGGTACTGACATTATTTGAAACTCACTTATGATGCTAATATATCATTTTACACATTAAAAAAACAACATTATCAGTCATCAGTTAAACAAAATGATTTAAAAGTGTTTCTGAAATACGTTTAAACACTTAGTGGACGCTTAACTTTTTTGGTTTTTCTTTCAAATGGCTCAACCCCCTACTCATAAACCATTAAACACCTGCATGTTCCTCTTTCTAGGGAAAATAAAACTTCACCAATAGCCACAGAGATTTATGTTTCATTGCCTCCACCTGACATCTGGCTTCGCTCCTCCGTCCTGCGCGGACGACACGCCGGTGGTTTCCTCTGGCCACATCATCATCTTACATTATCACTAACGAGGATGATTCACAGGACATGATCAATTATCCGTAATCACATCACCGCCATCAGCCTCCTCGCCAGGTTGAGATACGATTACTTCCCATTGGGATTTTTGGACATGGACACATGCTTGCGGGGGAGCTCTAAGTTAATTTGGTCTCTAATGTGTTTAGCTGGTCCAGGAATAGGACGCCGCGCACATATGTCTCCCTGGATCCGTTATGGCCGTCGGCTGATGAGAAAACGCATGCATCCTCAGCTCTTAGTTTGGGAGGATAAACCATTGTTGCACAAGACAATAGGATATCGTGCAGGGTTTAGTGTCCTGTAGGAAGACTAATGCTATCTAAAAATGCTATCTATCTATTTAAATGTACATGTGGATGTAGCCAGCGACAGACAAGCTAAAGAACTCAATGCTGTCCTTGAAATGTTTGGTCTAACTCAGCATGTGACCGAGCCCACTCACAACAGAGGGCACACACTGGATGTGCTCATTACTAAGGGGGTTACTGCCTCAAATGTTAATGTCATGGATGTCGCATTATCTGATCATTTTTGTTTGTTCTTTGACCTGTCTGTTACACCAAAGCCGGCAGCTGGGCCAAAAAAGGTTCGAAGAAGACTCATAAATGACAAAACAAGGGCACAGTTTATGGAAATGATTGCTTTTGAAAATACCACTGGTTCTAATGTTGATGATCTGTGGAACTCCTATACATCGAGTGTTTTAAATGTCTTGGACACCGTTGCCCCTTTCAAGGTTAGAGAGGTTAAAAACAGGCAAAAGGCACCATGGAGAAATGATGACTCAGTCAGGGCACAAAAGAGAGAGTGCCGGGGAGCCGAACGGAAATGGCGCAAATCAAAACTCCAGGTTGATCTAGAGATCTATAAAAAGAAGTTATGCATGTTTAACCAGACTTTGAAAAAATCAAGGGAGAGATATTTCTCTGAAATCATCACCAACTGCAATGGTAACGCTCGAGTTCTGTTTGCTACAGTAAACAGATTAACAAACCCTCCAGTTTCACTGCCCTTAGAACTAATTTCTACATCAAAGTGCAATGAGTTTGCGAAATTCTTTAGTGATAAAGTTCAGAGTATTAAGAATGCAATCATTTCCACCACACAGATAATAACCCTTCATCCACCTAAACACCTCGAGCTGACACATTTCACTCCTGTTACTGACAGAACAGTCGAAGAGATCATCTCAGGTCTGAGTTCATCCACATGCTGCCTTGATGAGTTACCTACTGGATTTCTAAAGTCTGTGTTGAACAGCTTATTAGTAGAAGTTACTAATCTAGTTAACATCTCATTGGAGACAGGAACATTTCCAAAAGCCCTGAAAACCGCGGTTATTAAGCCTCTCCTAAAAAAGAACAGTCTTGATGCCACAGTTTTAACCAACTACCGTCCCATATCAAACCTGCCATTCTTAGGTAAAGTCCTCGAAAAAGTTGTTTATCGGCAGCTAAGTGACTTTCTCCTATCTCACAACGCTTTTGATACTTTCCAGTCTGGTTTTCGACCTCACCATAGCACTGAGACAGCTCTGATCAAGGTGATAAATGACATCCGCCTGAACACAGATGCAGGCAGAGTCTCAGTCTTAGTTCTGCTGGACCTGAGCGCTGCCTTTGACACTGTGGACCATGATATTCTTTTACAGAGGTTAGAGAACTGGCTGGGAATCTCTGGTCCTGCTCTAAACTGGTTTAAGTCGTATCTTGAGGACAGAACTTACTTTGTTGAAATTGGAAATTGCATTTCAGACAAAATGTCTGTGACCTGTGGTGTTCCCCAAGGCTCAATCCTGGGGCCCCTCCTGTTCAATTTGTACATGCTTCCGTTAGGCCAACTAATACGCAGCAACAATGTGTCTTACCACAACTATGCAGACGACACTCAGATCTATGTGTCTCTGACAGCAGGTGAACATGGGCCTGTGGATTCACTCTGTCGCTGTATTGAACAAATCACTGTGTGGATGCAAAACAACTTTCTCCAGCTAAACTCAGAAAAAACTGAAATAATCGTCTTTGGGCCACTGAAGCAAAGAGAACGTGTAATCAGTCACCTTCAGTCTCGTTCTCTAAAACCAAAAACACAGGTTAGAAATCTAGGGGTGCTAATGGACTCAGACCTGAACTTTCACAGCCACATAAAATCAACAATATCAACAGCCTTTTACCATCTAAAAAACATTGCCAAAATCAAAAATATAGTGTCTAAACCAGACTTGGAGAGACTGATCCATGCATTTGTCTCCAGCAGGTTAGACTACTGCAATGGCCTGCTCACTGGTCTCTCTAAACGAGCTGTTAAACAACTACAGAACATTCAGAACGCTGCAGCTCGAGTCCTGACTAGAACCAGAAAATATGACCATATTAGTCCAGTGCTCATGTCTCTGCACTGGCTTCCTGTCACTCAGAGAATAGACTTTAAAACAGCTTTACTTGTGTACAAGTCTCTTCATGGTCTAGCACCAAAATACATCTATGACATGTTAGAGCCATACGAGCCATCTAGGACCCTGAGAACCTCAGGGACTGGTCTCCTGCAGGTGCCCAGAGTCAGGACTAAACATGGTGAAGCTACATTCCAGTTTTCTGCAGCTAAAATCTGGAACAGTCTTCCAGAGAATGTGAGACAGGCCTCAACGCTGACAATGTTTAAGACCAGGCTGAAAACAGTTCTGTTTAACTGTGCATATGAAAACTGAAAGTATCTTATCTACACTCTTCACTCTTTTTTTAAATTATTGATGAATTCTATGTTTTATGATTTTCCTTTTGTGATTTTATGTATGTTTTGCTCTCCTTTTGTGATTTTGTGTAACTGTAAAGCACTTTGAATTGCCCTGTGTATGAATTGTGCTCTACAAATAAACTTGCCTTGCCTTGCCTTGCCTATCTGAAATGAGCATTACGAGCCCCGCTTGTCGTGTTCGTTTCAAAGAAGCAAGAAGAGAGTTGTTTTTAGGAAATTAATAATTCAAGAGACGCGAAGACGGTAAAGATAAAAGAGGACGACGAACCGGGAGACGGAGCGTGTCGTACATGAGTACATGTCAGACGTTTTGCTCGTCATTACTCAGGTTTTATATTCTGTCAACGTCTGCCTCTGTCAGGTTCTCATCAGTGGAACAGGTGAACTTTAAGCCAAACAGCCCTGCAGAAAGACTTTGAACTTTAACATCTAGCTCAGCTCCACAACTGTTTTTTTTTCTTCCCTCCTGTAATTTAATTCCCAGTGTAAAGTGTTCCCGGGTGTCTATAAATCAGTGCTCCTCAATTATTTTCTATCACCCCCAACTATGGAAGAAGAAAACATCTCGCATCTCGACTATAAATAGAATCATTTGTCTATAAGATTGTTATAAGATTGTTCATCCAGACAGCAATAAGACTTTATAACATAACATAAACATGAATCTACTGTAGTCACTTTTCTCTACACACACATCCTGCACCTTAAGTATGCATTAGCTTATTATGTGTACATGTGTGTATGTGCGTGGATATGTATGTGTGTATATATATGCAAATATGTAAATATGTGTGTACGTGCATGTATGTATGTAAATATGCTTTGCTTATGCATACTTTTTTCTTTTTCCTTGCTATTAATTTGTATTTTTTCCATTCTAAATATGTCCATAATGCATACTGTGTATGCTGATCAACTAATTCTGTGAATTTTGTACATAGTGTTGTGTATTTTTATTTATTTATTTTTTTTTAATAGTTTTTATCTTCTTTAGCTTTTATTTTATTTTATTTTCTTTACTCTGTACGCTGCAGTAACAGACAAATTTCCCTGTTGTAGGATCAATAAAGTCATATCTTATCTTATCTTATCTTATAAGCACCTCTGCATAACACTGTATCATTATTAACGTATAATAGAATAAAAAAGAAAGAAATATGGACCAACTTACAACAAAGAATAGCTTTATTAACTAACAGAAAAGATTTAAAGTGCATCTGAAATAAAAAATTAAAACATTTTTCTGACTGACCATGTCAAACCATATGATACTGAAAAATAAAACTACAAAAATGGTCTTATCAGTGATTGTGGTGTAATGTCTTTAATTTCTTTGTCTCCAACATTTCAGACTCAGTAACACACCGGTCTTTCACAGTGAACCAAGCGCTACAGACGCTTCGTCATATTTCCTCGTCTTAGCTTTGGGAGACTTTCGTTTGTCTCTTTATCTCCGTCTCTCTCCGCCTGTCTTCTCATCCCTGTTAAATATGTTTTCATGGTGTCACTTGGTGTCTACACTTCATACTCATACTCTGTGCTGTATGCTCCCTGTGAACACTCTGCTGCCCCCTAATGTAGTGGAGGTGCAATTGCACTTTATTCTAGGACAGTAAAAAAGCATGTTCCCCGAGGTCAAACCCCCCTTGACGGAGCCTCGCACCCCTCCGGGGGCGCCCCACTATTTGAGAACCACTGCTATAAATTCACTCCCTTCCCTTCCCTCCCCCTGCAGTGTGTGTGCGGGCGCTGGACGTGACGGTGTCTCAGAGCAGCATCCAGGTGGCCCGCGGCCAGGCCGCCGTCCTGCCCTGCTCCTTCACCACCAGCGCTGCCCTCAACAACCTCAACATCATCTGGATGGTCATCCCGCTGTCCAACGCCAACCAGCCGGAACAGGTGAGAGCACGGCTGCACAGTGCTAAATTAAAACCAGTGTCCTTGTTATTTGGATATAGAGGGAATCCCGGCGGAGGGAGTAATGTTAGCGTGATTTTTAGACGTATCTGGATGGCGTAGGTAAACAGCCAGAGCTGCTGTGTACTTGTTTAGCGACGTGCTGAAGGTGCATCTAACACATTTTCTAATGCAACACTGCTGTATGCGCATCATGCGGATGGCTGCACTGCTTCCCTATGCCAACCTAACAGTCCAAGAAGGTACTCCTAAGACTTCACTCTTGATCTGTAGTTAAGGTGTGCTCAGATACAGCGTAAAGAGACACGGATTCTGCCAAGTGGCCCGAAAATATTAAACGACGAACCGAGAAATTTGCATCCAGAGAATCGCCAGTGCAACCTTCGCTCATTAAGATGGTGATGATGATGATGGTGATTCGTGCTATATTTGTACTTGGACCTTATGCCAAACGTGCATTAGTCTTTTCTGCAAAAACTGAACACAGACTGCAGTAGTTCTACAGTCAAACTTGAGCAGATGCGAGAAAAAAAAAACTCCAATTTTCTCTTTTCGGTGCATCTGAACGCACCTTTTCAGTAGGTTATTAGTTATGTAACTTATAGACATGTTAGATAGATTTCTGTAGCCGGTATATATCAGTTGATTCCTGAAGCTTCACCTATAGCGAAAAAGTCTCCCAAAGCCGATCACTGTTATTTTCACACAAGCTGCATGATTTAGATTGTAGTTTAGTTTTGTTGAGTTGGTGTTAGTTGTTAGTTTAGCAGCTTCATGCCATCTTTCCCTCACTGGCTCGCTGCTCTTATTATTTTTGTGTGTGTGCATTTCTTTTTTCTCACCTTCTCACCCTCACTTTCTCTCTCTAAAACACCCCCCCCCCACCTCGCGGGGCTTCTGTGATTCCATTCGAGTTGTTTAACATGCAGCTGCAGGGTGTACAAGCTCACCTGCCTCCCTTCACTTTGAACCCGGCGCTGGTCGGCCGTCCAAATAATACAATCATCTTCTGCACTAATTACCTCACGCCCACGACAGGCTCTATATCGCAGCTGTTCCCACCACGCACGCACGCACACACACACACACACACACTGGCGTTAGACAGACTGCTGGTGCACATGCGGTGCATGCATGCAGGGTTTGTGTGCTGGGATCACACGTACTGTACATGCATGCAGAGCGCGAAATAAATGTGTGGGCAATCGCCTATATCCACTAATTCAAATCACACAGTGATGCTCTCAGTGATGCACACCTGTGGATAAAGGCTCTCACACACACACACACACACACACACACACAGAAAGAAACTAAAAACAGCAACTCCACAGACATGTGAAGGCACTAAATCACGGATGAATGCGTGTGACTGTTAGCTGAGTGATGATGGGTGGCGATACATTCATCCTGCAGCTTTACACTGTATTGCATCATACAGTGTATGCCAATTACCTGCACCAACACACACACACATGTTCTTTACACACACAACACACAATGCACAGAAGATGAAACAAATCCTGTGCAGGCTGGAGTTTTACCACGAGGCTCACGTGCGTGAATTCGGAGGCTGTCTGGAAAAGGTGAGCGATGAAGCAAAAGTGCTGCACGGGGCGACGGTGCAAGGTCATTTTAGTAGGAAGAGAACGTCATAAATCATTACAGTTGATGCTGAAAGCCATTAAGAATTACTGAACAGAACCCCTCACATCCTGCACGCAGCACTTGGCTGAGCGCAACTGGACCGACTCAGATCCTGATGCTCTGAGATGTGAATGCAGTGTTCCGGTATGAGGAGACAATGTGATTCACTCAGCAGCACGGCCAGCCCCGAACTTTACTTTGTTTCTCGTCGGCCAGGTTGATCCTGTTCTGAGTGAATCCACATTTAAGTCTTTATATATTTCCTGCCAATTATGAGATATTGTAGCATGACTAGGGCCCCAATATTGCAATTGGTATTTAACCCATAAGAACTCAGACCCATTGGACATCAACATATTCCATATTAGGATGATTAGTTTCACTTTGGGACTTAATGAGTTAGGTTCAGACATTATTAATATGCAATTTTTTGGAGGGATTTTATCACCCTATTTTATTAACATTTTCCCCCCCAACAAAACATACTGAATGATTTAAATATGACACATAACACAATATAAGATGCTTTTAGTGTAAAATGTGTTTTCCATAGGCTGAGCCTATTTGTTAGAATTAAACTAATTCTAACAAATAGGTGTTTTGGACGTGCAGTTGTCAGGTATTGATTCGTGCTACTTTTTAGGTGCTGGAACAAGTTTGTAGTGTCGCCCCGTGAAGTGAGAGCGGAGGCAGCTTGATCATGTTGTAATCACACACGGGTTTTTATCGTATCGCGATACCGTCACCATCGTACAGCCCTGTAAGAGTGTTCTCACTGTTATATTATGCAGGAGTTGATCTGACGGTGGACAGTTTGATCACCACGGGAAGTCATTAACTCCTGCAATGCTTGTCAAAAGGCTCGCGGCTCCACCACCAGTGTTCCGGCCGCAATCAATTATTTATTTATTTATTTATTATAGAGGAGGGGGGGCAGCACAGCTGATTGACACAGCCGGTTCAAGTCAAAAGCTCAAACATGGGCTGTTAAATAAAAAAGTTGATGCGGCAAACAGCAGTTGAAAACAAAAATCGATATGTGCATTGGTCGTCTCTGTGTATTTACACACATGTACTTGAAATAGTTCCCCACGCCGCCTTAGAGGAGGGGAGGGCGACCCTGGTCCTAGCCAACCACGACTCTGCAGCCACACCGGCCCCCCAGGACCAAATAAAATTAAAATCACAATACCAGACGCTGTGTCTGTTCCATATTGTTCTTCTGGATGTTGTACCACTGTACAATAAGAGATAAGATAAGACTTTATTGATCCCACAACGAGGAAATTTGTCTGTTACTGCAGCGTACAGAGTAAAGAGAAAGAAAAGAAAATAAAAGCTATAAAAAATAAAAATACACACTATGTACAAATTCGTAGAATTTGTTGATCCGCATACACAGTATGCATTATGGACATAAGAATGGAGAAAAAATACTAATAAATAGTAAGAAAAAAAGTATGCATAAGCAAAGCATATATACATACATACATGCGCACACACACACATATTTACATATTTGCATATATATACGCACATACACACATGTACACATACATAGCTAATGCATACTTAAGGTGCAGGATGTGTGTGTAGAGAAAAGTGACTACAGTGAGTTATAAAGTCTTATTGCTGTCGGGATGAATGATCTAAGAGATCAGAGATTCAGATTTATAGTCACTGATGATGCAAACCGACAGGTTTTGATGAGGGTTTCTCTGCAACAGGTTGCATTTCATATCAGTAGTGTAACAAGCGATTTGTCATTATTCAGTACTTCATCTCATTCAGGGCGAAACAGGGAGAGAAACGAGTAGAGATTCTCACACTGAGCTGAAATGGAAAGTGAAAGTGTCCATGAATTAGCTAAATAGCATAAATTCTCTTCAGTGGGTTGCTGTCATTCATGGTCTCTGTGTTTCACTGAGGGTTAGGGGACTGCTTTAACAAAAAAAAAATACTGTGAGTGTCAAACATGTGCTAGAAACGGGCCGTCCATGTGGCTGCAACACCTAATGAAGGTCAGGGGTCGTACGAATGAGTAG
>JAYKQN010000009.1:980000-1117500 GCA_036785175.1 Eupleurogrammus muticus | reverse complement strand
ATCAGAAGTATCACACACACACATGCACACTGACACACACACACACACTGAAGCTGGTTGTTTCCCTGCCTCGGTCTTTGAACAGTTCAATGAGGACTCTTTTCACCAAAGTGAATAGTCCCTCTGATTCCCCTCTGCGCTTTGGCTGCTTGTGTGTCTGTGTGTGTGTTTGTGTGTGTGTTTGTGCATGCATGTGTGTGAGAGTCAGACTTGTCTGCACATACCGTTCATGTGTGCGTGCATGTGAATGTGTGTGTGTGTGTGAGAGTCAGACTTGTCTGCACATATTGTGTGTGTATGTGTGTGCATGTGTGTGTGTGTGTGTGTGTGTGTGTGTGTGTCCTTGTCATCTTTTGTGTCGGCCCAGCTGAGGGGTGAGAGCTGTTTTGCATGTGGCCGGGCCTCACAGATGAGCTGTTGAGCCCAAGTTCTGGAGCCTGAGGGGAAGCTTGTGAATAAATGGAACCGCCGCGGCTCTTTTAATTTGGACCCGTGACAAGCTCACCTCAACCCGAAGGCGCGAATCCGTCTGCACAGAGAGCGCGTTCTCGCTTTGATTATCCTCAAAGGTCGCAGATGGAACGATGAAAGCCGAGGTTTTCCGTTTAATTTCTCGTGTGTTGCTGCACTCGGGTTCATCAGGCTGCAGCTTATATGTCTCTAAGTAAAAATGCTTCAATTATGCATACTATTTAGTGGATGCTTTTATCTGAAGAGCTCTGGTACCATTAAAGAATACTTTTACTATGTATTTTTTTTTACCCTGGATTCTTTTATACTCTGTGAGCAAGAAAAAAAAACATTTTCCAAATAAAAGGGTTTTTCAGTTTCTGTCTGTTCATTTGACGTCTGAAGACATAAAAGTTCCATTTACTTGTTTACTTAGTTTGTCCCTGTCACGCTTCTTTTTTTAGCCTCTTCATAGAACTAGGTCTCCCTCTAGTGAGAGATGTTTGTAATAGTCCGCTTTTTTCCTCCCATGCATATCCCTCTGTTTGTGTGTGTGAATGTGTGTGTTTTTTCTTTTTCCTCCTAATATAACCTGTTTCTCCACACCCCCTCCCTCCCTCCCCCCAGGTGATAATCTACCAGGGCGGCCAGGTGTTCAGCCTCGCTAACCACCTCAACGGCCGTGTGGGCTTCGTGGCCACCATGCCCAGCACAAGTGCCTCCATCTTCATCAACAACACCCAGCTGTCGGACACTGGGACCTACCAGTGCCTGGTCAACAACCTGCCGGACAGGGGGGGGCGCAACATCGGCGTCATCGGCCTCACCGTGCTGGGTAAATAATCACACTGGTTATTTAGTACTTGTACCTGTACTAAGTACCTGTTAAAATCTGCAAAAAAAAACAATGCAGTTTTATGCATATGGTGCATGCAACATATGCAGTTTTATGCATATGGTGCATGCAGCATATGCAGTTTTATGCATATGGTGCATGCAGCATATGCAGTTTTATGCATATGGTGCATGCAACATATGCAGTTTTATGCATATGGTGCATGCAACATATGCAGTTTTAAGCATATGTCACATGTCAAAACCTCAGCTACAACACTTAAAGCTAAGGTAGTAAAACACAATGTTAGTTAGAGTATCTATCTGTCTGTCTGTCTCTCTCTCTTTATCTCTCTATATATCTATATTGATTATTCACGTCATCAATACAAACATTGTCAGGAAAATAGTTTAATATAATTAGATTTGACCTTCTTGTGATTTTTTTATATTCATATTCCATAATGATCCTCTGATTTCCAATATTTTATGAGCAAATAATTGACTTTTAAACTCTTACCTTATTAATAATTGAACTTTGCAATGCAGATAATTTGGCTTATTTCAATTTTTTTGGTCTTGATTCAAATAATAATCTTTAATCTGAAACATTCTAATTACAATTTGCTCTGTCACAAAAAAATTGATTCTTGACACTTGCGTAGTCGCCTCACAAAAGTGTCTAAAGTGACATATACTAATCATTAATATAGAATATGTTTATTACTTATGCCCAATCAAAGTCAAAGTCAATTTTATTGTCATTTTCTTCACATGTACTTGACATACAAAGGAATCAAAATAGCGTTTCTCAATATTCTATGCGTTTTACATGTACGACAACATTAAACTAGATTCTTAACAATGGTAAAGTGCAGTAGCTTAAGGCTACTGTAGCCTAGCGTTGCTAAACTAGGAACGAACAAACAGGTATGACAGGACAAGACATGAGTAGTAGATTATGGAAAGACAAATTCAACAAGACAAAACAAGACAGCACTGATGGTTCCAGCTGTGTGCATACATGTCAGAATACAGATCTGGTATAACTCACATTATTTATCTTTAAGGATGAATGTGTCTGGGTTCTTATGGGTTAAAAGCATCGCCTCTGTGGTTGTAGAGATGTTCCCTATATAAACTATAAACTAGGCCTGTGGGTCAAGGCAGCGTTTCTAGAGCTCTAAAGTAAAGATAAGATCCCAAATCTTCATGGTTGTGACTGAAACGTTTATCTTTCCTCTAACCCCGCCTCCTCCCCAGTGCCACCCTCGGTGCCGTCCTGCCGGATCCAGGGCCCGCTGGACGTGGGCAGCGACGTGGTGCTGTTCTGCAGCTCGGAGGAGGGCACGCCCACGCCGTCCTACTCGTGGGAGAAGCTGGACGCGCTGCCCAAGCTGCCGAGCAACGCCATGCAAGGTACGAGACACAGGCTGGCCGTCGGAGTGCCCTTTTGCCCCACGTTCGCCGGTAAATGTCGCGCACGCACGGCCCGAGCGGCGACCCCCCTCCCCCCCATCACCGCCATCGCTGCCAACCCAGTCATGTGACACGCCCCCCAACCACTGCTCCCTCTCTGATTCTGGATGGATGGAGTGATTCCAACGTGAATTTGTGAACAAGCTCGTTTTATTGTGGAGTGGTGATGTTCCTCCTCCTCCTCTCGTGCTGAACGCCAACGCCGCAACAAGTTTTCTCTGGTCCGTCTTTTACGAACCGGCGTGTTGGGTTTCAGCGCCAGAGGTCAGAGGTCATCGGCGTGGGTGGTCTCTCCTTTCTTTTTCCAGTCAGATAACCACTGATGATTGTGCTGTGTGTACACTACTGGTCAATAAAACGGCTGCCGCTGAAATAGGTCGAATCAATGACAGCGGATTCCTACACAAGATGTTGTCGGGGTGGAGATGAAGAGAGGGAAAAAAAATTGACTGAATCTGTAGAAACTGGATCAGAATTTGCAAATTAACTAACACTAGTTATTCATGTTATATCAGCTGCTAATTGGCACATCAGGCATGTCAGCACTTTGATAGCATCATGAAGCCTGAAGAAGACAAATTGCACCACCTTTATATTCATTATACTGCAGTAATTGCACAATGATGTAATTTATCTTACACCCATACATGCAGAGTAAGGGGGGTGATGCAGGAGATATGAGCAGAGTTAACAAAATAAAATCATGTTTAGGGATGACTTTCAAAATCAAGCCTCATTTTGGTAATTGACTATTTTTTTCTTAAATATCTTTTTCTTTAAATTCATAATCAATGTATTTCCATTGCACTTTTACGCTGTTCCACCCACAGCACTGTGAGTGACCTTGTTGTTGAAATGTGCTGCACAAATAAACATGTCTGGTCTGTTCATACCTTACATGAGATTAAAAAATAAAAAAGATCTACAGGAAAATGCATAATTAAAAAGCAATGCAGGACGAGAGCCTAAATGCATTATACTACATTACATTTTCAATACATTCTCACCCGAGGCCTGAATTCTGTGATTTTCTTTCACATAAATTTAGACATTTGCATCGTAAATTGATGCAAAAAAACATCCCTTATTTTCCAAAAGTAAAATGTTTGACGCTCAAAACTTCCTGGGGGGGTGACCCAATAAATAATTTGTATTATTATAATTTAATATGTCATTATTTAATCTGTTGCCCTCAAACCTCCTCCTTGCTCATGCCTACAGCTGAAATATGTGAATTTAATAGTCACATCAATTGAAGCTGTTAGAGGGGATCACGCACCAAACTTCTAAATCTGGTCTGATCTCATCCACTAACTAAACGTGACTTAATTTACCTAAAACACCCAGGCAGCTGTAAAGCCTTTAACGGAGCCAGTAGTGTATCACCCCAGTTGGTCTGCACTCACTCACTCATTCATCATTTGTGAATGAAAAGTAGGAATCTGCACATTTACTGTAGTTCTACTGCCTACTTGTGTGTATTAAAGGTCCACAGCGCCCTCTGCTGGTGGATTTAAGCAGTAGCCCAGTTGTGTCATGTATTAAATGTTCTACAACTTATGATTGAATTTTAAATGTTTTTTTTCTGTCTATGTAACATATTTGCTGCATGTCCATATCTGTAGTGACGATGTGGCTCTGTGTGTGTGTGTGTGTGTGTGTGTGTGTGTGTGTGTGTGTCCTCCTCTCCAGACCAGATGCAGGGCACCGTAACGCTAAGGAACATCAGCAGCAGCACCTCGGGCCTCTACCAGTGCTCCTCCACCAACGTTATCGGCAAGAGCACCTGTCTGCTCAACCTGCAGGTTATAACACGTGAGTACACCATCACACGCTGCTTTTCATCGCAGGGTGAACCCGTTTTTGGTCATCACACGCCATCGTAATGCTGTTGAGTTGCAGAAAAACAAAAAAAAAGAATGAGATGAAAAGCAACTTGATGTTTTGTTCCGCCTCTTCAGTGCAAAAAACGTGTTTATGCAAGCAAATTAAATTATTGCATATGAAATTATCATTAAACTAATCATTGCATCATTTTTTTTTTCATTTGTGATGGAAATGTATATTTATGTAAGGGAAATAACAGCAATGGATGTAACAGACTGTAAAATAGGAAGAAAGTTAGATCCTTTCTCCTTGAGTGACACTTGTCAAACGTATGTATGAATAAAACAAGCTAACACAGGAGTGTCTCGCTGACAGCAGAGCAGCCAACGCCTGACACCAGTCACACAAAAAGACGGGTCAGTCCGGGTCGTTCGGGGTCACGGAGTTGGGGAGGAAAATAAAAAAATA
Organism: Eupleurogrammus muticus; assembly: GCA_036785175.1. Taxonomy (NCBI): domain Eukaryota; kingdom Metazoa; phylum Chordata; class Actinopteri; order Scombriformes; family Trichiuridae; genus Eupleurogrammus; species Eupleurogrammus muticus. Next base: position 1,112,442 of record JAYKQN010000009.1, on the reverse strand, counting down.
ATAAATGTGACAGTGGTCACCAGAAAGACAGGAGGAATGACAGCTGAGAGCTGAGTCAGTCTCCATTATTTAAACAGAGATGACGTCAACCTGGATGTGCGTGTTATACCATAGGGTTCTATTCCTATTTTATTACAGGACATATGGTAGAATGTGAACAATTGTACTTTTCAGACTGTAGTTTTTTAGAAAACACTTGTTCAGGTTTTCTTAAATAGCGAGCCCAACATTCTATATATGACCTATAATCAATGTATATACATATATATGTGTGTATGTGTGTATGTATATATGTATATATATATATATGTGTGTGTGTATGTGTGTATATATATATATGTGTGTGTATGTATGTGTGTATATATATATATGTGTGTGTATGTATGTGTGTGTATGTAGGTATGTAGGTATGTATGTAGGTATGTATATATATATATATATATATGTGTGTGTGTATGTGTATATATATATATATATGTAGGTATGTAGGTATGTAGGTATGTAGGTATGTATGTAGGTATGTATGGCTTAATTATGTGAAGGCTTAATCACATAATTAAGCCATTTGGAAAAATTACTTTTCTTTCACCAAATAACGCTCCATCTAATCACACAAGAGTTTTCTAATCATCCATTAGCTTCTAATAAAATTAACAAACACAATGTACCATTACAACACTGGAGTGATTTTTATCTATGTAGATATTGTATTTAAAAACCCAATATTTGCAGCTAGAATAGTCATTTACCACATTAACAATGTATAGAGTGCATTTCTGATTAGTTTAATGTTACTGTCATTGAATAAAAACGGTGTTTTTCTTTGAAATATAAGGACATTTTTTGGTAACCCAAAGTTTTCATCAGTAGTGTGTGTATATATATATATATATAGTCTTATATGTTCTTATATATCTAATATGTTGCTATGTTTATTCACTGTATTTACTACTAATATCCATCCAAACATCCAAATCACAGCCTGTGATTGATGGATAATTCATACTATGACTGAACATGCCCTTTCATATACACATTTGTATGTATTGCACGTCCTTTCACATTCACAGGTTAGTGTCTATATTACCTATATGTTGCATGCATCTGTAGGCTGCTTCAGTATTCTTCTCGTTCCCTTAGAATATACAATTCTCACCTTTCCTGCTCTTTGCCTCTTTCTTGCTGGAGGAGATGCTCATGCAGATCGATGCAGCCTCTTACGTTGCATCCTCTGATTCATTCCATCGTGTTTTACCAGCTGAACTGTAGCTTAAGAGGAAAAATTAAATGAAACTTGAGGAAAAAAAAAATACCTAGGTCATGACCTTGGCCTCAACGGTGGCTACGGCAATGCATGTGTTCCAATCACGTTGTTATTTAAATGGTGAATATTCTTCAAAAATGCATCTAAATACATTTATATAATAACGTATCCTAGAAGATCCGCTATTCTGAAACCTAATAAATACTTGTTATGGTGGGATTAAAAAGATAAAATCTCAAAAACCTCAGGGACTCTGACCTGTTTTATTGCCTGAAAATTGCTTCCTCATGTCACGATCAAAATCGCTTGCAGGTGCACAATTAAAAGACAAGCTAGTTATTTTATATTTTCCCTATTTTTTTGTGTTATCCCACCCATCCACGTGTTTAACCTGTGTTTAACCCGTGTTTGACCCGTGTTTAACCTGTGTTTGACCCGTGTTTAACCCTTGTTTGACCCGTGTTTGACCCTGGCCTCCTGCAGCCCAGCCCCAGAGCGTGGGTCTGATCGCTGGAACCATCGCCACCGCCGTGCTGGCCGTGATCATCTGCTCGCTGCTGGTGGCTGTGACGCTCTTCTACTGGAGGAACAAGAACAAGTACGACGAGGAGGAGATCCCCAACGAGATCAGGTCGGCCTCTGATTGCTGATTTTTCCCCTTTCCTTTATACGGCACTGTTTGGTTTGCTCGCAATCAAAAGCCGCCGGAGCCCCGGTGTGCAGAGAGCAGAGGAAACCATACGAGTACTGGTTGGTTGGTCCAGTCCAGCAGCTACTGGCAAACGTAGACTGCATTTTCTTTTAAATAGGCTGCAAAACGCAGCGTTGCATTTCTCAATGTGATGTGATTTGGATTTTAACTTTAGAAAGTTCACCGTCTAATCATCTCAGCTGAGTCTGCGGGAGCTCTGTCAAAAATATATATATATAGGGCTGTAACTCATGGGTCGGATCATGCATTTACAATTTCTAACATGACTTTTTCTTCTTTTTTAAAATAATTTTTATAGCCAAATGCATTATGAGCTGCTCCTCTACTGTATCTAAAGTAACTCCGCAATAAACAGCAGGTATATGAGTGATGATTAAGTAAACTATTAATCAATCAGTTTGTTATAGTAAAATCCAACAGAAAAATTCCTTTGCATCCTGACTGTGGCACTTTTTGTTTTTTTTCATTATTGACTTTTTCACTGCATAACTGATGTCTTCACAACATCACAACTCCAGTCTGTGAATGTGCATCAAGGACTCGTCTTTAATTTTTTATTTCTTTATTTTTTTAATTAATTCTACACCTTGTCATTGCAGGGCAGAACAGAACATTGATATCTCCTCACACACACACACACACACACACACACACACACACACACACACACACACACACACACACACACGTCTCTGAAGCATTGAATTCACTTGTAAATATATACAGTGACATCTTCGGAGTGACATTTGTGTGTTTAACCATGCAGACAGTACATACGGTGTGTGCAATAAGATACATGATTTTATAGTTTTATGGTATAGTGTGAACACCGTCTTATAACCAGGGATGTGGCCGTGTTCTGATTTAACTCAACCACATTCAAGCTCTTGTTACATTTTCATCGCCATTCACACAGCTGATCCACACAGCTTCCAACACATCCAGGAATCTTGCAGGTGAAGGATTAGAACAGAACGTTCCTATGTCTGTGCTATGGAATCAAGTCTTATTTTGCAAAGAAAAACCTTCAATTCTGGCTTCATTTTGCATTTGACATCATCTAAAAACTAGATTTTCTCCTCAGTAAACGTCCAGTGAAGGTTGGTGGGCTGTTTTTCTGCTGGAACTGGGGTCTTAGATGGAATTATGAAGTCAGTGTCGGCACAAAAACCTTTGAGCTTCTGTCAGAAAGCCCAAGATGGAGAGGAATTTCACCTTTGACCCCAAAGCACACATCCACATATAAAAAGAAATGGCTTCACCAGAATAAGACTGAGTCCAGGCTCCTTATCGACTACTCTGTACAGAACATTGGTGACATGGTGACCCCTCTAATGTTAGTCCTTCATTAATTGTTAATCCCGTAAATTACCAAATAAAAGCCGGGACGTTTTATTAGTTTCAATCACTTAACAAATGACGATTGCAATTAATTCTTTTCTTTCTGCTCAGCAGAACTGGACAAATATATTTATCAAATGTTATTATTGAACCAGTATAACGAACATATAACATCAGATTACAGGACTACAGTAAATTGCTCCGCCAGTGTTTTCCTCTATTTTAAGTTTTAATGCCATGTCATGATTTTTTTTGTAATGTTTTTGCTGATCATCAATTAAGCAAAATTACCTGAGAGGATGATCTTATTCGTCATCTGAGCATTTTTGCTGTGAGGATTCAGGCACCTGTGAGGAAAAAGGAGAAAAAGCAGTCACTGGTCACATCTGCTACCTAGAGTTTTTTTTTAATTAATTAAAAGTACACCTGCCTGCAGAGTTTATAGGCGGTTAATTTAAAACTATTATTACCGTAAATTCTGGACTATAAAGCGCACCTGCATACAAGCCGCATCCGCTCTATTTAAAAAAGTTTTGCAAGCCACAGATATGTATCTTTTTATTATAGATTAGATATTTACTACAGGAACAGAAGGATTTTGAATTGTAAATGTACATGTATGTACCTAAATAGATCCTTTCCTAACCTGTATTTTGACAGGATTGGTAATTTGTCGTCCTTCTATCCGCTTCTACCCACTTATATCTGTTAAAGAGGAACTAGCATGTTCTTCTTTGCATTTATTTTGTCTTAGTTTTGATTCTAATTCCGATAAGAGCGCCCCTAGTGGTGGAAAAAATCTGCAGAATAGCCGCACCTTTGTATGAGACGCATGGTTTAAAACCTATGAAAAAAGTAGCGGCTTATAGTCCAGAATTTACGGTATTTAGTGATTTACACTGTAAGAGTTGAAATGTGAGATTTATTTAGTTAAAATAATCTAAATCTCCTCCAACAGAGAGGACGACCTTCCTCCTAAGAGGTCGTCGTCGGTGAAGGCGTTCCACGCCGACGCCTCGTCCTCGGAGAACGACACGCTGACGTCCACCAACACGTACAACAGCCGCTACTGGCACAACCCCAAACCCAACTACGACACCAACTCCTACACGCGCTACAACGGCGACACGCGCCACGCCTTCTCCTCCTCCGCCCACGGACACGGCCACGGCTCCGCGGTCACGGCGCCGGGCACGGCCCCGCTGCCCCGCCACGCCCCCCCCGCCGTCACCGCCGCCACCCTGGCGACCACGACGCTGTCGTCGTCGTCGTTCGCCAACGGCGGCCACGCCCTCCCGCCGCCCAAGACTCTGGTGGTCACCACGAACTCCGCCCCCTCCCCCGCCGCCAAGGCGCGCAGCAACGGCTCCGCGGGCCTGAAGCCGGCCGTGACCTCGGCGCACGGCCAGCACACGCACTCGTACGCCGTGAGCCAGGCCACGCTGGAGCGGATGGGCGCCGTGCCCGTCATGGTGCCCGCCCAGAGCCGCGCCGGCTCGCTGGTCTGAGGCCGCGTGTTTATCCCAGAACTGAGCTGATTTCACAGCAGTTTTTCAGAGTTCATCTAATGCCAATGCCTTGACGGACAGGAGAGGCCCCCCCACCCCTCCCCCCCCTCCCCCTCCCTGGCGGCTGTGCTGACATCTTTTATTTCTCGACTCCTCACAAAATCTAAAAGTGAAATTTCCTGCAGAAGCTGGATCTTATTCCCACCTCGTATTCAGGGCTGGATCATTGCGTTTTTCCATCTCCGTGTCCATGCTGCATGCTCAGAGAGAAGTGAGCCTCCATCCACGCACAGATGCATGTGTCCCTTGTTGCAGGGCGACAAAATTTACGTCCACTTCCTTCATTTTATTTTATTTTTTTGTAATAATTCCTTCTCACGGTAACGCTGAGGATCGTAACGCGCTGAAGGAGTGAATGTTCAACGTCTGTTTGGTTTGCGACCCAAAGGATGAAAGCGAATTAAAAAGCGTTGGTTGAAAGAAGCCTTAGATGCGTAGCGAGAGGAAAGGGGCAATGCATCCCATAATAAACTCCACCGAGAGCAAGCGTTTTAATTATATTTTTGCACTTTTTATGAGCAATTATATCAAAACTGCTGTCTTATGAAGAATAACTCAGTCTTATTAATGAAATGCTTTACCCACGCGGCGAGGTAACAATATTTCTGCACATGACACAACACTGGTGATATCACATGGAAACACAATGCACTAGATTCTGGTTCCAACATGAACCTGCAGGCGGATCCGGGCCTCGTCTCTAATCTGGTTCACGTCATGGATGAAACGCCGTCTTACGTCACAAATGCTTTATAAAGAGACAAATATCTATATTTAAAGGTTTTTTTTTTTCTTTTCCTCCCTTGACAGAGGCGAACGCTGACTGTTTTCTACTGTACATATTGTAACTACGACAGTAGGCTAGATCGTGGATCAGAGAAACCCACGTTTGTCCGACTGATGCATATTCTACAACTCTGGTGTCTTAATCTTTTTACGCTAGGCGACGAGCTCGGGTAGACTGCGACTGCTTTCAGCGAGGGGGTGTTTGTGTTCTTTTTTTTCACGTTTTGATTTTTCTAACGAGTTTTGCCATTTCATTACGAGGTCCGGGGTGAATACAACATGGTTAAACACTAACATGTTACACACGCGTAGGCTGTGTGTGGTAGGAAATGTCACTGTGTTTCTGACCTGCTGTATTTTTTATTTTAACCAGTGGAGAAACACGTGTTTTCCCAAATTTAGCAAATCCTCATTTCTTTCTGTGCATGAGCCGAATACACAAACCTAATAATTTCCTGTAGCTATGATGCAATATTTGAGGCAGCGATTATTTGTGTGTGACATGTTGGAACGCGTTCTTTCTTTCTTTAAAGCTGTTTTTTTTTTTCTATACACCTAACTTGTGGGTTTTTTTCTTAAATGATGAACAATTGCAATGTCACGACTTATGGTTATAAAACATTTATTTTTTTGCTTTATTATCTCTTCCACTTCATTGACTTTTGTGACTTCTTCATGTGAAGAATAAATCATTTGTATCTGCCATGTTCCAGTAAGTGTTAGATGAATCCAGTAAAGAGTGTTGATGAAGATAATTGGATTAGAAATAAAAAAAATAAGGTTAAATGAATAATAATAAAACCTGGGAGGTTAGACGCTGAGTTTAGAGTGGTATTAACTTAGAGTATTAAGCGTATGAGCAATACTAGCTATGGTGATGTACTTTTGTTTCATTGATGTTATCCCTGAAATCAGAAAAACATACGGACTGAGCACTAATCAGATGCTGTGTTTCCATTACCATGCAACCAGACTGGCCCCACAGGTTAGAAACCCGTTTGTTCTAGTGGTACCAAGCACACAGGACCAGAACCCTGAAGCAGCAAATTCACATCCTCAGAGTAAAAGAAAAAAGGCCTAAGAGATAACGGTTTTATGCAAAATGCAATATTCATTCCTTCGATACGTGTTAATATTTCGGTTGCATCTGACTGATCTGATCTTTCGCACATTAGTCTTAAAGTTAGATGAGACCAGGACACAACATCTACATGAACTAATTCACTGAAGAGTTTATTTCCTGCTAGAAATGACCCCAGAAAAAGGCCCGTTTCACACAGGGGGAACAGAAAAGATGGTCATTCCCGACCTGAACCCTGCTGATCCGCTTCAGATCAATCACAGACATCGTTTTTTTTTTTATCCGCTTTCACCAGCTGCACATTGTTTGCAGAAAACCTCACACACCCAGAAGTCCAGATCATCTCCTCCCTCCTGATTCGTCCGTCTGTGTTTTCAAAATGTCTATGTCACACATAGGCAGGGAAATAAAAAAAAAAAAAGCTAAAAGCTAAACTGAGATTATTTCACTCTTAACTCGTCCTTCCTCCATTTGCAGGAGCAGTGTGAGCACAATCAGTAGAAATCTACTGAGGTTTTAACCCAGGTCAAACACAGATCTCATCTTCTACCCTGGCCTTCAGGTGGTGTATGGCTTGTGTATATAGAGACATAATGACATGTGATATATTGCCAATAGTAAAATAAAAAAAAAGCAAAAGATCTGTAAATATGTAAAGAAAAAACATCTTGTTCTTACTGTTGGGTTGAGATGATATAGGAAAAAAAATAACACTGGAACTTGTAGTGAATAAATATTGTTAATACATTCTACACGATGCATTCTGCTCATTTGTGAGTGTGTGTGTGTGTGTGTGTGTGTGTGTGCGTGTGTGTGTAACTGCTCCATGCATTTACAGTCTAGCTAAGAAATAAATATAAAAAGATAAAAAAAACAGCCTCAAGTGGAACATTGTCATTGAAATATAGATATTTCAGTGCATTTTTTCCACTTTTTCAGAGTTTAATTTATGCAGATTCTGCATGAAACATCTCATAGTTATTTTGTTCAGGCTGCTGGGTTTACCACGTTTCGGGCTTTGTTCAGCGAGCTTTCTATGAAACTCGTTCACGGGGCCGTCGGTGCTGCCGGGGGCCGTGAACACAACCGTAAAGTCGGTGGGGGGGGGGGGATCCGTGGAGAATAACGCAACCAAAAATATGCACAAGCATGCTAGTTTCCTTGTGCTCTTGTGGATTCCAGTCCCAAGACAAACGCTGCAAAAGAAAAAAGAATTTGCATCCACTGAAAGCTGCAGATTCCCGTGCATACCTGATACACGTGAACACACATTTAATTACTGTCTAATGTTATTCTTCACACGTGTTTGTTTGCACATGCATGAATTATTGCAGCCATTCTACCCTGATTTTATTAAGATGGAGGTATTAGGAGTTTTACCCATTGCTCTGCATTATGCCTCCTAATTATTTGATTGTAATTATAGGGGTGGCAGTGTGTGTGTGTGTGTGTGTGTGTATGTGTGTGTGTGGGGGTGCCAGGGTGTGTTTAGCTGATTTATACCATTATTATTCCAACAAGCTCAGCACTTCCTCTGATGCATCGCAGTGAAATATTCCAATGTGGATCCTCCATCCCTGACGTGGACCACTAGGGGTCAGTGTTATTACGCTCAAACTCCTCCTCACATCCTGTCTGAGCGTTCTGACGGCGTTCATTAGAACGTGGAAGCGTAATGGATGGAGCGTTAACGGGCAGTTAAATAGGAACCAACTGGCAGTCCTGTCTTCATCAGTGCGTTTTGGTGACGTTTATCTGCGTGACCTCTGTTTCTAACGTGAACCGTTGTTCTTACTGTAGCCCGTTCGCAGCTTTTTTGAGGATCAACAGAAGTGACCTTTGGAAATGCAGAGGCAGGAAGAGCAATGGAGCTTTGCAGCAGTGGATTGTGCTCATTATTTACACATGAGACCGCCAGCCTGGTGTGTGTGTGTGTGTGTGTGTTCAGAATGGTGTGTGCGTGTGTGTCCACACTCCTAAGCAGACCATTGTGATTATTATCTGCTTTTTTTCTTCTCAGCATCACCACAGCTCGGTTTTATTTATTATCTATCATCGTGTGTGTGTGTGTGTGTGTGTGTGTGTGTGTGTGTGTGTGTGTGTGTGTGTGTGTGTGTGTATGTGAGAACACACACATTTTGATTTTGTGTGTGTATAAAAGTGTTTTAGTTGTCTGTGAAAGCATTTCACTTGTAAGTGTGATTTTTTTTTTCCCACCATAGTACATGAAATGTGTTTTTGTTTTATATATGTGTGTGAATATTCTGAATTATGTCCCTCAGGACATAATTACAATTACAAGAATGTGTTAGAAGCATGAATACTAATAATATGGCAACAGAACTATAAGATTAGAGCTAATGTTAGGAAAAAAAAACGTCTAGTCAACACTGTAAAATCATGTTAACACCATGTTTAAAAGTAATTTCAGTCCCAATACAATAAGAGTGTAAAACACATTTTATAAACTTATTACGCCAGATTTTTCCACAGTTGTTTCCTTTCTTGTTTTTTCTTACGATCCACGCAAAAGGCCATATTTGTCATGAAAGGAGCGATTACAAATACTCTTTATTACTCCTATAGTTTTCTACATTATTGCTGTGATAGATGTTTCTACAAATGGCCGCCGCGGTCTGGACAGTGTAATTTAATTGGCAGCAGAAATATTATAACTTTATTGAATTGAATTGCGCCCTATAAAGACAATGTTTGTTGTATGGAATTTATGTCTAAAACAGGAAGAAACGTATGACACTGAACCACAATTTCAACCATTTTAATTAAAACTGCAGCCTGAAAAGAAAAGTAGCATCAGGCTTGTGATGTTTGTCTGTCTGTGTGAGTGTCGTCTTCTTCTTCATTAATCTGTGATCCTCTAACTGCAGCTTAAGTGAACACAATGACCAACAAAGCGGGCAGCAAATGGAAAAAAGAAGAGTAAAGGGGGAAAAAGAAAAAGACAGAAAGCCATTTCCCAGCAGGCCGGACACGGCCGACCACGGAGCTGAATAGAGCCAATCAGGCCTCATGGTTTCTGGGGCTGAATGCACAATGCCCGTTTCTGAGAAATCACTCTGGACATCCATTACAAGGCCCCAATCCCAGATGTTTTTCGAGTCGCTTTCTGTCGCGCCGCCATCCCATAATCGCACGGAGAGCGGTGGGACCGGCTGATTGCATCTCTCTGTCTCTTCCTGTTGTTCCCCTCCGTCCTCCAACCAATTCTTGGAACAAATCCATTCATGTAAACATTTTTATTTTATATCGCTCACAGATATGCTGTGCGTGTATAAGAATTATGAAGGGTGTTCACAGCTTATGCAGAATGATTGTAAAAACAGACGTGTTATTTCACATTTCTCCATTCTGAAAAATAAAAAAAAGAGCCTCAAAGCAGACGACAAGCGAAGGGAACAAAGAAGAAGGCAGAAAATAACAACCTTTTCTTCGACGGCAGTGTTTTTCTCTGCTTTGATAGAGTTGCAGAAGTCCTATAGATGTTGTTAAGCCAGTGAGTCAGAGGTCAACCCGCTCCATCTGGGATAGAAAGTGTGAGGAGGAGGGGGGGTGACCAAAATGGATTCAAGTCACTGATGGACAAGTTCAGGAGAAGAATGGAGGAAAGAAAAACAATTTAAACTCGGAGCGAGAGTGCGATGATGCTAGTGAAGTTGGTATGAGGCCGGATTAAAAAAAAAAAAAAAGGCAGGATTTCGCTATAGTTTTTCTGTCTCTGATGTTCATCTGGAGAAAAACAGCCGCTGGGATGGGAAACAGGAGAGAAGACCTGCAATTCAACCCGCCTTCAACGTGTGTGGATACATACACGAGCTTTACGGGACAAAGGAGGCGGGCCGTGCATGCTGTGAGTTGGATGTGACACACACACACACACACACACACACACAGAAACTACTTCATAGGAAGATGTGCTGCGCTTTGCTTCTGCCTCATTTAGCTGCAAGCAACATATCAAAAATTCACAGCAGGTAAGCAGGAAGGAGTTTTTGTTCTTTGTGCACATGTGTGTGTGATAGAAGCCTGTGGGCGACCGACGTGGCCTCCCAACAAAAAGGAATCAGGGCGACCAGAAGAAGTAGAGGCAGGAGGAAACGGAACTCAGTTTTGTCAAAACAAGGTGGTTTAATAACGGCGGTACATTAAAAACACAACAACACTACATGCTCAGACTAGCCTGATGATCCACCTCTCAGCAGGTGGACCAAACAAATGGTTTCACATGTCGCAGTCCCTCTGTGTCACACGCAAACATGTTCGGGGGAAACCCTTCCGCTGCCATTCAGTTCCCCGGTAAACATGGCGCCCGTCAAACAAAAGACAAAAGTGTTCAATCTGTGTCCTTCCCGGGGTCCGCTTGACGACACTCCTGCCGACACTTCTGTCGACACTTCCGTCAACACTCCAGTCAGCACTCCCGCTGACACTCCTGCTGACACTCCTGTTAACACTCCTGCTGACACTCCTGCCAACACTTCTGTCGACACTCCTGCTGACACTCCCGCTAACACTCCCGCTGACACTCCTGACGACACTTCTGTCGACACTCCTGACGACACTCCCGCTAACACTCCTGCCGACACTCCCGCTAACACTCCCGCTGACACTCCTGCCAACACTTCTGTCGACACTCCTGTCGACACTCCCGCTAACACTCCCGCTGACATTCCCGCTGACATTCCCGTCAACACTCCTGCCGTAACTCCAGATGACACTCCCACCAACACTCCTGACGACACTTCTCTCGACACTCCCGCTGACATTCCCGCTAACACTTCTGTCGACACTCCTGCCGACACTCCCGCTAACACTCCTGCCGACACTCCCGCCAACACTCCCGCTAACACTCCCGCTAACACTCCCGCTGACACTCCTGCCAACACCTCTATCGACATTCCTGTCGACACTCCCGCTAACACTCCCGCTGACATTCCCGTTGACATTCCCGTCAACACTCCTGCCGAAACTCCAGATGACACTCCCACCAACACTCCTGACGACACTTCTCTCGACACTCCCGCTGACATTCCCACTAACACTCCTGTCGACACTCCCGCTGACATTCCCGTCAACACTACTGCCGAAACTCCAGACGACACTCCCGCTAACACTCCTTCCGACACTTCTGCGACACTCCCGCTGGCACTCCTATCGACACAGTCCCACTGACACTCCCACCAACAATCAGCTGACACTCCCCACTCGTGTACCACTGTCAGTTCGCTAGTTCCACCTCCTGTTTCCAGTTTCTCAGGTGGCGATACCGATCCCACCGCTGCCACCAAATGTGGGCGACGTGGCCTCCCAACAAAAGGGATCAGGACAACCAGACTAAGTAGAGACAGGAGGCAGCAAAAGTCAGTTTTGCCTGAAAACAGGCTATTTATTAAGAATTTATTAAGACAAACATCAGTAACTGCTCAGATACCAGCACAACACGATGATCTACCTCTCAGCCACCCACAAAGACAAAGGGTGTTCTTTTAAGTGTCCGCCTGACTAGGCTTAATTAAAAAAATAAAGCCTTTAAGTAGCCAATGAAAAAAAAAAATCAGATATGAGTTTCTTTTAATATTGCACACATTGAAAGAGTAAAATTCTCACATTTCCAATGAGTATACAGCCTTTAATTGAATGAAATCCTTAACTCAGCACTTCTTTAAAGGAATATTCATGGTAGAGAGAAGAAAGAGCGACGTTAAAGCTGCACTAGTTATGTTGTCCACTTGCACTGGGATTTTTTTTTATCTCCAGCAGCTCTTGAGATTTTTTCGCTCTTCAGCTCAGATCTCAGCATTAATAATAAATAGTTTCTTCATGACCGCTTGCCATCGGTGTTTGGGAATCCAAAAAATTATATGAGGCACATTTTTTTTCTTTTTTTTTAATCTCTGTGAAGTGACTGACAGCAAATCCCAGAAACCCCCCTTTTTAATGAAATGCCTATTGGAGAGGTGGATGATTTCTTGTCCCCTTTATCTGTGAGTGCATGTTACCTCTGTTAAAGAAGGAAGAGCAGAAGAGGAAAAGGCCTGGATGCATTGCAGTGCAATAGCATGACAGAATCAGATTTTGGTTTTGGTATCACGGCCTCGCCACCTGTCACATAATCGGTTTCCTGGCTGCTGGCAGATTCCCCATGTCCCCTCTTTATATTTCAATCTTCATTCTCCCCCTTCCTTTTGTCACCTTATCAATTTGCTGGCAGCCGCGTTTTTTTTTTCTTCTTTTTTTTCATATTATCCAGTGGAATACGCTAAGAAAGAGATGTCGCTGATATCAAACAATACGTCGGCGGATGTGCGAGACCAAACCAAATGTCTCCAGAGGGAGAAGTTGACAGTTTATGTTTGATAGAGTCGACGCTGCAGATACGTTGAATGTCAGCGTTTCAGAGCTTTCATAGCCGCCTTCTTTTTTTTTTTTTGACATGTGCACATTTTCTCCGAATGGTGTGTTATTGTGTGACAACACTAGGGTTACACTCAAACAGAAATTTGTACTTGCACTTCTATTTGATGTATTACGTCTTTACCCTAAATATTGAATAAGTAAATGGATACTGTGATTTCAGTTGTGTTTACAGTGTAAGGTAATTATCCAATAAAAAAAATCAATTAAATACTGTGACTTTAACTGTATTTACAGTATTGAGTGATTAACTGTATTATAATACTCTGACTACTGTGATTTACTACAGTAGTTAAATATACAGCAAGCTACTGTAATAATAGTTTACTGTAACGTTGCTATGATTAATGGTGAATGGTGATTAATGGTGAATAATTGCAATCATTCATCCCGACAGCAATAAGACTCTATAACATAACATAAACATAAACCTCACTGTAGTCACTGTCACTTTTACACTGGTCACTTTTTTCTCTTCACACACACCCTGCACCTTAAGTGTGCATTAGCTATGTATGTGTACATGTGGGTATGTGCGTGGATATGTATGTCCATATATATATATGCAAATATGTGTGTATGTGTATGTATGTAGGTATGTACGTGCATGTATGTATGTATATATGCTTTGCTTATGCATACTTTTTCTTTTTCTTACTATTTATTAGCATTTTCTCTCCATGTTTACCGGAGAACTGAACGGCAGCGGAAGTGTTTCCCCCGAACATGTTTGCGTGTGAAACAGAGGCACTGCGACATGTGAGACTGTTTGGTCCACCTGCTGAGAGGTGGATCGTCAGGTTAGTCTGAGCGTGTACGTGTGTTTTTTATTTTTTATAGTTTTTTCTTTCTGCGGCTCCTTCCCGAGGCAAAAAAAAGTAATAATTTTGCACTCTTCACATGTTCCGCTCGCTCTCCTTTCATTCGTTCTTGATCATCTTTCTCTGTCTCGGGGAAAAGAAAAAGGAAGTCTGCAAATGCACATTTGTGGGAGCTCCTTCCAGCTGTGCCGGGAAGCAGATTTGATTCTTTCATTCAGCTCCATCCAACCAGCTCCAATCACGTCCTTTTGCTTGTCTCTCAGAGCTCAAACCCACTGTGCCTCCTCCATCTGAATGTAGAGACCTTCCAACAAAAAATAAATAAATGGGACTTTGCTTCTCCTTTTCCGCTTTAATTTTCCCCTATTATGAATCTGTCCGGAATACAAATTTGGATCCACAAATGCATGCAGTATCTCAAAGTGATTATGACTTAAGCCAGTGCTTCTCAATTATTTTCTGCTGGCCCCCCCTGTGTGACTATAAATAGAATCATTTGTCTATAAACTTGTACCTCTGCATAACACTGTATCCTTATAAGAGAATAAAAAAGAAATAAATATGGACCAACTTACAGCAAAGAATAGCTTTAACTAACAGAAAAGATTTAAAGTGCATCTGGAATTAAGAAATAAACTTAAATCCTTAATTAAACATTTTTGACTGACCATGTCAAACCATATGATACTGAAAAATAAAAATACATAAAATGGTCTTATCAGTGATTGTGGTGTAATGTCTTTAATGTCTTTGTCTCCAACATTTCAGACTCAGTAACACACCGGTCTTTCACAGTGAACCAAGCGCTACAGACGCTTCGTCATATTTCCTCGTCTTAGCTTTGGGAGACTTTCGTTTGTCTCTTTATCTCCGTCTCTCTCCGCCTGTCTTCTCATCCCTGTTAAATATGTTTTCATGGTGTCACTTGGTGTCTACACTTCATACTCATACTCTGTGCTGTATGCTCCCTGCTCACACTCTGCTGCCCCCTCATGTAGTGGAGGTGCAATCGCACAAAAAAAATTAAAATAAAAAAGCATGTTCCCCGAGGTCAAACGCACCCCCCTTGATGGAACCTCGTACCCCACAATTTGAAAACCACTGACTTAAGCTGAGATACTTTACGAATATCATAGTCAATTTTATTGTCAATTTCTCGTAAAGGAATCGAAATTGCGATCCTCACTATCCTATGCGTTTTACATGTACAACAACATCAAAGTGCAGGTGCGCAAGACGAGACAATCCTAAACTACAATGGTAAAGTGCAGGAGCTTAAGGCTACTTTTGAATATGAAAATCTACAAGCAAAAAAAACCAAACAAACTGCAGTGGACAGATAATGAATGATCCTCTCCTACGCTCCAGCAGCAGCAGCGACTCGCTGTCACAGAAACGTTTACACGCACTGAGAGCATTAATGAACAAATGCAGAACAGCTGTGCTGGCAGGTGGCAGGAGACACAGTCAATCAGTTAATGAGAGGAGGAGAAGGAAGTGAGAGGAGGTGGGGGGGGGGTAGAGAGAGAGAGAGAGAGAGAGAGAGAGCAGCCTCGTATCCAGTGGGAGGGGGGGGGGGGTCGCTGACAGTTGCACCGCGGCGTTCCCCTCCTCCCTCACACCGGAGCTGTTTCTCGAAAAGCGAGCTGACAGCCAATGACCTGCTCGGCAGACTGAACAATTCACCGGCTGCAGGAAAACACACACACACACACACACACACACACACACACACACACACACACACAAACTAGGTGCTGATAGAAAGCAAACAAGCACGAATGTTTTGGATGGGGATGCAGTCTGATATGATGCAGGTCATTTGCTTCCACCTGCTGCAACCAAAGATCCTGACATCTCATTCCTGAGGGGGGGGGGGGGGAAATGCACGGAGTGGGGAGCCTGGTTTTCTACTCCGATTTTTTGCCACACACTTTGTGTTCTGAGCTTACATTTTCACTGCCAGTTTCGCTTAAGCAGGTTTTATATGAAGAATTCTCCGTGTACAAGGGCTGCTCAGAGATTTTTCTGGTTGACCAGTGGCCATTAGTCGACTCAACGCACATTTATCATGTTAATGTAATTACTTAAATATATGTATATATAGTGGAACTATGTTCAGAATCTCATTTATCACCTATGCTAAATTACCATTTAAGACTGTAACATATGATCATGTAATGCTTCCAACTAGTTTTAATGATGTAAATCGAGGCATAATTCTGCGTTCCAGTTGTATGGAGGTGGTTTCTGGTTAGTTTTTTTCCACTTGCACATCCACTAAACTCAAATATCTGTCGTATTAGTGTCTCATTAGACACGTGCACACGAGTCTTTTATCTGTGAACACGTGTTTAATGCACATAATGCATGTTTAAAGAACATAGGAAGTATCTCATTAAAACCATGATCTTATACAGTCCAGCCATATACGAGCTCAGCTGAATGGAATTTTATGTGATCAATAGATCTATAAACGTTGCCAACTACAATTCGTTGCCTTGACTTATGTCTGGTTGAATGAAATGATGGAAGTAGAGCGGTGAAACCAGTTTTCAGCCTAAAACGTCTTGCAAATTGCTCTCAAACTAAACAGTGAGTCGTTATTTTTTTATCTGATAAACAGTAAAATTTGTAAAGAGGATGAGTGACATTGCATGCAGCCCCGGCTTTTAACGCTGCGTTTGATTGCACAAGGAAAATGTCATCGTAGAGACATTCATTTATTTTCATAGCTATTACAACCTGTTTGATATGTGTGGCAGCGTCCATCTGAATCAGAAAAGGCCTCCTGTTGTGATGTCACAACAGGAGTGGAAGCGTGTGGATGAGTTTGCAGTGATGGAGCCGACGAGTTCATGGTCTCATGTAAACGTCGCTGCAAATCAGCGAGGACCGCTTGAAGCATACGAGGAAGTTTCTCTGCGAGGGAATAAGGAGGAGGACGGCTGAAGTCGACTCGTAGTTTTGTAATTTGCGTCCTCTGAGATGCCGTTTCCATTTTCACATTGATTTCTATGTTGATAAAAAGCCACATATTCTGGAGGAACACAACGCGTATCGGCACGAGTGAATAAATCGGCGTGCGGGAGTCACGTCGTCACAGCGACGGACCGAATCAATTAGCTCCCTGTGGTGTTTCTACACACACCCACACACACACACACACACACACACACACACATCACAGTAGCGGGCCCCGCGTCCACACATCAGCAGGCACAGTAGTCGCTTTCTATTCACTATTCAAGGACTGTGGTGCTGAATGAGCTGCTGCATTAATCCATTACAGTGCACTTCATTTCGACGTGTGTGTGTGTGTGTGTGTGCGTGTGTGTGTGTTAGTGTGTGTATTTTGATGCTCTCCTCGGAAATGACTTCTCCCACCTGTCTCATCGCCTTGAATAAACACGGTGAAAAAAAACTAGCGGAACACACTAAAAGAGATGGTTTCCTTTATTTAGGTTGACACAGAACACTGGACTGAAAAATATAAAATAAAAGAAAGAGAAGGAAGAAAGAAATGAGGTGATTTCACCAACACCAGCTGAACGTCTGTGGACGCTGTGAAATCAAACGGACCCTGAACTCACCGCGTGGAATTGCAGGATAACCAAATTTCTTAATTGTTCTGGGGAATGATGCATCCTGTGCCGCGGCTTTGTGGAGGTTTCCACGCCGTCGGAGTGCGTTTATGTGCTCTGTCAACAGGAAATAAATAAAAAGGGGAAAGTTTTGTGGCTCCAGAGACAGAACTGACCCGGTTGCTTTATCACACAAGCGCGGGACAATAAATAATGAATGAAAGCGGCTGTTAATTAATAATCCAACATCACAGGACTTTTGGATATTTTTAAAATATGTATCGATTAAATTCCATCTGGACTTTTCCTTTCTTCTCCTTTTTTGATTTTCACTCATTTTTCTTTTGGACTCTTTGTTCTGAAACACGCACTGTTCCTTCCAGACTGGACCACCCTGCAGTACAGAGGGCGTTCGCTGGTATTCTGATGCAGCGAATTCATCCTAAATGGCCTCTTTAGCACCGCGGCATATCAGGAGGCAACATTTATACAACAATTGCTTGGACTCTGTGCTGTTATTAAAAGCGGTTACATGTGCTTTCCCTCAGGAGAGTGACACAACATTCTCCGAATAATCAGCCTGAATAATTCACAACTCGCCCCGCAGTTTTCCAATATTTACAAAGTGCCTGATGGTGAATGCCCACTGCTACTGTACACTGTGTTCCTGCCATTTCCCTCATGCTACCTGAATTATTAAGTGTTTGTCACTTGGAAAATACAATATATTTCAGCCGCGACATGTGCTCTCTCCTCCAGGGGCTCGAGCAAGCCTCAGGAAACAACCCCCTCATAAAGGGAAAAAAAACATTTTCAGACGAAATGAAACGATCGTTACATGCAAATGTTGCGTGCTTTCGGTGACACATCTCGAATGTTTAAACCCGTCCTCGGGTGCTCGCCGCTGTCATCGAAAGCAAATTCGAGAATCGCTGTCCTGCAAGAGGAGTCTTGCATCAGGCTCGTGCAGCCAAAGTGGGCCCATGAGGCCCACGCGGCCTCCCGGCAGTGGCAGAGGTCGCGGGGAACTCAGAAGTTGGAAGTCATACAATATTTAAGGGCTTCTCTGTCAAGAGCTAATAAAAATAAACAATTTTCAGTTCGTTTCTGCAGCTTTTGCAGAAAGAAAACCTAGTGCCGATGTTGCGTTATGCTGCAGCGTCAAACAAAACTAAGATATATTAGCACGTACCTCGAACATAAGCAGATTTTATGAATGTGCACCATCATTCTCTGACTGTCTTATCGCTATCATCCAGCTACAGGATGAGTGTCCATCGCTCTGATCCAAAAGAAGCTTTTACATCAAAGCCACTGAAACACTATACGGCTCAGACCGAGTGCTTCGCTAATTACACACAAGCTCCCGGAGCAGCATGGGTAATAACCCGGCAGTTGCAGATCACAGAGAATCCCCGGAAATTACTCGAATCGAGTCGAGATTTTTTCTTTAGATATTTCGCAGGTGTGTTAGTTATGTGAAATCACGTATGAAAAACATGCTCATGTTTCAGATGTTTTACCGGACGGGGGTTTGGTTATTTTCCATCACTCGGGACATTATTATTATTATATTATAGAGGGTGATCCAAAGGTGAGCCTCCAGGCAGCGTGTGCTCATGAGATTAGAGGCTGAGAATCATTCACATTCCTGTTGCACTGCTTTGTCACTTTGAGCTATGCGCGCACATTTAAACTATGAAGTTAGATGCAGGTATTGACAGATAACCCCCAACACCATGGACCCACCCAACTCACGATTTACATTATGGTTAAAGTGGTGGTCTTCACTGGGTGAAAAGACAAAATGCTTCTAATCTATCTATAAAAAGCAAAGAGCATCTGTGTGACGATGGTGTAAATCCTTTTCTTGTGGATTTTTTTTGGATAGATATTGAAACCACCAATACTAGCATTAATAGTGAAAATCCTACAGCAGCACTATGATTACAGTGTAAAGCTCCACATCACGGCTCCTCCTCATGTTGCTTCCCAGCACTTTCACTACAATTCAAAAGCTCTGTTGTCCTGTTTATTTTTTCCTGCACTGACTGTGCAGACGACATGATGGAAGAATTATAACGTTGTTTAAAAACCACACGCTAAGACGTTAACCACTTTAGCTGCTACTTAATTCCTTGTGTTACTAGTATGAACCACAGACGTCTTACTTTCCAAGGCGAGTTCACAGACCCCCAGTAAATCCCAGCACTATCACCTAACAGAACAGAATCTGGACCTAAACTAATTTTCATATAACAGTAACGTGGCCAGGTTGTTACACCTAAACAGGAAACAGTATAAAGGAAGAGATTTATCACAAAGCTGATATGTAGATTGAGATACACACTTATTCCTACGATACTTGTAATGTATGTCCATATCTTTGTCTGTTAAGACTATGTAACAGTTCAACACATCTTCATTTTGGACAAATATTAAAAGAAATCCTCTTAAACTTGTACTTTTCTATAGGAATACATACTTCCTACTTCCTTCTATAGTCTATAGACAGAATAAGTGAGCACTTGTTACCTACTAAACATGTACCTATGCACCAACAACTGAAGGACTGAGCAGATAGTGAGAGTGACTGTGTGACCACAGACGAAGACGTGGCAGGAAGCCGTTTGTTCCGGGTCAGGTGCGGTGTCAGAGTCCGTCGTCCTGGACTGAGCGGCTTTGTGGTAGGAGCCCGTCACCCTGAGGGTTAATGACATATTTCCTGCACGGAATGCCTCCTGTCCATTACAGCCGGAGCCGCTGCTGGCGATTCCCCGGCCGCCTCGGCCGACCGTGGCCATGATGTCATCGTCCTGTGCTGCGGAGGAGGCGCTGCACAACTGTCCCGACAGTCTTCATTACAGCGTGCACGGGCTGCAAATCATCTGCCAGTCGATAATGAATATTTGATTGTGTAGAGGCAGGTTCTAAATGTCTGACTGGCTTGTGCAAAATGGAGCAAATAGTTCAGGAACAAGTTGAAACGATAAACTAACACACATAAGTTGTGGTGTGTATGTCATCATGATATAATAATGCATAACAAACTGTTGCTTAATAATTATAGTTATAATATTGTGTTGCAGTGGTGTGCATGGGGCGGGGGGGGCAAAAACAGATATTAAAGTACCCTTGGGAGCATAAATGCCCAATTGACCTTGAAGCAGCACAAACACTCATGCATAGTTTGCTTCTTATGAATTGAGTTAAAAATACTAGTTTAAATGTGCATTGTGTAAAGAAAAAAAAACACAATTCAACTCCAGAAAACTAAGAAACAGGACCAAGAAATACTATTTTTTATTATAACATATATCCTGTAGATCAGGTTTAGGGAGCCCTGCAGCAGCTGCAGCTGATTCTGCTAATCAACCCTCAGACTCTGGCTTCATTAGTAGAATCAGGCGTGTTGCTGCGTGGGTGGAACAGAACAGGAACCACGCAGGACCCGCTGCGTGGCCTCGCGTGCATGTATATATTTACTTATTTATTTATAGGGAGACAGGGATTGTCGCTGTTCCTGCAACAGATGTGCAGTGGGCTGCCTTGAAGGATGTCACCATGACAACCCCAATTATCCTTGATGGATTCAAGACACGCTCCTTCTAGAACCGCCAGAGACGGCGCCTAATCACGCCAGGCTGCGGGACTGCTCCGTGCGTGCGTGCGTGCGTGCGTGAGGACGGCTCCACATCCGCCAGATGGCGCGGCAGGACAGGCTATGACCGAGCTGCAGCCCCGCAGCGCGTGCGGGGAGGGATGGAGGCAGCGGGATGGGAGGGGGGGTGGATGGAGAGAGATACCGAGAGAGAGAGAGAGTCCAGTTCTCCGGTTTCTCCGGTTTCTCCGGCACTTGTGAGGTTCACGCCGTCCGCGGAGCCGCTGCACGCCGCCGTTTCCCGAGGATAGCGCTTTATCTGCGAGGTCAAGACAAGAACCTGTTGGGACGCCGCTGGACCCCCTCTTCCTCCTCCTCCTCCTCCTCAGCCAGGATACCAAGTTTGCGTCCGGAGCCGCTAAAGGACGTCATGCATTACTTCTGGATTTACAGCGTCTGGATCCCCGGGGTCGCGCTGCTGTTCGGCTTCCAAGGCAAGTGTCGCTGCGTGATCAGTGATTAATGGGATAATTGGACTAATTGATTCCCCCTCCATATATGACGTGGCTAATTGGCGGAGGGAGGGATGCGTGCGTGGCGCAGGTTTTGCGGGTTGATTGCCTGTCGGTGCGTGCGTGGCTCGTGTTAATGATCTGTTGCTCATCTCCCGCTCAGCGTTTATTCTTATTTTTATTATAAGTGATGAAACAACCGGAGCTGCAGGGTCACTGATCTGTGAAAGCTGCGTGAGCATCACTTTGCAGCGCAGGCACAATCAGGTGAAGACATAACTGACACACACGCACGCACACACACACTCACGCATCTGTTGCGTTTTCGCTCTGTGATGCTTCATGCAGCAGCACACAGGAACCCTGTCTGAGCCTCTTCTGGCAACAGGTTGCCTGACATTTAAAGGTCCCGTATTTTACATTTTCCCCGAGTTTGATTTGAAGTTTTCAGTCTGTAGCCTGATAAATTTGTGTTTTTTTTTTTAAGCACCGAATAAAGAATCCTCTCTCCTCCCAGGCTTCTCTCTGCAGATCTAGTAAGAACAGGTCGTTTTGTCTGATTGAAGAGCCTCATTGAACAGAAAAAGAACTGGATGTTCAGTTTTAATCCCCATATGCATTCATGCATTTCTTGCATATATATGCACAAACAAGTTTAACTTGTATTTTTTTGTGTGATCAGAATCCTCAGTGTTTTACATGACTCATCCAATCCACTAATGAGCCGCTTCCCTTTGGCCTTTAAAGATCTTTTATTTTGTTCCTTTAACTCGTTTTGACCTCACTTCCCCCCAAGTATAATATTAATGAGAGGTCCCTTCTGATTGGCTGATTTCAGCAGGTGCAGGTTTTTGTTCCAATCAAGCAGCAGCTGATTCTCCTCTAGTGATTTATCAGAACCAGGTGTGTTACTACCTGGTCGTAGCCCTCTTTTGCATTTTGAAATCTCACCTTCACCAATATGAAGTGGTTCTACTGGTCCAGGCTGGTCTTTGTGACCCGATGTGGATGTGACATGGGTTGTGCTGGTTTAGCTGCTGGTCAGATGGGCTTGATCTGGGGGGGAATTAAAATCAAACACAATTAATTTAATCTTCGACAGCTGTTGCTGGTTTATGATGGTGTCACATTGTGATTCTGGGCTCACACCTGTTGACCAGAGTCTCTTCTATATTTTATACTATACACACTGCTAATTAACCTTTTTTTTATTAGGTGAAAATAGCTTGTTTTTCATTGAGTAGAATTCTTATTCCACTGGCAGATAATTTGTTTTTTCCTGACTTGGGTCAATTTTGTCTTTAAAAAAAGAAGGCAACTTATCTGCCAGTGGAAATAGAACAATTCTACTTAATACTGGACTCATTTTACCCAGAACAAGATTTTATCCTGCTAAAGATGATGATTTTTGCAGCCTATACAGTACACTGGTTCGCCAGTCACATCAAATGCGACTGTATTTGACCAAATACCTGCACGTTGATGCTGCATCAATATCGTAGAGGATGATTATTGGTGAATTTTTTTAATAAATATGTACATGTGAGTGTGTGTGTGTATATATATATCTCCTGAGTGTCTGTGAACGTGTCTTTGAAGATGCTGGGAGTAAAAAGTAGTGAATGTTTGGTACAGAGTTGGTAGTGTTGGGTACGGCTCCATTAGCC
Source organism: Eupleurogrammus muticus (assembly GCA_036785175.1). Taxonomy (NCBI): domain Eukaryota; kingdom Metazoa; phylum Chordata; class Actinopteri; order Scombriformes; family Trichiuridae; genus Eupleurogrammus; species Eupleurogrammus muticus. Next base: position 1,089,073 of record JAYKQN010000009.1, on the reverse strand, counting down.
TGTGTTAATGAGGAATAAAGATGAAGCTCGTAGCTTAACTCCACCAGTGAGTCTGAGCTGTTGACCGTAATAACGCGTCGGTAACGAGAACGTAAGTGGTTAGATTCACAGTTAGTAGTGCTGTTTATTTATTAATGATGTTATTCCATCACTAGGACAAATAATGGCTGGCATGGACTTTTTAAAATGCAGTTTTAATACATTTTCCTTTTCAAAAATATATATGGTGTAAAAAAATAAATGATAAAACTTTCATTCTTTAAAACCTTGTAAAGACACTATCTGCTAACTTTTTTTTTTTTTTAGGGTTAAACCCTAATGACATGTTGACATAGACAACATTGCTTTTGCATATACATAGATAATATAATCCACTTATTCCAGCCTAATGGTTGTAAAGATAGAACCGTCTAAGAGCAGAAAATGTCATCCCTTTACTTCACTCTATGGATTTTAATATCGATATGATGGCTCGGCTCTGCTGGTTGGACAAACTGTTTGAGATGCTCAGAAATGACTCTGCAGAACCACTTTGATTCTTTTTAAAAGAGAAATCAAATCCGGCGTCTTCACGGAGAACAATCTACAGATGGAAGCCTGTTATCTGCGTTTCAGCCGAGGCGAATCGTCTGGTCTGGCTGCACGGATCCGGTTTCCCTGCATCCAGCCGGGGGGGGGGGGTGGAGAGTCGAATCAATTAACTTCCTTCGTGTCCCTCGGGAACACACACACACACACACACACACACACACCGCCTAGAATAGAAGCCACGTATTGGCTTCACTTCACCGTGGGCTCTCGGTGGTGGTGTGAGGCGCTGACGGGACGTTTGACCTGGTTTTAAGGATCCGTATCGTGGTGGTGGGTCAGGTAAAGTTCTGATGGACCCACGTCTCTCACCAGTGTCTCCTTCCACTATTTATTATTCCTTCCCCTCTTCTTATTTTCGCCTCTCATGCTCACATTCTGCAAACCAACAAAGCAACTCAAGTGATTAACTTAGCGTCACACCCACACCTTTTTCTATATTCTCAGTTGCATATTTCAACAGGACAGATAGGGTTTGTGCAACCAAAATACTGTGATATGCAGTTATGTGATATCTAATTTTTTGTTCCAACCAGGCAGTTGCACACCTGATTCTACTAATAAAAGTCCTTAGCAAGAGTTCTAATGGTTGATTAGTAGAATCCTGCATGTTCCTGCTTGGTTGGAACAGAAACCTGCAGCCACAGTGGCCCTGCAGGACCAGGGTCTGACCCCTGGTTTAGAAGTTTTTGCTTGGTTGCAATGCTGAATCCTCGTGATTTAATGATGGTGGGAAAGCGAATAAATGCTTAAACTTCACCTGCACATCTCACTAACTCTGAAATTTTGTTCCTGATTGGCCACAGAGGTTTCTTTTAAAATGGAATTTCCATTTTCCCTTGTTTTTTCCTCCGTAGAAATGCATCTCATTACTCTCACTGCTGTAAGTTTTAATAATTCACATAGCGATGCAAAAACCATAGATTCTAATCCTTAATAATTAATAGAAGTGAATGAGATTATTAGTGGTTATCAGCACATTCTTGTAGGAGTCTCTAGATACAGTATCTTTGATTTTGCTGCAGCATTTTGAATAATTAGACATGAGAATGATGAGAATTTTTTTTTACATGTATCTCTAAAATTTTATATTTAAAAAAAAAAAATTGATTAGTTACAACTATTCTGAATGTAAATGCAGTAACAGGTGAATACACTTATATTATGTTACACTTAATAACAACCCTTTTAAGGGCAAAAATGATGCAGGTGTGGAAATCGAGTTTGTTGTTGAACAGAAGCCTCTCTTTACGTTTCTCCCTGAACTGTGCATCTGCCCAGTAACGGAGACCAAGATAAAGCTATTTTTATGATACTTTAAGTTTAGCTCTTCAAAGCGCTGCCTCTTTTTAAAGCTTTGATCCTCACATGTGCCGTTCATCAGGCTTCCACAGACTCCCTCTGCTCTGCTGACGGTTACGTTTAATTAATTAGAGCAAATTGCACTGTGTAATTTCCATTAGTGGGTCCTTTTGCACATTAGCTGCACTGTGTGTGTGTGTGTGTGTGTGTGTGTGAGGGCGATGCTTTTATAGAAATATGATGCGGTATGAGACCATCACAAAATGCTGACCCTAACACACCGGCCCTGTGTGGGGGGGCTACAGGGAGCGGAATGAATCATGTTTATCCTACGGAAGCCCCAAGTGGCCACGGCTGCAACTTTATTTAATCAACTACAGTGATATCAATTACGATTTTTTTTTTCCCCCAAACCAAAGTACTTCTGTTTCAGATTTGTGGCTTTTTTCTGCAATAAAGATGTTCACATAAGAAATGCAATAAAAATGCTTCTATTTTTGATGACTACTATATGATTCTTTAAGTAGTTTTTTTTAAATGTGTATTTGCATGCATGTAAATGCTTTGCTTATGCAATTTATTATTTTTTGTTACATTTTAAATATGTCCATAATGCATACTGTGTATGCTGACCAATTCTATGAATTAGCTGCAGTAACAAGCGCATTTCCCCATTGTGGGATCAATAAAGTCTTATCTTATTTTAAATGCATTTACCCACAACCTGGAAAATCTGTTCTAATGCAGAAAGTATTAAGCTAAATGATAATTCTAGGTGTAAATTAAGTTTGCATAATTTGTGCTTGTGTATACACACCACTAATGTATGTTATGAAATAATTTGATCTGGAGATAATTATAATAATTGCTACTATGACTTAAAGCTTTTATATATGACCTAAACATACTCAGCCATACAAATACTGTGTTAAAAAAAACTTAAAGGGGGCGTGGCTTTGCGATGCTGGGTCCACATCCAGATGTGGGGCCAACCAATCACAATGGATCAATCTGTTGCTGGAAAAACAGCTGCAAACCTCATCTACAGCCTCGACTTCCTTATTTATCTTTAATCGCCACGAGGGGGAGGACGTGTCTTTCCAGCCAGTGTTTGTTTTTCACTAAAAAAAAAAATACATCTCATATCTGTGAAGCAATATAGGTATTTTTAAATAATGTTTAAGGTCAAGTGTTTTATTTATTTATACTTTATTGATTTCCGTGGTGAAATGAATTCTTCTCATTTGACCCATACTATACAAGTTGACATTTTTCAATAAATAATAAGCCATCTACTTTACTTACTTATGCTCACTCTACTAAACTTATACTTTTTATATCATCAATCTGAACATATGAGGTTTATTATCTTGTGAAATGCACATAGTGCAACTACAAACATTTGATGAAAATAACTTCACTTGATCTTCTGTTGAAAGGAGTGCTCTAAAATAAAAGCTGAGTAATTGAGGGGTAATAAAAATAAGAGACAAATTATTTCCATCCAGATCTGCCTCTGTATTCAAAGACATTTTTTAAGCTTATTTTACACAGTATCTGCATGACGGAGTACGTTTAGGTCATAAATAGAAGCTTTAAGGCATGTTTGCAATTATAATTATCTGCAGATCAAATTAATTATTTCATAACTTGTGTGTGTGCACACGTACTGGGGTCATTTACACCTAGAATTAACCATCAACTTGGCTTGATGGTTTTGTCTTTAGAACTATTTTTCAGGTTGTGGGTAAAATAAAACTTTATAACTCACTGTAGTCACTTTTCTCTACACACACATCCTGCACCTTAAGTATGCATTAGCTATGTATGTGTACGTATGTGCATGGTTTGTATGTATATATGCTTTGCTTATGCATACTTTCTTTTTTCTTGCTATTTATTAGTATTTTTCTCCATTCTTATGTCCATAATGCATACTGTGTATGCGGATCAACAAATTCTACGAATTTTGTACATAGTGTTGTGTATTTTTATTTTTTATAGTTTTTATCTTCTTTAGCTTTTATTTTCTTTTTCTTTACTCTGTACGCTGCAGTAACAGACAAATTACCTCATTGCGGGATCAATAATGTCATATCTTATCTTAAATAAAATATTTTAGAATTTTTATTGCTTTTATGTGAACAACCTCTTTATTGTAGAATAACGATTTTACTACTATTGACTTTACTGCAGTTGATACAATAGCTTAAAAAACTTAAGAAAACAATTGATTTGCTATATCGAGATAATGGCATTAAATTAATGACTGCAACCGTTGCTACTTGAAGCTTTCGTAGGACTCTATCTGTTCCTCTCAATGTCTCCCTGTCGCCCCCCCACACAGAGCTGGTGTATTGGGGTCAGCACTTTGAGATGTTCTCATACAGCATCCTATTTCTATAAAAGCATCACCCTCTCACACATTGTAGGGGCTAATCCCTCCTGTTTCTCTTCCTGATGTTTCTTCCACTTTTTTTTCCTCCCGTTAAGGGATTTTTTTTAGTTTAGTTTTTCCTCGTCAATATGAGGCTCTAAGGGCAGGGGATGTTGTGTTGCTTTTGCACAAACTGTAAAATCCGATGTTGTGGATTTGTGATTTTTGGGCTCTGCGTATAAATGGACTGGACAGAAACCAGCACCACGGACAGCTCCCGTGCAGCCTGCTGCTGCACGTCTGCATTCAACAGGCGCCCGGCGACGCTCCACCTCTTCACCGCCCGCTCACAGGTGATCAATGTCTTATTTTGTTTGCAGCGGCTGTTCACCCGACACCGCCGCCTTCCCGCGTTGGTTTTGGCCGCCGTCGCGGCCCCCCAGGGCGCCACGGCCAGATTGGCGTGTTCTGCTCTGTTGCTCTGGCTGAAAGCTCAGAAGGAGCAAAGGAACCGTAACAGACACACAAACAGAAGTAAATCACATGTTTATGTGTGTCCAAAGCTTTTCCTCTGTTTTAGTCTATAATATATATTTGACAAGATTAAATGAGTTCTGTCTTTTTAATATCAGGGCCGTAGTCAATATAATATGTATGTGTGTATATATTACAGTATACGGAGTCATAATTAGGCTTGTATATGTATGCGTGTATATGTGACCCAATATATACACACTAATATGTTAATGCAATGTTTAGCCACATTATTTACTACTTGTATCCATCCTAACATCCAAATCGAAGCACATTAATATTCGCTGCATGTGTTTATTTGCAGCAGGTTACAGGTCAGCATCTATCTGTTGCATGCGTCTGTAGTGACTTCACTATTTTCCTTTGCCTGTTTTTTCTTTTTCTGCTGGAGTAAATGCTAATGTTGATTGTTGCAGACTTTTAATGAGTTAAATATACAAGCATCTGTCAGCATAAACTATATTGATGCCTAATGATGTGCGGGGAAAAAGTAAAATGAAACTAAACTTCAAGGAGCGGAACAAACCTTGTTGTACCCTCAATAACTTTAAATATAATCTCAACATTACAGGTCAATAATAGATTGGGAATTCTTGTACTTGACCACAACTATAATGATAGAAATGAGCCTAAGTTGAGAGCTTTTGCAGTGATAACTGACCACTTGTGCATTATAACACTAGTCATAGCCGCAGCAGAAAGTGCTTGGCAATATAAAACTGCTGCTTGGTGTAGGTTCAAGCTGGAGGACGCTGCACTCGTTCATACACTCGTGCATGGTTCCTGTAATGAAACGCTCATCATGAGCTGGTGAGGGTGTAGAAGGCTTCCCAGTGGATGGGTTGGTGCACGGCGTATGGAGTGCATCAGTCTTCCACACTCTGCGCTGTGAGAGGAGCTCGTTCATGCTCCAGCAGCTCGGTGGAGAAACGAGACGCTCCCGGAGGAGCCTGTTGACAGCTCAACCCGACTAGAGTGGCTTTTATTTATTTATTTATTTCCCCCTTCAGCGACAGGCGTGACAAAGTTTTGCTGTGACATTTTCTCTCTTTTTCTTTAACGTACGGCTCCATCAGCTTCATAATCACACTCTCCTCCAGATGCTGGATGTGCTGGAATCTTAAACATTTTTTTTTAACCTTTTATTCAACCAGTTTAGCTTGATGTAGAATATCTTTTCTTTATTATAAGACCCTTTAACATATGAAGGGTTCTGCAAGACCCATTGCATTTGGCCCTTTAATTCAACATATTGGATTGCATTCAATTTGCAAGTAATATAAACACTGATTTTGCATTTGTTTCCTTTACCTTTGTTTTATCATATTTATGAATGAAATATAACAAAATAAGGAAATGCAAATGTACAATTGACCTTAACTATAGTGAATTAAAGTTTCATTAGAAATGTAACCTTCTCAGGACAGTTTACACATCATCTCAATTTTGCTGCATTTTTGCAGAAATATGTAAGATGCCTTATAGTAGGGGACACTAATTATTTCATAAATTTCATAATTTCATTTTCATAAATTCGCTGGTAAAACGTTAATCCGACCAGTTCTGCTCCGTGCACAGGTGTGAGAGGTTCACGCTGGAGTCTATGTGCCACATACTAAAGGTTTTACTGCCTCCGGCATCGTGTGGTTGCGCTGTGCTGATTTATGAGCCTGCATTATAATTCCATATCTTTTTATTAGTTTAGCCTCGAGGGCTAAATTACAACCTGGAGCTCTTTGTATTCAAAGTGCAGGGTTCTCTGCAGAGAGGTGCGTGTCCTTTTGGGTCTTCCACACAAAATATGCTCACTAAATGCTCTGAAAACTTTTGAAGGGGATAAATGTGAAAACACCCTTAATCTTGTCTACTTTTTTTTTTCCTTTTTACTGTCGAACAATAGTAAATGAGCTGCATTTAGATAATGCTCAGCGTATTTGAGCTAATGGAGCTCTGCAAAAATCTAATTTCTCTTGACCTTAGTTTGATAATTCAGATATCACAGAATTAGAGAACAAAATCTAGTTTTCAGGTTAGAAAGTAAAACTGTCTTCTTGTATTTCTAGTCTGAAGGAAACTAATAACGCTGATGTTATTCAAAAGAATCAAACGGAATCCTAATGTCAGCAGAAAAAAAAAACGCTCTACTTTCTGCATTAGGAAACTAATTTACTGGATCAAATCAGATTGATTCAAATTACATTTAACCCGGCAGCGTCTGAACACAGAACAGCAGCCGCAGGAATGAAATGAAAATGAAGAAAACTAAGCCACAATAACACAATCAATGCACTTGCATCTCAACCTAAACAAACCCAATTATATTCTGTTTCTCACTTTATTTTTCCACTCTCTACATCATCCTATAGAACAAGGAATTTGGTGCAATTCGGCCCCAATGGTTAATTTGGTTAATAATTTGTCCTCATTTTTGAACCACAGGTCTTAGAAATGACATTTTTCACTTGGTTCCGTGGGGTTGCCTCTATCTAGAATCCTGTCATTTGGAGCATCTGTCACAAAATGACTGGACCAGGCTGGGAAAGGGAACTTATCATAATAGAAATAATGGAGCTCAGATGCTTTTGCTAAGGGGACTGCCCTCTTTGAATGGCAGCATTTTGTGGGACCTTTCAAACCTGTGTTAATACTAGTCTGTTCAATCTAAATAATTCTCTAAATCAGGGGCGTCAAAGTGGAATGGACATGGGGGCCAAATGAAAAATTTAGGAACAAGCCAAGGGCCGGACTGATCGAACGTTCATTAAAAAAAATAATAAAATGGCCGCATATAGTCTAGTGATTCCCATTAAACAGACTGAAACCCTAAAATAATACCTATAACATATTAATAATTACTATATGATCAAATAAATAATTTCTTATGGCTCTGTTAGTAAATTTTAATTTTCAACAGAGACAAAAGCTTTGTGTAAAAATCCCCAAAACATGAACATTAAATGAATGAAGCGTATTATTCAAGGCAGCATCAGTATTACTTCTCAGGGAAATAGCAAAAATGGCCTAAATTTACCTCAAATAAATACAGAATATCAGCAATTTTCTATAATTCACTCAATTGAAATATGTTCAAAACAAATTGGATTGAAATACAATAATAAAGTGCAAAAAGCTGTAAACATGAGGAAAAGGAAAAGTCACATGTGGTGTGAAAACAAGTAGTTCACTTCTAAACTTTAACTGAGTAAAAACTCTGAATACGTTGCACAGTAATGTTTTTTTGAAGCTGTGGCTGATACTTGGTGGTGTCTCTTCTTTTGAACAAGTTCATCAATGTCCGGCTAATTCAGCGATCTCTTCTGTCTTGTCTCAGATTCTCTTTTATCTCCACACAAAGTCACAGAGGTTCTCCAGCTACCTCCGTGAACATGTACTCTGATTCCCACCCTGTTCTAAAAGTCCGGTTCGCAGTGTCCACCTTCCGTTTTGCCATTTTTTAAGGGTAGGCTATCTGAAACTTTTGAAGTGACGCTAATGCCCGCTGATGAATAATGAAAGGAAGTGGCCTCCTGCTCGGAGCGCCACCGTTGAATTGTGGGAAATGTAGTGCGTTAGTGCGTGTAAAGTACCTGGATGCTGCTGGCGTGCAGTTGCCTGCGGGCCAGTTCTAATAATAAATGTATAGAATCCTGGGGTCTAGAAGGACCCTCTCCTTGACTTTGACATATGTGCTCTAAATTGTGAGAAACACCTAGTCATGCCAATTGCAGATAAAACCAATCATATCATTATATACGACAAGTGTCCTGCTGGTCAGATCAACTCGACCTCTGGTGGGTGCGTTGCTGAGGACCAAAGGAAGTCCAGTATAGTGTGAAGTCTGATTAGTGGAAAATGCTGCAAGCGGCTGTATCGTGGTTCAAAGCGATCCACGCTACTTGTTCAACATTCAGATGCGGGCAGTCCCACTCCTCAGCTTTACGTTTCTATTAACAGACCGGCTGCAGGGTTCCTGCAGCCATCACACACCATGGGGTCTCACACACACACACACACACACGCGCACACACGCGTCGCGGTGCAGGGAATCTCCACCTCCTGCCTCCCTACGATGCAGACCCACCCTCAGGTCTAATTGCTCTCCTCTCTCTGAGTCTGGTTTTCCAGCTGCCTCAATCAAAGCTTCCTTACATGCAGTCCAATGAGGAAAAGAGCCTGTAAAAAACTGATTATTCTTGCAGCAGTAAATGATAAGAGGTGGAGGACTTCTTCCTAACTCTAAACGTTAACGTAACGGCTCAGCTTCTCCTAACTTTATTATCCAAACCCTTTGCTTTCTTTGTGTGTGTAATCATCCAAAGGAAATCTGTTTCTCCTCATTAGTTTCCCCGCCTACAGTCCACACACACACACACACACACACGCGTATAAAAACACACTCGGCCTGGTGCTGCTTCCAGGGTCTCTGGTGTCACGAGAGGGCGGTTGCATGGGAACAGATCGCCGCTTCTTCTTCTGATGATTCTGTTCCCAGTCGTAAAAGAAAACTGACGCCAAATTAGACAACGGATCTTTTAATATGTACACTGCGCGTATTAATATTCAGACTTCTTGTAAAACCTTTATCCAGCCTGAGCTCCAGGCTTTGATTTAATCACACGGGGGGATCAGTTGTGTGGGAAGATGGCAGCCCACACCTATAGATCTGGTGAGTAATGACACCGGAGACGTGCTTCGACTCTCATCGAGCGCTCCCAACGTTCACACTTTCATTTCACACCACTCGAGCTGATGTTCCACTTCTCGGATTCGAGGGTCCGAGTAATGTAAATTTTATCATCAGAGAGTGGGTGCATGGACTCGGAGGACGTCAATTAGTTCCTTTTTTTGTGTGTGCGTGTGAAATATGGACTCTAGAATGTAGTTTAAGGGAGCTTTCACTAGTCTGATTAGTCAGTCTGCATCAGGCAATAGAAGTTTTAGTAATTGGCATATAGATTCCAACGTGGTCCACATTAACACCATCTATATTAAAGTCTTAGATTGGCTTTGTGAAATCACTCTTACCCACACAGCACACTTTTTTTTTTTTCCTTTTAGATTAATTTTGAGTGTAAATCACAATTTCTCAATTCAATGACCCCAATAAAAATCCAGGGCCCCATCTATAGGGACAGTATAGGTTTTTGTGCATTGACCAGGGCGAATCGCAGGCTGGTCTAGCACCGAATCATTACATCCACTACATGAATCGAATGAGAAAAGTCTCGGCTCCAGCAGTGAAAGTATTTTTATCCGTAGCAGAACTATTCAGTGTGGCACATGCTAAAGGTCAAACGCCGCTCCAGGTGTCCAAATGGGACAAAATACCTGGTCACTGGTTCAAGGAACATGCAGCCATCTTGGCAGAAATACTGGTTGAATTACGGATTCCTGGATTATTCGGGCACCTAAATTTTCCAAGATATTTACTGTAAAACATGATTTTTAGGCAGAGGTTGAGTGTCACAGTAACATTTAGTGTGGATATGTCATTTTGAGCAAAAAAAAAAAGGAAAATACCCTGTAGTTTGAGTGCTTAGAACCTGCAGAGTTTGTTTTTTTTGGAAAGTGCATTCCACCATCAACCGTTCTCCCAGTTGACTCACAAATAGCGTTTGACCCGTGGCGTAAAGCGAGCCAGGAACAGGCTGGAAATGCTGTAAAAAAAAAAAAAAAAAAAAAAAAAAAAAAAAAAAAAGCCGGAGGAGCTTCCTCTGCGCCATTATGCTCGCAGCTGCCTCGTGTTTAGTGCTTGGATCCCGTTTTTAGAAAGCTGGCAGATGTTTAAGCACCGGGGTCCCTGCAAAGCTGCGAATGGAGCGAATGGGGAATCAACCTCCTGGTCGAATTCGTGCGTCAGGGTTTTAGATATTTGAGTTCTGTGGAAGTGCCAAGCATCTGTAGCAAGCAGAGGATTCGGAAGATGAACGCTAATGAACAGTCCCCTGGCTGCGTGATTATGGAGCAGCGCTGCCGTCCACATCCTCCCACGAGAAGAAGCAGCAGAGAACAGGCCTCAGGAAAAACATGACCAGGACAGGGTTTAATCCTGCCTGTGATATCCTGTGCATGGCTAAATATAAAGGTGGCATTGCAGAATTGTCTTATATGTGGAGTTTTTCTAACTAGAGGCAGCTCACGGGGTCAAATATTAACATATCGCATCCGAATAATGGGGTGATCAGAGAGAGTGTTTCTATAATTATGACCTGTTCAACAAATATTACTAAACAGTATGATAGTGGTATCTATATTGGGTTAAGAAATTCCCAGCAGAGTTTAACTTTATATATTGATATTTTTAATTTTTGGCTGCAGTAATCATGCAATGTCCAAATCCAGGAATCACAACTATAGATTCTGCACATTTTTATATAATATTCAAAATCAATCTTTACCATTTTCTGCAGATAAGATGGGTTGTTCGACTTGTTCACGTTATTCCAACTGTTGAAAATTCACAAACCAGGGCTTTGACTTTTGTGTTTAATTCTTCCTTTTTTCCCCTCATCACATTTTACATATTGCAGCTTCCACATACTTTCTTTTGAGATGGTAAATCCTAACACAATGATAGAGCGGAAATCCTCACGTTGCTTTCAATTTGCATACATTTTACAGGTTCTTGGTTATACTTTCGTGTTGGAGTGAGGCGATGGCTGCAGAGGGAATAAAGCGGATCTCTTCTACACATCTTCAACTCATTTACATTTGTCAGACTCAAGGTTTTACACGTTGAAGCTGCATGTTGAGAGAAGGATTCACTTGATTGCATAGGAAGGTGAACTGCATCCTTTAAATCTGCCACAGAGCAAAATGCCTTTATTTTTTATTTCCTTTGATACGCTCATAATTTATGGTTTACTTGTCATGCAGTTGGAATATCCTTGTTGAGTTCATCAGGATGCGAGCTTGTTTTTGTTTGGAAACGAGACGGTAAATTGGGCGAAATTCCGATTTTCCTAAACCGTTCTAAAAACCTGGCACCGTTTAATCCTAATTAAAATAAAAACTTGCATGCAGCTGCCAATTTTCCAACGGCGCACTTCTCCCAATCACGCTGATGTGATGCTAAACTTGCGACTATAAATTAATCTTGTCTCTGCTCAGTCTGTTGAGCTCCCACGGCTTATTGGGCTCGGCTTTTAGCGAGCCACGTTCGGGCTGATCTGACGGGAAATGAATGTTGAGTGTCGGTAAATACTGGAAGGTCTGTAATTGATTATCTCCTTAGTAATCAATGTAAAGAAACTGAACGTAATTGGACATAATATAGTACAATGTAACTGCACTGGCAGTGTAAGCAGCGTTGATGTGATAATTCTGACTTGTACTTGCTCAGTTGAAGGTTCACCTGAAGGAATCAGCTTTAACATCGTTGGAGTCCAGTATTTGAGCCCATCCTGTCTATTCCCCTCACAAGAGGTGCTTTCGTTAGCAGAAAATCCAGCCTCTGCATGACGGAAAAATCCAAGAGGAAATAATGATTTTTCTGAAAATCATTACATTTTCACCAGTTTGGGCCACACCAACAGGATCAGAGGCAGACGTAGGTTTATGGTGCATTTTCCTTTTCTTGAACAACTGTTTTTTTAGTATGTTTTTATGCTCTTAAGCAGTATCATATGCTGACTAAAACTCCCCAGCAGACTACACCTGTAGGCAACAGCCTGTTGTACCAAGGTTTCATTGCTGTCTTTAATCTCTTATCTTGCCAGTAAACTGATAAACACACTTAAAGTTTGCTTAAAGTGTGTCCTGTTCGTTTGGAACTCTGCAGCTGAGTTCACACTGTTCTTGGGTGGGGCAGATTTTGTGGCTTCTCACCTTCTCGTCTAGACATTTCAGATTCTTTTTTTGGATGGAATCTATCATAGACGTTGCATCTTTCACATGTTCCTGTGATTGGACGGGTTGCTGCTGTTTGGTGTCTATCCAGCTTTCCCTGTTGTTGCAATGGGGAACTCCAACCTGTAACTCCTTCTTGGTTACCAGTTTTAACGTTGTGTGAATTTGGGGCACACTCTATCTTTTTTTATAGAAAATAAAAGCTTTTCGTTGCACTTGACAGCATAGCAGGAAAACCTGTCGAACTACATCAGAAATGTGAGGGGTGGACAGTTTTTCCCAGGAGGTTGAGAGGCAGCTTCATAACTAGAGGTCTGAGTTGGGCAAGAATGACAGAATGCAGTTAAAGAGAAGAAAAAAAGAGGCAGAATCACTTTGTGGCACTTGGTTGTCATTGTGTGGCGCTGCGCCACAGGTTTCCCTATGTGTAAGGAAACACGGATGGGGGGTAATACTTGAAATTTAGCAGCAGGTCAGTGTAGATTCTTGCTGACTTTGTCCAGAAGAGTACGTTTAGATTGCATAAAAACAGATAAATACAAATTCTAAACCAAGATGATTCTGGGGCATGTCTGGTGTCCGGTTTCTTCTCATTGTTTTTTTTGACCTCAGTTTTAGGGGAATGTTCCCATCGCTCTCCTCCCTGATGCTGAGGCAGGGTGGTGAACAGATGTGCAGTATGGCTTCGCCACAGATGGCCCTATTAGCAGAAGGTTGATGCCATTGTGCTTGAACTACATTTATGCTAATAGAGACCACTGTCACTATGTATTCTGAACCTGATATGAGGCCTCCTGCTATTAGTGATCAAACCATGTTTTTTTTAATGTCCTCGTCTAGGTATTTCTCCCATAAGGTCAGGTCAATGTCCCTCATTGGCTCAGCATGTTGGCACCGGTAAAATGTCTCTCAGTGGTTAACATGTTAACCGTTGCTTTTTTAAAACGTCCCATGGTGCCGCGGTGGTTAGCGCTGTTAGCACTGTTCTCTTTTTAAATGTCCCACAGTGGCTCCGTGGTTAGTGCTGTTGCCTCTCAGCAAGAAGGTCCTGTGTTCAAGTCTCTTTCCTCCTTTTCCTTTTTAAAAAGTGGTTCACATCATTCCACTTCTGAGCTCTTTATGCTGGCTTCCCTCCTTTAAAATATTGCTGTTGACGTATAAACCATTAAATGGCTCAGGGACAAAATATATTGTCACCCATGCAGACAGTGTGTCTCAGACAAGTTTTATTTAATGTATGAGTGCTGAGAAATAATAATATAGAACTCTATTAATGCTAAGTGCAAATGCCAGCCACGCAAGTCACATCATAGGCTGCTATAAAGATAATTAAACGTTGAAGGTTGCATACACCTTTGCTTACATTTATTACATAATAACATAATCATTATGATTACAGTCATTTTGCTATGAATGAATTGCAGATATCATCAAGACAACATTTGATTTCCACGGGTGCTGCAGAAGGTCAAGAACAAGAACAAAATAAAATAAATATCTGCATGTGTTCAACCACAATTATAAGCTAGAAAAATGGAGACCAATTAAAGAAACCAGCCAGATCATCAAACTGCATGATGTCACGTTGAATTTCAATAGCAAGTTTGCACAAAAAACCTTGTATTCAGTTAAATGAATAAAAATCCATCCTTAGTGATGTCAGGTAACAGGATGGTGATTAATTAGGGTCTGCTACTCCCACAGTTGGATGCAAACCACACCGGTCAATCTTAAATGATAATGACAAGAAGTGGTGGAACGCTATCTGGTGGTTCTGGTTGTCAATAATAAAGAGATAGTGTCCAATATGCAATCACCATTTGTCTTGTTCTGCCAGCATACTGTCGTTAAGCCATATCCATTATCAATAAATCATTACCAGTGGTATTTATGCCTATGCAAGTTATTTTCTGGTGTAAACCCGCTGGCTTGAATTGCATTACACAAAGTGTTTACGGCCGCGTTGCTGCCAAACAGGACAGCAGGAGCTCACACAATGACGGTGGGATAATGACACGGTTGTGAAAGTTGTGGAACCCAGAAGAATATTCTTGGAACCTCGCAGCTATTTTACAGCGAGAAACAGCCGATGAGGGGAGGAGGGGGGAAAAAAAAAACAAAAAAGCAAAAGTAGTTTGGTTTATTAGTTTATTTAACATGAGCCATGCAGAAAACAACCATTGGGCCAGAGTTAGCTATAGCTAATTTACATCTGTGGCCCCTGGACGGGAGGATATACATGACAGAACATTATAACACAACTCAGCCATTAAAACAATGCAGTGAGCAAAATTACCAATGCATCAAGCATGGAGCATTATTAAACATGCGTTGCATACTCACCATGTTTCATGCAACGGGATCAGATCAGTGATTGAATGGTTCATTTTTACCATGCAGGTTGGTCTGAAATCACTTGCGTGTTAGGAGCTGCTTGAAATGTATAGAAAGTAAGAGGAGGATGTTGGCAAAGCTGACATCCATCATGGACAACCCCCATCACCCTCTGCATGGGGTGGTGGGTGCGCTGAGCAGCTCCTTCAGCCAGAGACTCAAACACCCTCGCTGCAAGAAGGAGCGCTTTCGCAGATCATTCATCCCGACAGCAATAAGACTTTATAACATAACATAAACATAAACCTCACTGTAGTCACTTTTTCACTGGTCACTTTTTCTCTTCACACACACCCTGCACCTTAAGTGTGCATCGGCTATGTATGTGTACATGTGGGTATGTGCGTGGATATGTATGTCCATATATATATATGCAAATATGTGTGTATGTGTATGTATGTAGGTATGTACGTGCATGTATGTATGTATATATGCTTTGCTTATGCATACTCTTTTCTTACTATTTATTAGCATTTTTCTCTCCAGTCTAGACCCAGATTCTGTTTTATTAAGGTAATAGCGCTGGAATTTCCTGAGGGTCTTTTAATGCGTCTTGGTGTAGTGGTGTGAGTCCACAGAAGCCTGTGTAAAAGTGACTAATGGGAGAATAATGACTTAACATATTCATAGTTTTTTGAAAGATAATTCATTACTTTTAAGTTAGGTTCACTATTAGTGCAACTATATCACCACAGATGCTTTTTGCATTTATAGATAGAAGATGGATTCCATATTCTTTTTAGGCTGGTAGAGGTGGTTTATTTTGACGTGACTGAGTCTGATACCAAGTCTGCTCCTGCACCATGTGCCCATACTCCAGACTCCATGAGTAAACCCTGTGGGAATGGGATGTGCTCTTCGTATTGAAAAGGCAGGTCATTTGGCGGATCCTGGAACGTCCACAGCGGTGTGATCTTCAACTTCCCCGAAACTGCCACTTCCACTGCATCAGATGTCACTCTCGTCTTCCTGAGCTGACACCAGTTGTCCGTTTCATTTGTAAACACCGGGGTGGGGGGGGAAAAAACCACCGTCGGGACTATCCCTCGTCCTAAATAACCCAACAGGAAACGCAATATCCAGTCCACGGTTGTTGGCACCGGGATTTAGTTCTTCACATTTGACACCCACAGAGGACATCCTGCATCCAGAGCGCGTCCTGCAGACTGCTGGCATCCTTGGTTCTCCTTATCCAGGATTATACAACACTTCTCTACAACCTACATTTTTGGGCTTTATTACATGTATAGGGAGGACTGGACACAAGTGTAGGTAATATACTTGAGAGCATATATCAGGGATGCACCTTTTTTGGTGCACTTAGCACATCTGTGCAGTGTTGACATGTAAAACAGTGAAGTTCACTGTAATTTGTGCATCAGGGTGCACACCAGCGAGTATATGTTCTCGCTCTTAAGACCCTATTCGCGAAATATAATTGTACCAATGACAGGATGGTGCAAATATGCCCGTAAAGCTTAGCAGCAGCAGCAGTGTGAAATTTGCCCTTGTTTTCCATCTCAGTGAGCGAAGCAGAGTTTCAGTGTTTTCCTTATTTTTCTCTTCCCACATTTCAGCACACAGATCGGTCTGTACTAAAAAATGCAGAGAGTGCAAAAGCCTCACATTGTGCGTCCTCTTAGTGAGCAGATGTGTGCAACGCACCAAGCTCTCAAACCCCACGCACCGACTCCCATGCATTTTGCTTATTTCCCTTCTCTGGGATTTCACATCTATAATATAATCTCCTGACATGTCAAATGTCAAAAATACCGCTATTATCGTGACTCGGGCAGGTCTGGAAATGTGTGTTAGCTTAATGTCTGAAACGTTGAATAATGTTCGGCTGCAGGAAGCGACGAGTGCATCTCCGAACGGAGCACGGCCTTGCAGATTTACACACTTCATAAACGTTCCATGTTCTGCTACACATCTACAGCGATCAGCTGTTACACACACACACACACACACACACATTCCAGGCCTACGCGCCGGGGTTGTTTGTAATAAAGTGCGGATGAATCCTGTGAGGCCGGGACGTTTTTTATTTTCAAGCTGAAAACCCGAGATAAGCCGTCCACGCCGCCCGCTCCCACCCCAACGTCTCACTGAAGAGTTGATGTAATTCAATATCATTGGAGGCCTCACAAGCCTGAAGAGTGAACGAGACTCAGACACACACCAAGTCTCTGGAGATGCTAATGATTACACTCTATCTGCGTGAGACTATCTGCATTAGTCTTTGTGAATTAGACTGTTTTACAATGAGGCTCATTTGCATAAAAAGTGCTGGTTTGCTGTGCGTTTCAGCCTGTGAGCGGCTGCTGTGTGACTAGTTTTCTGTGATTTTTGTTCCATTTGTGCAGGTTTAGCAGCCAAAAAAAATTGCATTGTCTGAAATCACCCCTAAATGTTTACACCAAACTCACCCTTCCCAAAAAAAATTGTTTCTGTGGATCCTGGGTTCGTTGAGGTAAATCCCTTCCAGACGGCATGCGAATGGATTAAATCACTTTTATTGCCACAGAGACGTTTCAGGTCAGAAGCTCCTCCTCAGTTTGCTTCAGGTGAACAAACAAACTGAATCTTACTCACAGGTGACTCTTATTCATGAGTAATTCTGATTCAGCAGCTTCCCAGTAAAACTGCACCAGGGAGGAAATGAAATATCTTTGTGTCGAACTGCCAAGACGTACACAGCCTGCAGCGCGATTTTGGTGTTCAGTGGTAGAATTTACCAATGTACGTTGTATTTCCTGGTTTGCTTGCCTTTTTTTTAACCAATCACAGGCGACTTAAGCCCAGGATGGAGCAGTAGTGTCGGAGGGGGGACTTTTTTAACGGAATTAAAACGTCTTAATCCCTGCAACAATGAGGAGGAAGAAAAAGTCAGGCGAGCCAGACAAGTTGGTAATTAAAACATACTTATAAATATTATAGATATTCCATTTCTGATGCACTAAGTCATTATGCAGCAGAAATGGGGATCGATGTATTTTAGGTGGTCTACAGAACTGATTAAACCCATCGTCCCGTTTTTATCCACACGGTTTTGCGCGGCACTTCAGAAATGTTCAGAGGAGAGAAGATTAAGAGGAATATAAAATCCCATAAATTACCCGAGTGAGGAGGAGGAAGACGTGCGGGGTCTGGCTGGAAGATCCGAGCCGCCCGTCACAATGATCCACTCCACTGGGTTGTAGAGAGCTGCACCTGGTCTGCTTCCAGTCCGCGCTTTTCTCAGCGAACACGTTTTTGTGTGGAAGGTTTAGAATCGAACGGCGTGTGCAGGAGCAAGAGTGTATGCTCCTGGTAAATAAATTAGCATGTGGGACCACGTACAAGCCGGTCTTATGTGGAGGAGGTATAGAACATAAGGACAGAATGTTGGAATGTTTTGCAATTTGACTCATTTAAAAAATGTCACCGACTCAGTTTTCGTAGCCCATGATCTCCTGTTTTATATAAAGGATAAATACTGTATTTATCCACATATGTACCAGGTTTTGGAAACTCTGAAACTGCAACTCTTATTAAAAATTTTAGTGCTTCACCTCGAAAGATGAAATGAAAAAAGTAGCTTAATTTCCCCCCAAGTTCCTGGCATGTATCCGTAGCATGGAGACCAGTATTTCACTGATCCATCCAGTATTAAGCTCTTTAGTGATTTCACTTCCACCAGATTTTTAGTATAATGGACGTTCACGGGGCCGATTTGAGTCAAAGTAGAAAAACCTATTTTAACTTTGGAAGCTGTTCTGTGTAATGTTTCCCATTTCGTTCATCTGTACTCGCTCGGAAAAGCGTGAAAATGATTGTTGCGGAGGCCTACTGGAGCCGTAATGTGGTCTTTGAATTAGCTCCAGAACCATTCTAGCTCAGGTTTCCATCCTCGGTTGGGTAGTCTTTTATAAATTGCACGGCAACATATTGACGGCCAGGATTAATTCGTGAGCTTTCCAATTCTACTTCCTGTTTGGAAAAGAGTTACTGAAATCCTGCGCAATTCCATTATTGCTACAAAGCTCAATACTGGAGGGATCAGTGAAATTATGGTGTTTATGCTTCAGATAAATGCCAGGAAACTGGGAAACGGGCTTAGTCCAAAATATCAAACTACCATTTTAATTTAGAGAACACAGCCAGTGAAAGGAACCTGCCAACATGGGAATTATCTGTATTTTCAAATGCAATAGAGAAGGAAGCAGCGTGAACACCATTGCTAGCTTGTACTGAAGTATATGGTTGTGAATGATGACGTTGACCCATATCAAACCTTCCTCGCTGGTAGCAGATGGATCACTGTTGCTGCCACAGCTGTTTTCTGCTAAATATCTTAACGCTCCCTGTTGCATCTGCTGCTGAAAACTATTTATTCTTATTATTACTTTTTAATTAACTCCGAGCTCTCCTCCTGTGTCTGCCAGGTGCATTGATAAGCATCTCACACACTTGGAATCGGTACGGTTATACAGTGAGCATGTTGGGAACACTGTTGGGGGAAAGTTCACTAGTTCAAAATTCAGTTCACACATTTTAAGAACTAAGTTTGTGCTTCCAAAAATGAACTCAATCATTTTTTCCACAGTATATTGTCGGTGAGACCCAGAGACATAATTTTATTGTTAGTTTTAACATTGAAACTATTTGTTAAATTCATCTTTGTAGCTAGTTTTTATTTCTTGTCCAACCAGTGTTTAGTATTAAGGCGCCAACCCTCTAAATTCTGACACTTGGTTCCATCCATCCAGTCCACACTAGTAGCAGCTAAAGTTTTTCACCCCACAATGTAGGTTCTCAGAAACATGAGCAAAAACCTGCTGCTTAAATGACATTGATTGTGAAAATAAAAACAGGACAGTAATCCTTAAGGTGCAGTGTGGGTCAGTACTAACTGGTCCTACACTGTGGTGCTGCCTTCACCCATGCTCCTGGCTGGTGCAGTTCCTCAAATGGCCACATGAGGCTGGCTGCAGAAGTGGGAAAATCCCTATACATCCTATTAACATTCCCTAAATATACAATAAAATTGAACAGAAGTGTTTTTTTTTTTAACTCATTTTCCGAAATGTGCAATTCTGCACAATTTAAGGAGTACCAGCTTTGAGTGACATTTGCTAAGCATCCTCATAATCGGCTTGATTCCCTTGTAGCATTTAAAATGCACCGACTGTGCATTTTGATTAAGATGTGGCTTTGTGCTGAGCATCTTTCATTCTCTGACATTTACCCAGTTTACCTTTATACATCACTACTCGCTGTATTAAACAACGGCGATGAAAACATCACCGTCTGTAATTTACACGTCATGCTGTCCGTCTTTAAAACATTAGTGTGCTCATAGTCTTCCTGAAGACGTTTAGCATTCCTGCCAAATCAATCCAAAAAAAACGGAGAAGGTCACATTATATACACATCTCCACCGTCTGTGGACAAGTGGCATCAGATCTGAGCGATGTCCTGTGACTTCTGCTGAAGGGGGTTAGGCTGATAAGGAGCAATAAAACACTCTGGCAGCTGCTGTAAACCTGTAACGGGGAGAAGAATGTGCCCGATTGCCGAGTCCGGTCACATCTCCAGGGTCGGTGCAGAGAGAAAGCAGGAGGAGCGACGCTGAATGGTAGAGTTTCCTCTGGGGGTTGGGGGGGTAATGTGGTTGGTTTGTGTGGAATGATGCATCTGCATTTTTCCTTCCACCAGATGGACGAACGCGTTCGGTTTCATTCAACTGGACCCCGGAGACCCTTTAAAATGTTTAAAACAATACAATCAAGCATTTCTGATGCTGAATTATTGAATGCAATTACATTCTCGCCTCCGTCACTCGATTTGTCAAATCAGTGCAGCAGGTTTAGTCGTTAACCTTATTAGAGAATTTGGGTTCAGAGAAAGGGAAACTGAGTGGGGGGGGGGGCGGATATGACCTCAGTAGAGAAAGGACGTGTCGGCCGTGTCTAACGACAGCAGCGTCACCACAGCGAGTCGAGACCAGACATTAGACACGGCCGCTGGTCCGTGGTCGCACCGCGGCGTCGGGGGGTCACGCTGCGCAGGTTGTCACGGCGTCAGGGTTCCGTTGTTTTAATGTCACGCTTCACGCCGGCCGTGTCGGGGGGAGAGGCTCCAGAAGTGGAGGGTTAAGAGACACCGAGCTGGCATGAGGCCGAGAGAGAGAGAGAGAGACTGAAACACTCACTGCCAAGTGTACACACCTCCATACACACACACACACACACACGCTGCCACGTTGCCAGAGGTTAGTCAGCCGTCTGGCGTGAAGATTCTCACCATTGGAGCAATCCAACTGGCATTAGCGGCCTCCAGCCACGGCGGCGGAGGACAATGAGCATCCTGTCGCAGCAGACTGGCACGGCCAGGATGGAGATTTAAAAATAAATAAATAAATAAATAAAATACAACCTGTCGTGCAGCGTGGAGCCGACTCGATCCCGAGGGGGGGGGGGCGGGGGGTGGAGGTGTTAGAGTATGTTCTATTCTGTGATGGTGTGATCACCGCCGCGCTGATATGCTCTACTCCACCTCTGGCGTTCTGCCCAGGAAAAAAAAAAGATGACATTATACTCGGCGTTGAGGGGAATAGTGAATAGTGGAATTAAGGTCGTCATGCTCCGTGTCTGAGGGAAAGCATCCCCACAGGGTTATAGGATGCGATGGCAGTCATGATATCATGATAAACTCAGTGGAGTTCTGTTAAGACATTTAGTTTTCCATGAAGAGAGACATTAAAACTAATCACAAATCCACTCTATACATTGTTAATGCGGTAAGTGACTGTTCCAGTGTTTTAATTGTCTCTAGAGGCTCGTTTCCAGCAGCCATCACTGGCACTTTGTTTGCTAATTGCATTAGAAGCTAATGGATGATTGGAAAACCTGTGTGCAGTTATGTTACTTAGGTTGTATGTATGTAAATATATATGTGTGTGTATACATACATGCACATGTGTACACACCTACATTTTTTTTCAGAAACTGTCAGGGCGAAGTTGAACAGTGAGAAAATGCCAGCAGGGATATGTTTTGTTGTTACCCTTGTGCTTCCGCGTGTGTGTGTGTGTGTGTGTGTGTGTGTGTGTGTGTGTGTGTGTGTGTGTGCCTCGTAAGCCGGTAGGACCCTCTAGCATGAAATGTGAACTTTTGTTTGTTTCTTGTTTGGCTCCATAAACACACACAGACGCTTGGTCCTGGGGGGGGGGGGGGGGGGGGGGGGGAAGATTGAACAGTCTGTTTTGCTATTGTGTGAATGTCATTTCTAAACCTATAGCACAAGAGCACCGCTTCTTTCTCCGCCCTGCTTCCTCCGTGGCGTGGTGAGGTGGAGGAGAAGCGAGTGCAGCCTGTGGCAGCAGCGAGGAAACCAGCAGCCGCACACGCAGTGGGCGAAGCCATAAATAACACCGGCAAAGCCCTGTCTCCTAGCTACAGTTGTGTCCTTTTACTGCAACTCCTGTCATGCATTTCCCAAACCGAATTTGCAGGATTCTTCACTGTCACCTCTATTTTTAAGTAAAACCAAAACATTGTTATTCAGATGTTGCTCGGTGTCATTCCGCGAGCGGCAAAGTCACCGTAGGGCTGCACTGGCCTCACTCGCACATCCCTGCGTACATATTTATGAAGGCATTCGAATAATGTGATTTTTGTAATGACGAAATATCATTTGTGGAAACGAATAGTGTGGATGCAGTATGGGATTGACTAAGTTTGTTTCTTGTCAGTTCTATAGGTATCAACCAATGCTTTTGCTTTTTGCAGGAGTTTCATTGTGTGTCCACAATGTTTAGACATTTTTATTTGTGAATTATGATTTAGGCCTCAATCATCTAAATGAGTCACTTTGACCCAGAAACACATTTTGATAAAGTGTAAGCAAATCAGTAAAATCACATATACTGTGCATATGATGTAATACAGTATATGATATAGCGCCTAAACATAAAGATGTGGACATTTTAAAATGTATATAGGTAAATTTAACTTAAAAGTCTATCCAATCAATATAACAATTATAATAGGAAATAGATGACGATGAACACATATAATACAGTCTAAAGTTGTGTATTTAAATATAAATATTCTACTGTTTTCTCTCTATACCAAAGAGAAGTGTGTTTTTTCATCTACAAAATGAATGCATGGAATAATTAAGTCATCATGAAGATTATAGGTACATACAGACAGATAAATGACACACGCACACACACGGGGTAGGTTGGATTGTGCAGATAAACCAGAGTTACCCTCACACGTCTTTACTGTCCTGGTTTACAGACGGTGGATGTTATCATGTGTTATCCGTCTTCCTCCTCATTTCCTTCCCTTCACTTTTGCCATCGTGATCATGGTTTCTGTCAGGTCAGAGCTCCTCTGCGTTCCTGCTCCCTCCCTGTACCGCGTTATAATCCAAAATAAACTCTATCGAGTCGTCGTCAGATCTACCACATGCAACTGGAATTTAATAAAAGTTGCTCTGTGTTTTCAGCCGTGGGGAAAAAAAAAAAACTCTGCAACTGCACTTAATTTAATATCTTTTAAACTATACTTATTGTTAGACTTTTAGTTTTGATATTCTATTGAAGCAGTGACTTTATTTACTCAGAAAAAGACTTATTTTACTAGTGCTTCCCACATAAAGCACTTGTAATAATAAAAAAAAACTTAATATAATATATATAATTCAGAACAGCTCGACGAATGACGTCTCTGCTTTCTACGTCGCCAAAAGCAGAAAAACTTTTCCAATCAAGTCGATTGGTAAAAGACAAAAGAAATCAAGCAGTGAAAGGAAATGAGTTTTATTTTGAAATGATTCACAAAACTATCATTGTGTGGACTCCTCTTTTGTACTATTTCTCACATTTGCTAAATAGTGAAAGAGGAGTTGGTGACTCATGAGGATGCACCGCGTGGTGAAGTAGCGACACTTTTCCCCTGGAGACGATGCACTACTTTCTGATGCACAAGTCGTGGTACTTTTTGCTGAGGAAGGTGGCGATACACAGGAACACAGCGGAGAACAGAACCCCATGGCCTTGGTTAACAACCTCAGTGAACCTGGAACATTTCCAGTTCCCGCTGGCTCGGGCTCAAAAACCTGACAAGCAAGGAGAACGCTCCCTCACCACCACCACCCCCCATGGGCCCTCGGTCTGAACGAGGACTGACGCCATTTCAGCCCATTAAATAGAAGGAGGGGCCGTAGATGTCACTGCTGCCAGCCAATTGTAATGTTGTTTGAGTCCGTGACAAGGTCATGGAGGCACAGCCAAAGTGATGAGAGAATAAAGTGCTGCAACAAAGACCATTTTGAAAATGCATTAATCAATCGATTATTGTAATGATTAATCGCTTAGTGGTTTGGTTCATACGTCAATCACTTTCCTAACTTTCCCGAACAAAGAGTCTAGCAAAGATAATCAGTTTAATAATATTATATGAGAATAAGAATGGCGACTAATCATTGGAGCTCTAATCTCGAAACTTGAGTTGCGTACAGTACGTGACTTTTTATTGTGAAAGAGTTTCCAAACAAGGGGATCTGTCAACATTTCTAGGTCTTTTCTTAGCTATTCGTTTAGCCGTTTTCTCCTTATATTGTATTCGAGGCTGCCGCCCTGATGGATTACATGTGTTAAGAGCACTTACACTTCTCCTCCACCAGGGAGGACGAGGCATCTGGACTTGGTCACTTAGTCAATATTTACACGCACTGACAGTGAATCCAACATGTTTATACTCATTAGAATATTACATTCATATGCCATTAACTTGTAACCTGTGGTTAATTAATTTGCTGCAGTGACAGCAGAAAAAGGTTCGGGGAAAGTGTTTGCTCAGGGTTTTCGGTTTATTGACATTGTGAATTACTTTCTTCTTAGTTTTATGCTCGTGAGGATTGCTTGAAAGTCTCCGGCTGCCAGTCGCTGGTGTTTTGCAGGCCTTGCACATTTCGCAGACGCTCCGTTTGCATAATTTCTTTACTAAAGAGAGCACTTTGGCAGATAATGTTGTCATGGGGGAAGCACAGATACTGAATCATTTTTTTAGTAACATGATTTTTCTTTAGGTATTCATTTGTTTTTTCAATTCTGTTTTCGGGGAAGTGTTTGAGAATGGGAACGTGCTTGGGGTTGTGGGAACAGGCAGGCAGGTCAGGCATAATTGCATTTAATGTCTGTGTGAGCTGTGTCCTTTTTTTCTGACTTGCCTGTTCTATTTACGACCTTTAATAATAGTAAAAAAAAAGGAAATTAGTAATGTCTTAATACCTGGGTGCAGTCGAACCATTACATCCACTCAATGAAATCCCCCCCCCCCCCAATGGTTTGACCAATATTGGGAGGAAGGCTGTTAAAATTTATAAACCAAAATTTATCGTCTGCAGCCCCCTCCCAAAAAAAAATGAAAAGACACCAAGTTTAAAAACCCCTTTTACGGGCGACGTGTCAGACGTGACCTTTTTACATTTACATAAAAATGGCCGGCCCCGCCCGCCGCCTGGTGCCTGTTGCTCCTGTGCAGCCACCGCAGTGTGAAACGCCGCCACGCTTGGCTCCGTCTCTTCAGGTTTGATGGCGCTTCATAATCGCCAGCTCCCTCGGATACGAGCTGGGCCGCGAGCCACGCGATGGTAATCAGCGGAGGAGAAGCCAGCTGCGCGAGGGTGTGAAGGACGGAGAGGGACGCCATTATGCGAGGAGCGTGCATTATGTTCATAATGAACAACGGCACAAATGGTTTTCATCATTTAATGAGACGTCGGTGTAAGTTTTGCATTCATGGGATGCCAGTTAGTATTAATTATGCTGCAATTGTACATTAAAGGCACAATGTTTAGTGTCTGGTGCCATCTAGTGGTCAGGTTGTGGATTGCAGCAGACTGTAACATGGCAATGCAACATGTTTAGAGTTGGAGACAGCCCAATCTAAGACAATAAAAACTTAATTTTTGCCATAAATGCACACTAAATCATACAAATAAAGACGTAGGATATTGCTGTTTTTATTATTTAGGTTACATGCCAACACGATGTCAACTTCACCTCAGAAACTGCTGCTACAAGGACGGTTTCTAGTGCTGACACACTTGTCAACCCTCTGCAATTTTAATCATGACCAGACACAGTGATGTGGGGAAGCATCTGTCTGCTTCACTTTCTGCAAGTGGTGAACGAGAAAATACGGATACATCTGTTCCTACCAGTGCTGCTTGTACGAGGCCTTTTTGTTTTATGTTGTAATGATACGATAGATAATCATTCCACTACATTTTTATTCGTTCATTATCTCCTCCAAGGAGGTTGTGTTTTATATTTTTGAGGTATTTTACTAAAAAACAACCATGAACAGTAGGTAAAACTGTTCGCTTGTTGCATACGATGTGCGTGACGCTCACCAGCATCCGCCATTGTTTTCACCCCCGAAATCCATGTTAATATTGCGATCTGCCGGCGTGACTGTGATCGGGGCCCAGCGAGCCGCATAATGACTTCCTGCCGGGAGAGCTGGCAGGTTACAGGGATGATTAAGAGCGCTGCCTGCACGCCGGATATATGAAGAAGGTGAAGATGGAATAATGAGATGCAGCGAGCGGCGTAGGAATGAGTCTCATTCCCATAAAACCTCGGAGAACTACTCGACGGGGCCAAAGTCACGGAGAAACCGAAAGATCGTGAATCTCTCTCTTTTAATTAATTGAATTTGTGGGAACATTGAAGTGAAAACTGTTCAGCGTGGAAGCACGCAAAC
This sequence comes from Eupleurogrammus muticus, assembly GCA_036785175.1. Classification (NCBI taxonomy): domain Eukaryota; kingdom Metazoa; phylum Chordata; class Actinopteri; order Scombriformes; family Trichiuridae; genus Eupleurogrammus; species Eupleurogrammus muticus. Next base: position 1,062,262 of record JAYKQN010000009.1, on the reverse strand, counting down.
GGTCACGTCGCATTGTGTGATTGCCAGGGACTGTGATGTTGAAGAGTAAAAAAACAAAATACAGCGAGAAGTAAATTAAAGGATTCAATTGTTATCATATTGATAATGCATCTAGTAATATTTTATTGCATGAAAGTGAATAGAGCGGTTAAACTTATCTGCTTCTGCAGTGATGAGCTCCAGTCATGATAGTTATTGATAGAGTGAGTACAAACAGCTGTTGTTGCTGGCGCCATCTTCTACTGGCTGGGCGCCACTGGATGGAGTCCAAAAAGCAAATATCACCCAAAAGATGGTGTTTTACAGAAAAAAAACAACATAATATGCAGTAGTACGTGATCTTTTAGATCCATCCATCATCCTTGATACTACAGCTGAGGTTGCATGTACATTAACAGCAAAGTAGTGTGAAGAAAAGTGGTGAGAGGAAATTAGAAATACAGAAGTTTAAATCAACGTTTAGCCCTCTAATTAACTGCTGTGTCTGTGACATGACTCGAGGCAAATCCAATTGGGGAGGTGAGCCAAAAATGTAATGCATGAGCTGTAACTTCCTTTGTTATTCCTGTGCAGCACCGATGAATTACACTTAGCTTTTCAGCCCAGCCATTTCAAAGTGATTATAGCGTTTCTTTAATTCATGCGGATGAATCAAAGCACATGAGAAACGGTCCATATTTTTATAGAAGCACTAAGAGAGAAATTCAACACGGGGGGGGGAATAAAAAATGAAAGGTGTAATGAAAGTATTTTGTCACTTGTGTCACTATTTCCTGGGTTTATGGACTGAAATTTGTCACATCATCTCTCGTGTGCACTTCACCAATTACACGTGTGGAATTCACATATTCCCTCTCACTTTTTTTGCCTGTCAACAGCGTTTTTCTGTAATAGGACAGTTATATGGTGGACTATCTCAACGGCAGTGACCGTTGAGGAGTTTAATGCTTTGAAATTCCACAAAAATATGAACCAATTTGCATGCACATTAAATAAACATAAAGAGCATCTGCAGGATTTTCATCCTTTACACAGCGAGCGCATTAATTCACTGTGTCTGCAGCGATCCCGCCTGTCTGACTGACTTCAGGACGGATCGTTGTGGTGTTCCACTCCGCATCGAGCTAAAGAGGAGATGGTTTCGCCGTGTTTAAAAAGTCACAAGTGGCTCGTTCTTTTAAGGCTGTCAGAGCGTCTTGTATGCAACCGTTTCCCCCACACTGATGCTTCATTTGCTCTGCTGTGATGCAATTTGTCTGCTCACAGCATCGGCTGTCAGTCAAACGACACAGAGGCTAACTGTGTTTGAGTCTGGTGAACACACACACACACACACACACACACACACACACACACACACACACGGAGAGAGCAGCATCCTGCTGTTTCTGATTACTTCAGTACAGCTGAGTCAGTTTCAGAGCTGTCATGATAAAGACTCTGCTCTTCTGGACAAGCTGTGTGTGTGTGTGTGTGTGTGTGTGTGTGTGTGTGTGTGTGTGTGTGTGTGTGTGTGTGTGTGTGTGTGTGTGTGTGTGTGTGTGTGTGTGTGTGTGTGTGTGTGTGTGTGTGTGTGTGGTTGTGTGTGTGTGTGTGTGTGTGTGTGTCTGAGAGGAAAGAAAATTGCATTATGAGACCAAATTATGTACTTGCATGTAATACCTTGGAGCATGTTATCACTTTATTTTGACAGGAAAGTGTAGGAGGCTAATGTATACACTAATAGCATTAGATATATTATATGCAATTATTTATTTATATTCTAGGATTTTGGAAAAAAATAATTGAAATCGATCAGAATTGCTGGCTTTTCTATATGTATGCATTTTGTGTATTGATGGAGTTGCAGATTTGATAGTAAAAGTGAAGGGATCAGAGTGTTGGTATCATACATGCTCATCAACTGTTAATTAATGCAATTATTGCTATTGTTTCCTATAAATGTCTCCCGTTTTATATATAAAAAAAAAAAGGTCCATTTCTACACACATTTTCTGGTGGTACGACTCTTTCAGAGTTGCCGTCCTCCAATGCTTCGCCTGACAAATGACAAAATGTAATATAAGAAAATAAATGGTGGCTGCTGGCAATTCAGATGCTGGAAAAAGAAAGTAAAACATCCAAAGAAATGAACAAAATCGTTTTCTTCTATAAGAACTTGTCCTGTGCAATCATTTTTTTTTTTTTCCTGCAATCACATTTAAATTCATTTTTGCATCAGATGGGAACACGGATTGAAGTGTCCTGCATCTCATTGTCAGACTGGGGTCCAGCGGTAATGTAGTGACGCCATATCATAGGATCACATCTTCCCACCTGCCTGCGAGAACAGACACTAAAAAAATGGTATTTGAAGCAACTTCTGCTTGTCACCTTAAGGTCTGTGCTTCTTTATTTTATTTTTTTTTAACTTGAGTTAGTCAAACTCTAACGTGGCTGCAGGTGTCTTTTTCCCTTCAGTCCTCGCGTCCACCGAAAAACCTTCAAATAGATTTCGAAGGACAACCACTTGTATGGACTCGTGAGATTTAAAATAAAAAAACGGGTTTTTCTGCAGTTGTATACCGACACTCTTTCTAGTCGGAGAACCTAGATTTATTAACACTGACGTGCTGTATTTGAAGTTTGGAATATCTCGTATAGCGAGAGGCTACTTCTATGCAAATGTCTCTTTATGTAGGCCAGTGCCCTGCAGTCCTCCCTCTAAATGAAGGCCACGTCCTCCCATGGACGTGACCTCTGTGACCCCATGAAGTCGGTGTTTGTTCTCCTGGTCAGCCAGAGGGAGTGTCTATCCCCCCACCCCCCTCCCTGGGTGTCCAGTTGGGTTGGATGTGTCCTCTCACATCTTCCCGTGCCGTCCCCCTCCCTCTTGGCTCGTCTTCTGTCGGAGCCAGAGGGCTGGAGCTGCTCTCTGGTGTCCTGTCAGTGGTTGGACCAGCAAACACACACACACACACACACACACACACCTAACCTTCAGCTTCCATCCTTCCAAACCGGGACAAAAACTTCTCGTCTCCTTCAAGTCCTTGTCCAGCTGTCTGCTTTCAACGGATGTGCAGAGCTTTAATAATTTAATGATCCGTGACGGCGGTTTTGACACTTGAAGGAGTTTATTCAGCCTCTCTGGGTTTTTGTGTGCGCTATAGCGGTTTCTGCAGAGGTGATCAGCAATCAAGCACCTGACCCGCTCAAATTAGAACAGAGGAAATAAAACCAGGCACCAGGCCAAATTAAATAAATAAATAGATAAATAGACAAATATTAAATCCAGCTCTGCTGCAGCGCTCTGTGATCGCTTTTATTTGTGATCTGACGCATTATTGTTCACGAATGGAGGCGACAAGACGGCTTTGTCTCCATGCAAACCGTGAGATAATTGAAATGTATTTTAAAACATGGTGTTTGATTCATTCTTGCTGGTGTTTGTTCTTCTGAGGACTCTGAATGGATCAAACAGCAGGTCTGGTATCGGCTAGTATTAACAATTATGGTCATTTGTGGATGTCTGCCAAATGAGTTTAATGAATTGAGGTATTAGTCTATTAAATACCAACAATCATTATTCGTTACCATCATGATCTGTGAGTTTAGATAAAACCTGTGGCTCATTTAAACTCAGCTGGTGTCCCCCGGTCCCCGAAGACTTCATTCCTATTCTACTGAATCGTCTGTTATCGCTCTCATCTCATACTACGGCGATATATCAAACTCTGAATAGATCCTTCATCTACTAGCCAGTAATCGTTAGATTAGATGTCCCGTCTTAACCGACAGTCATATCTTTTCAATTCAAGAAAGCCCATCTGCGGCTTAAATGGCATCTCAGCTGCACTTAACACACACTCGTCTGCTATTATGTGAAGCAATCAGTGCCTTCTTAGTCCTAGAAGAGGTAACCCCCCCCCCAACCCCCCGTCAGTAGCATGTTGTAATAGAAATATTTAGCCCTCCTCTCCCCTCTTCTACATATCATGTACATTTATATGTGTATATGTGTATGTATTTATATATATAAATGTGTATGTATATATGTGTGTGTGTGTGTGTGTGTGTATATGTATATGTATATGAATGTGTATATGAATGTGTGTGTGTGTATATATATATATATATATATATATATATATATATATATATATATATATATATATATATATATATATATATATATATATATATATATATATATATATATATATATATATATATATATATATATATATATATATATATATATATATATATATATATATATATATATATATATATATATATATATATATATATATATATAGAGAGAGAGAGAGAGAAATATGTGTATATGTGTCTGTGTGTATATATGTATATATGTTTTTTATATATATATGTGTGTGTATATATGTGTCTGTGTGTATATATGTATATATGTTTTTTATATATATATGTGTGTGTGTGTGTGTGTGTGTGTGTGTATATATATATGTATATATGTTTTATATATATATGTGTGTGTGTGTGTATATATGTATATATGTTTTATATATATATGTGTGTGTGTGTGTGTGTGTGTGTGTGTATATATGTATATATGTTTTATATATATATGTGTGTGTGTGTGTGTGTATATATGTGTATATGTTTATATATATATATATATATATATATATAAACTATAAGTGTGTGTGTCTGTATGTGTAACCAAGTGAACATCTTTCTCATATCATAAAAATTACTTTACTAAAACTCTACTAAAATTACTTTTTTTTTTTTCATGAAAACCATAAGAGTGAGTTTCAGTTTCTTCTACTTTACGACTGAATTGATGAGCAGTTTGAGCTTTGGGTTCTCTCAGAACTCCCGTATGTCCTGATCCAGGCTCTGTTTGTATCCGTATGGAAAAACCCACTTTTTCTCGGAAAGCATCAAGAAGACGAGGTCAATTCAAAGTGAATGATGGAGGACGCCACCGGTGTCTTGTTACCACAAAGAGCCGATGCAGACGCTTGTGTTGAGTTATTTTAGACGTGGAGGCACTATGAGACAGTTTGAAGGGGCTTTCCATTTCACCTGCATAGCTGGACAGATGTTACACAGCAGGATAATGATCTGATAATTTGTCTTTTAATTCGTCTTATGGATCAGAAAGACAACTCTGCAGTGATTTCCATCATCGCTCTGCCACACCCACAACCTGTTCCCCTGCTCTCTGCTCCGATTTCCACGTGACAACAGAATCTGTGAAATAACAAGACGCTCTGCCTGTGCTTAATTTTTTTTCCACAATACATTAGGAGGGAGTATTGCAGTCGTTTGGTTCCACATTTCCAGCCCGACGTGCGGTCTGTCATTTTCTCAACTCATCATCTGCTCTTGTGATGTTGTAACGATTATAATTTTATCCCCAGCAGCATAATGTGTCCGTAACACTCGCTCTGTGACCCCCTGCGGTTTAAAAAAACACATGTTATACATACAAGTAAACACATCATACATCGCCATGGCAACTCTGCTTCTATTCACACGTGAATAAGAACATTAGAGAATCAATAGAGATACAGCACACACTTCTGCATTTCTATTCCCACAACAATGCAGGCCTTTTGAAGACTCAAACGTTTGTCCTTAGGGAAACTATTATACGATTTTTTTTTTTCTTTGCCCATTGATCTAGATGAAACTTTATTTATTTTTTTTGTCTGAAACACGCGATTAACTGATTTGTCTTTGATTTGTATGAGACTAACCTCTCTCTCATGATCATTAACCATTAGTAAGTAGTAATTTCATGGCAGGTTATGTTTAAATACCATTTAATGACACCTGGTGTATTTGACCTCAATAGTTAGGTTCATTTTAATTTAGTTTTAACTAGAAAAGCACTTTGGGAGAGTAGACCTCTGCCAAGCCTATTGTGACCCAATGTTGTCCTAAACATTAGTTTTCAGTAAAATTTGATTATAGATAAACTCAAAATACTTGCATATCGCCTTTTAATGTCGATGCTAGTTTGAAAGTCCATTTACCCCAGTGTCGCCAAACGACAAAAAAAATGTTTTTTTCTTTTTTTCTGGATCATTACCGCTCATTATCGGTTTATGGTACCATTTCCAACACTTACTGAAAATTCCATGAATATCCTGCCAAAAATTTATCAGGTATTTTGCCAAAAAAATTGGAAAATGCCTGCAAAAACATAACCTCCTTGGCAGAGATAATGCTGCAGGGTTTCCTGGGTGAAATTGCAATCCATGCATATACAATTTTATATATAGGTATATATATATATATATTTTTATATAGATATATAGCTTCATTTAGGCGAATTGAAACTTGTCTATTATTAGTGTTGCTGGCATAGAGTGTAAAGACAAATCATGGCACCTGTTTAAAGGTCTATCGCAATAGTGCCAAACACGAAATTCAAAGTACTCCAGAAACCATTTCTTTTGGATCATTACCAAAATCTAATCATCTGTTCCTGGTACCATTCTGAACATTTGATGAAAATTTTACGAAAATCCGACTGGGCATTTTTGAGATATTTTGCTAACAACCAACCCAGCAAAAACATAACCTCCTTGGCAGAGGTAATGATCAAAAATAAGATGTAATGTTGAAGAAAGAGATGTGATAAACCAGTATAATGAGCTTTGTCCACTGAAATCAATTTTGACTTGAGTGTAAAGACAAATCATGGCACCTGTTTAAAGGTCCATTTACTGCAATGTTATTAAGCAACAAAAAATTGAAGGTACTGCAGAAACCAGAATTTCTTTTGGATCATTACCAAAATGTAAACATCTGTTCCTGGTACCATTCCCAACATTTGATGAAAATTTTACGAAAATCCGACTGGACATTTTTGATATATTTTTCTAACAACCAAACTGGCATGCAACAAAACCAACCAACATACCCTCCTTAGCAGAGGTAATGATCCAAAAAAAGGGGTGTAATTTTGAAGAAAGAGATGTGATAAACCAGTATAATGAGCTTCATCCACTAAAATCAATTTTGACTTGCAACCATACTAAAGTCCCAGGCATAAGTTTCTTTTAGACAAACCTGGATAAAATTGCAATCCATGCATATATAATCAATCCATCAATCTGAGAAACTCTTCTTGTGCCTATCGGTACTGGTGTCTCTGGTACCTTCTTCCTGACCGCAGCAGACTCTTCGCTATAGATTCTTACGGGTTAATTGTCAAAAGTAAATGTGCAGATGACAGGCTAAATAGTTTATATCTAACCCAAGCATGGAAAGTCTTTTAGGTGTAGTGAAAGTTCTATTAGCGTTGCTGGTGTAAAGACAAATCATGGCATCTTTAAAGTCCCATTTACCGCAATGTTACCAAGCAATTAAAAATTCAAGGTATTCCAGAAACCAGAATTTCTTTCGGATCACTATCAAAATTTAAAACTCTGTTCCTGGTACTATTACCAACATTTGATTAAAATTTGATGAAAATCCGACAGGAAAGTTTTGGTATTTTTTGCTAATAATCAGACGGACAAACAAACGCTGGCACAAACATAACCACCTTGGTAATAATCAGAAATAAGATGTAATGTTGAAGAAAGAGACATATCAGTATAATGAGCTTTGTCCACTAAAATTAATTTTGTCTTCAACCATACACCAGTTTCTTTTACACACTCCTTTTGCTGCAGAGTATCCTGGGTAAAATGCGATCTGTGCATTACTTATTCAACCCTGAGCCTATCGGTACTGACCCGGTGTGTCTGGTACCTTCTTCCTGAACACAAACTCAATGATATTCCTTCAAACAGTTCTTAAGACGCACACTTCTGCACAAGCCGATGCACCGCTGTCATTTCTATTTGTGGGACGTGGGCGCTGGGCATAAAATTGACACCGTTGTTGGCGGAGTGATTACGGCGGCGTTTCAGGCGCTTTGACTGTTTTTAGCGCCGTCTAAACGGGGGCCCCCCCCCCCCACGTGTGCAGCCGCGGTGTGGATTGAGACGGATTTCTGACAGCTCCAGACAGGGTGTGGGAGCATGTGCCAGGGAAATGTGGCTGAATGACGGAACGCTGCAGAGACTCGAAAGAAAAAGAATCAGCAGGACAGCTTCTTATTTATTTATTTTTTATTTATTCCCCCGTTTTTTTTTTTCTGCTGCTGGATGAAGCGGCACAAGCAGAAATGGAGCTGCAGTATGTGTAAAAGGTTGAACTGGGATGAGTGTTACAAAGACAATATAGGACACATTGGGGAGTTGGTTTACAGCTCGATAAGCCCAAGGTGTCCTGTCGTTTCTTTTTCATACAGGACACGACGCAGAACCGCTCACAGACGCATTTAATAACTTACAACTCTCGTGAAAGGATGTCATTACAGTGACATGCACGCACACTTGACTCCGTCATTATCAGGGTTTTTTTCTTTTATCCTGACAGAGTGCAGTAATGGCTAAATGGCCTGTAGATTGTCAATCATCTAATTCTTTCACATAAACGCTTGATTCATAAGACCGATGTTAGCTCTGTATCTTGGTCTTCCATTGATCATCATATTATATTGGGGAGATTTTAATATTAGTTCATAATGTTTTAATTGACTATCATAATACGCTCTTACTGCAAAGTAAACTCTTTTTAATTCCATGTTTGTAGAGGTTTCGGCTTAATGTAATTATATGGATCACAAAATCCCAACTCACAACTTAGTAGGTAGCACTTTTTTCTTTTTTACTAATGAGCGTGTGTGGATTTTGGACTTTTTTCTGGTGAACGCCTGTTTCTGATGGACCAGTACTCCCTGTTATCTACTTCCTGCCTGTACGTCTTTATCCTCCTCTCTGTGTTGTAAAGCCCTGCTCGAGGTTTGAGCGTCACAGTGTAAAGTCTGGGTCTGAATCTCTGTTTGACTTCATTAAACTGTCAAGATGTCTCTGTCTGTGTGTGTGTGTGTGTGTGTGTGTGTGTGTGTGTGTGTGTGTGTGTGTGTGTGTGTGTGTGTGTGTGCGTGTGTCGGGCAACTCGAAGACTTCCAGGGTCTGAATGTTGCAGCTTGTGAAAGAGAGGAAACTCAGTGCGATTTTGTCCATTTTCTTTCGTTCCGCGCTATAGTAGATTCACGATTTCCTGAAATCTGAAACTGTTATTAGAACAGTGGCAAAGAGAAGTCATATTGTGGTATTTCTTTGTGTGTGTGTGTGTGTGTGAACGGAAAATAATTGACCTTTTTATTCAGCTTTAAACTCGATAGAACAGCACAGCTCTGACTGGTGTCTGGCATGCCTCAGTTTATGTGGATTGAGACTAAATTATCTTTCATCTGTAATTCTAGCAAAGATGTTCAGATTAAAATGATGCATTTCCCTACAACGGATGAGCTGAAACATTCATGGTCCATCTGAAAGCAAATTTAAAAAAAAAAGCTTGTGTGTCTTCTTTGAATTGCTGAATCATGGGAAACCAGGAGTTGCATTTTCTTCTCCATGAGAATGCATTGTAAAGATGATTATCCGTGTATTTTTTCCTCCTTAAAGCCGACGAATCTACTCCTTTTTTTTTATATCTCTGTTGTCGTTCCAGACGGCTGAACACCAAGACCCACTTAATCTGACAGTTCTGCTCTTTCTACCTATCGATCTCCTCCTCTCGCTGATTCATGAGTCGACGCTTCGGATCATGGCTGTATGGTTACGGCAGCGCCGTAATGGAAAAGCAGTGAGCTGAAACGTATTGTTCCAGTTCTGATGAGTCATGACTCTCCCTCCGACCTCGTCCGTTGGCGATTACATTTTCATACCGCTAAATTGCAGCAAGCAGATATGATTTTAAAGGGAATGCAAGGCGGAGAGCGACCGTATGATAAAACATGCTTGCAGAAACACGTTTTTATGCATACTTGAAGAGCAAAAGAAAAGTTAGCAAACTTGTAGAAAAAATTAAACATCAGTGGTGTGGTCTTTAGGAAAAACATAAATTAAAAGTGGTTTACTACAGGGTCACATGTCCTGGCCATTCTAAGGGATGGTTGGAGCAGCGCAGAGAGATTTTAGACTGGAGCGTAAATACTCAGTTGATTTAGTTTATACTGACAATAATCACACTTAAAACTGAAAAAATAATAAAATAAAAAATAAGAAATCTTCACAGTCGCTCTGTAAATCTGCAATTACTTTTCTGGTGCTTCATACTTTTACACATTTCAATTTATTAACATTATTATAATACTCACATTCATATTTAATACTTAAATAATCACACTCAAACATTAATTAGTGACACGTAATAACAGAAGGAAGAAAAATAAAATGGACAATCGTCACAGCTGCTCTGTAAACCAAAAATGATTTTTCTGGTTTTACCAATGCTTTTGAATTTAATATCCTATTACTATAATATGTGCATTCACATTTAATACAGTCACTTTGTGGTCTACTCCAATAACATAAAATTAATAAAAAAGATAATGACAGATGTTTGTATTTCAACAAGAAAAAAGAAACCTGAGTTTGCAAGGTGCACATGAACGCACCACGAAGTCTCCCAGGCTTTGCCCCTAAGCTGTGTCACTTTAAAATGTACGAGCGGCACCTGAAAGCAACATGTAGACCCAGCGTTTTACAGTCAAACCTTCACAAAGATCCACCAACCTTTCAATGACGAAGTGGTGCCATAGTGCTATGTTGTTCATTCAGACCAAAATGGATCAAAATGGTTTAGTCCACCAATAGACAAGAATGAATGAGTAGAGGCCAGATGCATCAATTCAGATGGTGAATGAAACAACCGGTCATCAGATAATCTGATCTGATTGTAGCTTAAAACCCCTGTTTTGCTTGTTAACGTTTAAATATGCTTTAATTTGTATTTTACGCGCATTACTGATATTAAGGGTGTCGAATTTTGGTGTTACACCTCCTGCCTGTGCCACTGATTATGGTAAATTCTACCAGATGAGACGGAGGCCTGTTCTACATTTCTTTTCGAGGTGAAAGATGAGCAAGGGCAGTGTTGTGTTGTGCTATAATCAGCCATAAAACTGAATTTTTTGATGACATACTTTTGTGTATGTGTATATAATACATTTTTTTGCGTCTGTGGCAAGTTGTGTATTAAACAGCTAATTAAACATATGTAGGCAGTGTGATGTATTTGATTTCCTGGCTGACTAAACGATAATAGTTTATAAGAACACAATAATATGTTCACTGTTGAGTATTATTTCATGGGTTGTAGGTTGTTTCAGAGGCTTGCTGTGCTGCTTTCATACAGAGGTCAGAGGTAACTATGAATTGATCTTTAGTGTTCTCCCTATGCGCTGGTGGGAGGGGTGAGGATCAGTTTCCATGTTTCTATCCCTGTAAAGCTCACACACAAATGTGCACATATGAGCTGCCTTGAAGCAACAAAGCAGCAGAAAGAGCACATAAGACGGCAGAGTTCAGTTTCATCCTCAGACTACATGTTTGAATCTACAGTATGAGGCGTTGCAGCGTGACTATAATATGATATAAGTGAACCGGGTCAAGAGTTATTTATTTCTTCTCAGTTATGTACACAGGGTTTGGGGGCACAATTGTTAAAAATGCATTATAAAGTGCCATCTTAGCAGCTAAAACATGTGCTAAAGTGCCCGCTAGGAGCCTTAAATGTGTGCTAAAGTGCCCGCTAGTAGCCTTAAATGTGTGCTAAAGTGCCCGCTAGAGGCCTAAACGTGTGCTAAAGTGCCCGCTAGTGGCCTAAAACGTGTGTTAAAGTGCCTTCTGGCAGCTTAAATGGTGCTAAAGTGCCCGCTAGAGGCCTAAACGTGTGCTAAAGTGCCGGCTAGTAGCTAAAACACATGTTAAAGCGTCCATTTGAATAACATCTGTAAAGTGCCCTCTTCATAATCACCTCTGAGGTTGAACTCATTGGATCTAACAAATTGAGAACTTTTACTTAACTTTGTCTTGTAACATCGGTCGACCTGATGCACATGAACAATCTGGCTGCACTGGAAGAAAAAACAAAAAACTACCTAAACCAGTAGCAAAGCAAAGCTGCATGAATTCCTCACAGTAGAGGAAAAAATGGCGGCATAATAAGTAAAGTATTTTACTGCACTCTTTCTGCAACGCTGACCAGGAAAACCAGATAACTCTGCACATAATTCAGTAAACTTATTTCTGATATTTGTACAAAAGCTTCTCCGGCTTCACATTCACAGAAAACCTCATTAATCCACCTTGAATTACTAAAGCAGTGTCTGTGATTCATTACAAAGCGTACACATATAGAATAGGACTTGCAGATTTACGCCGTAAGTGCTATTCTGTGCCGCTAAATACCTGCGTCTGGCAGCGAAATGCATTTGTGAAGCCGTGTGCTGATTTGTTCCCGTGCTCAAGCTGCCATTTGCCCCAATTAGGTGATTTACAGTCCTGTTTGTACAGTTTAAGAGCGTCAGAGCTGCAGGTCTGAGGCGGTGGTATGGCGTGACTGTGCCTGAGGTAAGCGTTTTAATCACTCAGACGGATCTGACATGAATAAAATATGAAAACGTGCTGCACGTACGTCGAGGCGGGAACTCGTTTGCATCTCTGCTGTCTGACCGACGGTAAAACCCGACGTGAGGCCGACATGACTTGATGGGAGTTGTTTCATGCTACGGGTCTTGAGAGTCCTCAGCGCTAACCTGTGTGTGTGTGTGTTTGTGTGTGTGTGTGTCCACGAACACAACATAAAATGAAATTCTTCTCATCAGAGTCTAAAGTACAAATGGAATCCGGTGCTGAATATATTAGCGTAAATTTGCCGCTGTTATAAGTGCTTGTGTGTTGAGGCTCCACAGATAAAAAAAAAAATTAATAAAAGAAAAAAGAAATTGGCAGATAAAAACATTAAAATGAAAGAATGACAAAATGGAAATTACAGCGGAATGGGATGTGAGTGCTAAAATATATCTCTGAACGCTTTGTGTGATTTTATTGAAACACTATTGGGGGAAAAAAAACATAAAAAGATGCTGCTGTGCTTTTGAAATGTGACAAAAACCTGTTATTTGTCAGTTCCTGCTACTAAACCACAGTATTTTTAGTTTTTAAAAAAGGTATTTGCCAAATAGCAGTGATGTTGAATTAGCAGAGAGTTTAATAAAGGTAATTGGAGAAACAAAGACTCTTTATATTGGATAGTATATTTAGATGAATATGCAGGAGTACTTTATTGGAGAGGTTTGTGGAACCAGTGTCTCTTGCATGTTTTTTTTTATCTCTGGTTAATGAAATGAGCTTCAAAGTTATCTTTATTGTTCCTATTGAGGAACTCATGTGTAGCCAGGAACATAAAAATAGACATAAAATATAATTAAGAACAGCAGCACAGAATGGACGGAGAATTCTACTGAAACATCTGCAAATTGGATTGATGCAGTAGAGGACTGCAGCTGGTTGAAGGAGCAATTTATTCTAACATGATGAGACCTCTAAAAAGAAAATCCAGTATCCAAATAAATGTAAAAAAAAAAGCACAGTCGTACCATTGACGTCTTTAGTTAGCTCAGGTAGATGCAGTTTGCTTACAGATGCAAACAGAATAAAATGTATAAATTATACAATTTGTACAATATAATATAGAATAGAATAAATAGCTGCACCATATATGTATGTGTGTGTGTATATGTGTATATAATTTGTGTGTGTGTGTGTGTATACATATATGTGTATGTATGTGTGTATATGTGTATGTATGTGTGTATATGTGTATGTGTGTATATGTATATATATATATGTGTATATATATATGTATATATATATATATATGTGTGTGTATATGTATGTATATATATATATGTGTATATGTATATATATATATATGTATGTGTATATGTATATGTATATATATATGTGTATATGTATATATATATATATATATGTATATATGTGTATATGTATATATGTGTATATGTATACACATATCACACTGCTGCATTTTTACTTTATCATCCTGAAGGGATAAAAGCTCATGGAGGAGCTCTTGTTTGTTAATAATTAGAGGTCAATGCTACGGCCTGGATCATTTGATGCTTCTTGTTTGCTCTTTTTTAAAATTTCTATTCTTTGCAACAGGGGCTGCCGTCACAGTGGCATGTTTCTGTAAACCTGCCGTGTTCTGTTGCCGTAGAGATCATGTGGTGATAAAGTGATGAAAAATGCTTCTCGGCTGTTCACCTCCACCTCCTCCTCCACGCGCACAAGAAGTGACACTTATGAGGAAGGTCGTCTGAAGTGGGGAAAATAAAACCAGACGGGAGACAACAGTGGGCTCAGTGTCGAGCAGCTTCTTCCTGCAGGTGCTTTGTGCACGGTCTGAATTACGTCTTTTAAGACGAGGCCAGAGATTTGACATGTGAATGCAGCTTCCAGCTGGTGTGTTCCACATCTGAAAAGTAATGTGAGTGTGTGTCTGTGTTTCTCCAAGTCCAATGAATCCTTTTCAGCAAATCGTGAACAAAGCAAAAGAGATTTAAAAAAAGAAAACACTCTATTGGTAATGAATAGCTTCATCTGCCACAAAGCGATGTCTTTCTTTCCTGGAATCCAATCCATGCCAAGCTAATTGCATTGTTGTTTTCAGCCTCAATGCTTCTGATTATGTTTTTGTTTTTAACACATTCAGATCAGTTCACAGTTTGATCCCAGTGGGTTTTGTGACTGATGCCAAATAATAAACGGTTTTGTTGCTCTTGTGAAATGCAAGATGGTGGCAAAAAAAAGGAGTTCACTCCAACATGAAGTCGCACGCCTTCTTTTGGCAGAGCAATGTAAAAAAATGAGTCTGAATTGAATTTATTGATTCGTACTTTACGGACCCTTGTGAAACCAGGCAAATATAAATATAGCTTTTGCCAATAGTGCAGCTTTACCCATTAAAACCATGAAATTTGATCATCCACATACAGGAAACACATTTAATCCTAATGAATTAAATGTGATACACATGCAAAAAAACTGCTGATCACAGAATCATCAGAAATCACAATTAAAACAGCCTGTGGTGAAACTGTGAACTTTTCTTTTTAAAATAATTTTAACAATTGAAACTCTTCTGGATTTACCCTTTAAATGCTGTCACCCAAAGACCTTAAAGACATGGACATTGTCCACTCGTGCCATCATCAGCATCTCGGTGAAGGTTTTTTTTTCTGGGTCACCTGACTGGATCCATATTTTACACCTTATGTCTAGTAAAGCTTCACAGGCACCTCTATAGCTTTATAAAGGCTGCACATCCAGATGGTGGTTCAGGAGCCCTACTGCGGTTTATCCTCGTTTTTTAGGGTGCGCGCGTGTCCTTACTTATTTTATTTGGAACAGAAAAAATAAAGTGTACATATACAGGCCGCACTAAACTAAAAGCCCCAGGTGTCCACGTTGCAACGGTATAATTATGCTATTTTTAATTACTGTATGTAGGAATTTGTGCTACCACAGAGGGGATTGTAGCGCCATTGGGGGAAACTTTGCTTTTATTCACAAACTCGCCGTCAAAGCAGAAACTAACAGTGCTGCGTCCCACATTAAAAACAAAGGTTTACAAAGAGACGCAGGCATGTTAACACAAGCTAATTAAAACTTCCAATGATAATGTATGGGTCTCTACTCTCCTCCTGTGACCAAACCACACCCCAGTCTCCTGTACTGTAGATATGGTCAATGCGTTTCTCCAAAAAACGGCTGTAACACAGCAGGAAACCTGCAGTAGCACGGTTAACACAAATAGCAGTCTGTCTATCTCCTTATGGATGTTTTACTGAAGAGCAGCACGGCGATTTTTTCCCAGTGGCCAATCGTGGCAACAAAAAATTCCCATCTGACCCCGGAAAGCATTTTACCCATAAACTGCAAAAATTCAATTTTTCTAAGTCATGGACTATTACCGTAAATTCCGGACTATAAGCCGCTACTTTTTTCCCAAACTTTCAACCCTGCGGCTTATTCAGTGATGCGGCCAATTTATGTAATTTTTCTAACGGCCACCAGGGGCGCTCGAGTAGAAAAGGTAAGATTAAGACCGGAGGAATATATGCGTCGAGGAAGACTGCAACTTCTTGTCTTGTGCATAAATTAAATTAGCGTGAACAGACCCTCATCATGGAAAATGCAAAAAGAAAGGCATATGACGCAGCTTTCAAGCTGTCCGATAAAGAAGGAAACAGAGCTGCTGCACGTAAACTTTGTCTCAGGATGAGAGAGAGGCTGAGGGAGTGTGTGACGACATCTATATGACTGTTTCATTCCGACACTGAGGAGGATGAAGACGGCTTACCGTGATTTTTACCAGTGTGTTCTTTTACCAGACCTGTTTTACCAGACCTGTTGTACTGTGTTGCTAGCGTGTTGCTACCATGTTGCTACCGTTTTACTGCCCTGTCACAGGCTCCGTTTGGGAAGAAAGTTATATTATTATTATTATTATTAACTTATTAAAACTTTGAAAACTCTCTCTGTGTACCGTCTTTCTTTGTAAATATGTTTACATGTTTTAATGTGGGCACATGCGGCTTGTGTGTGTACAAAATCGGTTTTCCTCTAAAAATGTAGTGGGTGCGGCTTATAATCAGGTGCGCTCTATAGTCTGGAAATTACGGTAATCCTTGTCCCAGCTTGACGTCTCAGCTCTAACTCAGCGTGGTCATGTTGTTTCAGGAGTAGTTCTTGTCTGTAGATTCTCACTCATCCAGGTCATTGTAGTGTCAAAGGAGTTACTTGTAAGCAACTGGACTACAGCCGAATGGCCACCAGGGGCGCTATAGCAAGAAATTAGAAAGGTTATCTCATTAAACAAAACCACTCGTAAGCAGCTGGACATTATTTTTTTTCAGTTTTAGCTTGAAGACGTTTGAACCTTTTATCCAAAAGGCTTCTTCAGTTCTGGCCTGATGATGGAAACCAGATATAACCCACCTCCTCTGTTCAGAGTTGGTCTTTCTAAATGGACGTAGATGGCCTCCTTCACTCCGCTCTCAAACCCTCATCCCAGGTTTTCTGGATCATGTAACCACGACTCTCATTGATTCACACCTTGAAGTGTGAATCCAGAGATACAGCTCCTTCCTTCCTTCCTATCATCAGGACAGAAGTGAAGAAGCCTTTTGGATGAAATGTGAAACGTCTTCAAGCTACAGGGAAAAAATCCAGTTGCTTACGAGTGGTTTTGTTTAATGAGATAACTTTTCTCATTTCATTACTTTTTCCTCCAAATGGTTTTTAATGTGGACGGCAAAGTGCACTTCAACAGAAATTAATTCCGCTTCCTGCTGCAGCGCCCCTGGTGGCCATTGGCTGTAAAAACACATAGATTAGACACATGCTTGTATAGGCCGTGGGGTTAAAAGCATGTTAAAACTTGAAATTATGCAGGCGTGTTTTCTCCAAGAGTTAGTTTTATTGACATTGTTCTGGTCATTTAAGATATTGTTTTTGTCTCCTCCAGTCCCGGCACAGACGCCCTTACCCGCGGCTGCGTGCCATGTTTCTGGAATTTGAATAAAGTTATTAATCTGCTCAGCTGGATGTTTACGGAGGTGGTGCAGGCGGGTGCCCTGCCTGTGGGCACAACAGCAGGAGGCTCCGTTGTAAATCTTCAGGAGAGGAGGAAAAAGAAGAAAAAGTGGTCAATTTCAGCTCCACTCCTCCGGCCTCAGCTTGTCTTTGTTGTCTGAGAACAGAACAAACAAAGTGTGTTCATGCTGTTTAATTAAAAAAAAAAAAAAAGGAAATTAAATGCAAATTAAAGGGATATTATTGCAGGGCGCCATATGTGTTTGTCAAGCAGAGATGTGGCATATATGAAAGCTCCAGGGAGGCAGAGTAATTGTGAACGTCAAGGCATTCATAGCAAATTAAAGGGATAAATGCACGTCTGCTGCTATTTCTTAATTCACTCTTTCTTCCAGAAGTCAAACTTGCAGTAAAGGATTTTCTATGATCAGGAAAGTGTATTCACGCTAAAACCAGACAGGGGGAAGTTTTTCCTTTATTGTCTTACATTTCCTTTACATCATAATAATTATCCCCCCACTTTACCGTAATGATCATATTCGTCTTCCTGTCAGCATAGTTAGCGCCTCTGTTCACGTACACTCCCATGGTGCTCCAGCTCCAAAACTCTATTTTGTTTTCTGTCCACCTGCAGAACTGCAGGATATTAATCGGGTTCCACTTTAAAATAAAATACTAAACTGTGCAAATGTTTTTATGTTAGATCTGTAGCTGCAACACGATTTGCCTGCTCACATTCTCGCTGCAGATCTTTGGGAGTTTGTTCCAGATCTGTGGGACATTAGAAACTGAACACTGTTTAGTTCCATGACTCTGGGAACAGAGCAGACCTGTCTAAGAATTCAATGGTTAAGAAGGGATCAGCAGATCAGAGATAAACTTAAACAATTCAGTAAATCTGTTTTTAAAGGTAAATGTTTGCAGATAGTAAGGACCTTAGAACTGATATATGTATGTATGTATGTATGTATATATATATATATGTGTGTGTATATGTATGTCTGTGTGTATATGTATGTGTGTGCATATGTATATATGGGCATGTGTGTGTATGTGTGTGTGTGTGTGTGTGTGTGTATATGTGCATATGTGTGTGTGTGTGTGTGTATGTATATATGTGCATGTGTGTGTGTGTGTGTGTATATGTATATATGTGCATATGTATGTGTGTGTTTGTATGTGTGTGCATATATGTGCATATGTATGTGTGTGTATATGTATATATTTGCATATATGTGCATATGTATGTGTGTGTGTATATGTGTGTATGTGCATATGAATGTGTGTGTGTGTGTATGTATATATGTGTGTGTGTGTGTGTGTGTGTGTATATGTATATATGTGCATATGTATGTATGTGTGTGTGTATATGTATGTGTATATGTATGTGTGTATGTATATATGTGTGTGTATGTATGTATATATGTGTGTCAAAGTCAAGTCAAAGTCAAAGTCAATTTTATTGTCAATTTCTTCACATGTACTTGACATACAAAGGAATCGAAATTGCGTTTCTCACTCTCTCTCTGTGTGTGTGTGTGTGTGTGTGTGTGTGTGTGTGTATTGTCCTTTCTATTCTATTAACAGAAAGCAGTGAGGTTTTGACAAATCTTCTGTAACACAAAAATTTGAATGGAGGGAAATATTTAATTAAATGAAAATTTGTGCTGAAGAACTTTTCCATTTGCTTTTAGCATGGACAGGGCGTATCTCAATCCCTCCCATAGCCACCCCCCCTGTAGTAGAGACAGACAGGAGGGGGGAGGCAGGAAGTCCTGATGCAGGATTTTGAACCAGTTCCACATTAAATGTAAAATGTTGATTCTAGCAAAGAATGTGAGAAGTAACAGTGTAAATCTGCTGTTGGTCAACATGAGTGTGTTGGAAACTTCCAGGTCAACTCTGGGCTATAAACCTCAGAAAATGATCTTAAAGAGCCAGGAAAAAGATCCATTTTTTACATGCTTTCACTTTCCTACCAAGCAGGAGGACACTCCAGGTTTCTAATTAATACTCCAACATCAGGGCTCACAGCGGGATCCTGGGGGTGGGTGGGACACCGCGATGAAGGGCGCTTTAGGGTGCAATTCTGCCGGAATAATTGTGATCAAAGGCCCTCTGAGGTGAGGGGAAAAACGTGATGAGGTGCACTCCCAGCATGCACCTGTCTGTCAGGGGTGGAGCCTCGCCGTTAAATAGGGAGACATTTTAATTCCGTTAAAAGGAAAACGCCCTCACTATGTATTTGGCATCAGGCGACAACTCCGTCAGAATACTCAACTTAATCAAGCAGCTCCTGTCTTTTTGTTGGCTTCAGTCCCCTGAGTCATAATAATTTATAATATTTTAGAGGCAAACCTCTTAATTCTATAATCCTATGTTGGATTAACGCTTTTTTTTCCCATCTCACCTGCAGCGTTCAGGTCATCTCAGGTAAAATGGTTAAAACATTCCAGTGTTACGCGATGTTAGACAATGATCAAGGTTATTAACACGAGACTACAGGGGGAAGTCAGGACTTTTATGAGTTATGAGTTAAATCTTAATTAAAATGGTTTCAAGGAATAGCTCAGCGTGCTTCACTACTGACGTCAACGGGTTAGGTTTATTTAAACAGCACGAGACAGACTATAAAACAGTGAGAAGCGAAACATTATACAAATTACATAATAAAAACACGTTCATATGTACTTTAAAAAAAGTCACTGAAGGATTATATGAGGAGGAAATAAAATAAAATTATCTTTAGGGGGGTAAAAGCCGCGGCGTAGGACAGAAAGTTAGACCTGTCCTGCAGGATCCGAGAGGTTCACGTGGGTTTTATAATGTGCACGCGATAATGGCTGAGTCTGGTTTACAAGAGAAAACCAGGGAAGGGGAAGAAAAGTGTTAAGTATTTAATTTGGGTGCAAAAACATCTGCGGTTGTGCAGATGCAGGAAACATCCAGAGCCTTCACATATTTATATATATATATATATGTATTTTTGTGTTATTGGGACTTGATGATCTGGAAAAAAAATCGCATCACCCTGAAATCAACAGCTGCTTTAAGAAATAAACACAAAATGTCCCAGTTTTCCCTATAAATAATAATAGGGATAATACGTAATTATTAAAGCCATGATTGGATCATGAAATAAAAAAAAAGAAAATGGCTCAATAGCACTGAAACAATTAAGTTGTGAGAATCACAGGATTTAGAGAACTGTCCTATTTTCTTTTCAGTTTCTCCATGTTCTCTTGTGCCTTTGAGAAGCTCAGCGTGAGCTGACAAAAGTGCTGCACAAAGGTTATTTTTAGGATTAAAAAAAAAAAAGGGGGAAATGGAAAGAAAAGCACAGCGAGCAAACAGCCATGGACAAAATACTGTACATGGTGAGAGGGTTAAAGTGTCATTAAGCTAGATTTAAAGGGTAATGCCTTATATAAAGGCTCTTGTCACCTGATCATTTTATGTAAGACTGCAGCTCCTGCAGAATAATTGTACATTTGACGCATGATGGGACCTGACTATTAAGACCTTTCTGAAAACAGTGTATTATACGTCTTCTGTATAATGCACCAACAGCTTTTATAGTTTTGCACTTTTTGCAATGTGCATACAGTGAATACTTGCACTTGTATTAGGAAATGTTCAGTGTGTGTGTGTGTGTTTAGCTTTAATTCAGAATCTGTGATAAAGTGGTAATTGAGCTTCGTATGTATAATTTTAATGAAAGATTACACCAGTGGTTCTGCTCCACTAGGAAATAAAGTGGCTCTGCTGCTCTTGAATGCTAAATGTGTGCAGTGGTGATTATTAGGAATCTAAAGTGTTTGTTGTTTTACTATTGTCTGGCGTAAGTGGTCGCCTCTTGAGGCCTGGAAGTATTATATTTAAATGAATTATGGGCTGGATGCAGGCTTCTCTCTTAAATCCTCCCTCACACTTGATTGAATTCCTGCAGCCTAACGAAGGGGCAGGTTACATCGTCTTTACAGGAAACTGGTTCGTTAATGGTGTGAACATGATTTCTGCAGCTATGGAAGCATAGTGTGTGTGTGTGTGTGTGTGTGTGTGTGTGTGTGTGTGTGTGTGTGTGTGTGTGTGTCCAAACTGCCCACCTAAAAAAAAAACCTTGAAAAAGCTAAATTATCCTGCAATTCAAAACTTTGAATTCAAACGTCAATTAATTATACATAAAATCATAGAAATCACATTGAGGATCATTCTAGAACATGTAGAATATATTCTGTAAGAAGGTTAAAAATGACATTATAAAGAAGCCAATTAAATAATTGCACAAACGGCTCAAATCTAAATTAAATATCAAAATATCTGTAAGTTGCAGTACTACTATTATACACAAGTATTATTTTTTTAGTATATTTCTTTTATTCCCTAAAGTATGTGTGGATGTAGATATGTAGTGATATTGTAACTTTATCAATGTATTTTATTGATTAAAGGAAAAAAGAGTTTACTGTTGTAGCTGAGGTTTTCTAATGCGATATGTCCCTATCGCATTAGAAATATAATATAATTTTATTTTTACCAGGTTAATTAGCACCTTGGACATGCAACATTCCATAATAACTGTTCCTGCAGTGGTTGTATGACCCTTATGGGGGTTTTAGATGGTTTAGACGGTTTCCTGTGTTTCAGGTCTTCTCAGGTAAAAGCAGCTTTTCCTCTTCTGTTGTTCAGTGATTCGCTTCGGAGGAAAAAAGCGAAAGCGTCTGTGGACCAATTTGGAGCCACTGCGTTTCTTCCCCGACGTCGGGATGTAATTGATGTTCTGCTCGCCTTTTTTTTTTTTTTTTTTTGTGTGTTTGTGTTTTGGAGCTTTACACGAGACCCAATCCAATCTACACCCTCGCTCCGGTAATTGGAAACACAAATTGTGTTTTTGATATTCGTCTCGCGGAGCTTCGCGCCGTCCAATTAGATGTAATTCTGATGAGCTGGATTCACAGCACACATGGCAGTGTGTGTGTGTGAGTGTGTGAGGGGGGTACATATGTATATGTATATGTATGCATTAAGGGAGCAAGTAGCGGGTACTCGAGCTGTGAATCTTCACTTGCCGCACAATTTTTTTTTTTTTTTGTGGCTGATTCTGCTATAATAACAACCTGGATGTTTTTGATTCCTTTTATATGAAAAAAGGCCTCTGAGGATGCAGCGTCCTCGGTCGTTGTCTCTTCTCTGTCCTTTGTAAAGCAGAGATTCAGACAGGAGGCTGCATGAAGGATCTTCTCTGCATCACTGTTAAACCTTTATTTATTTATTTTTGACTTTGCTGTGATTTTGACTCAATTATTTTGGTATGCACTGATGGGATTGTTGGCATGTCTATGTGCAAAGCTGCTTACAGACTCAGTATCCTGCTAATGTCATGCGAGCTGGGTACAGTAACTGCACAGCACTTTGGAACCTTGAAGCACTTGACCAAATAATCTTGCAGCACTCGCTGCAATCCAGCCACAATTTTCTCAAAAGTAGAGAGACATTCAATTTAAAATACTGCTGAGTACCTGGTATTGGTAATGGCTAAATGGTTGGGCTGTTTCAGGCTGTGTAAATGTTTGGTGATGGATGGATGTCTTACTTTCATTTAAAACGTTTCTCCCCAAAATCATAGTGTAACCTCGTATAAAAAGCGAGAATGTCTGCAGAATTTTCCAATATCCTTGAATGAGGGAAATGGAGGCTTCAGATTTCTGAGTTAAAGTCAAGTGTGTGACAGATTGTTGGAAACACCGCGCACAGCTGCCTGTTTACTGTAATCTGATGCTGGCGTAATGCATGTGGCTAAGTGTTTTTTTTTTTTTCCTGCTTTCTGATTAACCAGAAACAATCGTTATGGAAAGTGTAATTACAGACTTTTGTCTTGTGAACAATGGCCCCGGCTGCACAATAACCCTGATGCTGGGGGGGGGGGGGCGTCGAATCCACGGACAAATCGCCAACTGTGGTTTTTCATAAAAATGCCACAGCCCAGTAAGAAATAAAAAACACAGGCGGCACAATGCACACAATGGACTCAATCATGTAGTGAGTCAGCAGCTTCAATCCCACATGATACGGATCCTGGATTATTGTCTCGGTTAGGACGCTCCAACTCCCAGACGTGTGTCACTGCTCCTTCTTCTTGTGTTTCTGACCCCCCCAGCCCCAGCCAGAAGGAACACCGGGCTGGTGGCAAACCAAACCTAGGTCCCCCCCCCACCCCCCCCCCCCCCCCCCCCCCCCCCCCCCACACACACACACACACACACACACACACACACACCTAAATCTACTCTGCACTAGGTCACACTGGACTGTCCCCCCCCCCCCCCCCCCCACACACACACACACCCACCCACCTAAATTGACTCTGCACATGCAAAAATTTGCACACACTTGCTGCTTGTATATTTATATTTATATATATTGCCATTGCACTAGTCATTACATTACAACAACTACCTCATAATGCACATAACTGGGACAATCAGTACTGTCTTGTTTTGTTTTATCTTGTTGAACTTGTCCTTCCACTCCATACTACTTATGTCTTGTCTTGGGGTACTCATGTCTTGTCCTGTCATACATGTTTGTTTGTTTCTAGTTTTAGTTTAGCACTTTACCGTTGTTGTTGTATCGTAGTTTAGGATTGTCTCGTCTTGCGCACCTGCACTTTGATGTTGTTGTACATGTAAACGCATAGGATAGTGAGAAACGCAATTTCGATTCCTTTGTATGTCAAGTACATGTGAAGAAATTGACAATAAAATTGACTTTGACTTTGACTTTGACTTTGACCCGACTGGACAGCACGTCCTGCTCCCAGAAAGAAGGTTCTAATACAAAAAAAAATGTTTTGTGCCCAAATTAAATACCAATAGTGGCTTTTTCAAGAAGCCTCTGTCGTCCAAAAGAAGCTCATTAGATGAGCTTTGAATTTCTACTTATGAGTGATAAAGTTATACCTTATTAATATATCAATATAATTTGTTGTGCATGTCAATGAATTCATTAAATATAAAGAAAGCAAGTTCCAGGATCATTAGTCCATTCATAGGCTGATTTCTGTTGAGTATCTTTCCTTAATTGAAAATGCATTTACCGTAATTTCCGGACTATAGAGCACACCTGAATATAAGCCGCACCCACTACATTTTAGAGGAAAACCGATTTTGTACACACACAAGCTGCACCTGTATATAAGCTGCATTAAAACATGTAAACATATTTACAAAGAAAGACGGTACACAGAGAGAGTTTTCAAAGTGTTAATAAGTTAATAATAATAATAATATAACTTTCTTCCCAAACGGTGCCTGTGACAGGGCAGTAAAACGGTAGCAACATGGTAGCAACACGCTAGCAACACAGTATAACAGGTCTGGTAAAACAGGTCTGGTAAAAGAACATACTGGTAAAAATCACGGTAAGTGTCTTCATCTTCCTCAGTGTGGGAATGAAACAGTGTCATATAGACGTCGTCACACACTCCCTCAGCCTCTCTCTCATCCTGAGACAAAGTTTACGTGCAGCAGCTCTGTTTCCTTCTTTATCGGACAGCTTGAATGCTGCGTCATATGCCTTTCTTTTTGCATTTTCCATGATGAGGGTATGTTCACGCTAATTTAATTTATGCACAAGACAAGAAGTTGCAGTCTTCCTTGACGCATATATTCCTCCGGTCTTAATCTTACCTTTTCTACTCGAGCGCCCCTGGTGGCCGTTAGAAAAATTACATAAATCACTGAATAAGCCACAGGGTTGAAAGTTTGGGAAAAAAGTAGCGTCTTATAGTCCGGAATTTACGGTAATTGAAAATGGGGGTTAAAGCAACATCTCAACATTCTATGTGTGTCCAGTCATCCACTGTCAAGGCCTTTTATTGAATATTAAATATAATGCTCTCTGCATTTGAATGGCCCATGACGTGGGTCATTAATTGAATAGGGTGACAATATCTATACTTAAATATATTTCTGTTTATTAACGATCCCTGACCTGGGCGTTGTGGTCTACTCACAAAATGCAAAAACAAGGAGTAAAGTGAGAGAAATTTACAGTCGTCGGGTGCACACAGTAAACGGCTTCCTTTCTTTTGTTCGGAAATAGTCATTTTTTCTATGAAGCTAACACAGTGGATTGTAGTGGGAACACAGTGATTTGCATAACAGTTTATTTTCATTGCATTACCCAGTACGAGCCTGTATTAGGCTGCTGACTCATTAACACTTGGAATACTTGTCATGCAGCACTTTAGAAGTTTGTTTGGTTCATAGTCAATTTAATATAAATCTCATCCCATATAGTTGGTTTGATAAGCTGTTTTTTTTATTTTTACTATTCAAATTTGTATACTTTGATTTTACTCTAATAAATGACTTAGACCAGATGTTGGCTTTTAGAGGCCTCATTGAGTTTTAACTTTATCTTAATATTAATTTATTAGTTTTCACTGTGTTCAATGAATTTGTCCTTCATGTCATGAATGCATATTATGAATATGCATATTATTGACACGGCATTGCATGTGGTGTGAACACATGAACAGTCAGTCTCTCTAAGTCAGATCTGACCTCTGTGCAAACTGAACCGGTCCTGTAATCCGCTCAGTGGCCTCTCCTCTGAGAATTAAACGCAAATTAATAAAAGGTTATGCTCGACATTCTATTGAATAAGGAAACACGTCGTAATGAGGGCAGAGACGCTGCTGAGGGCGAGTTTCCCTGAAGGCGACGAGGCTTATTACGATAAGAGCAGAGCTCCACGTCATAGCAAGTTTGTCTGCAAAATGTCCTGAAACTCATATTTCTTTTGCACATTTAACAATTTACAAAACACACATTTGTTTATTATAAAATGAGATGCTGTGGCCCCATGAAAGAATCTGAGAGACTCGTGTGGCATGCAATTAACGAGAGATAAAATACAATTGATTAATAAATTAAAGGATCTGAACCCCAGTTTTTGCCTGATGAACGAGACTTAACTGGAACAACACTGCAATTGTTGCACATTGATGTAATGCATTCTTTTTTAAATCTAATGCATAAAATAATTACAGTAAGTGCTCTTTCAACCTCCACAATTGCTTAAATCTACATGTCTGTCTTTAATATTGCAAACATAGTTTTACAGGGTGAATAAAAATGCATATTCTAATAAAACAAAAATGAGAAAGCAATGGCGGTTTAGTAAATATTACGTGATAAAATCAAATAAACATGGTACTTGCATCAATAAAAAGGCATCAATAAAAATAGAAAATACCCAACTGAACACTAAAAAGGTTTCTTCAGCCTGGGAATATCCCAGGAAGCATTTCACAGCAGCTTTTTTATGCACAGGAGCGTTAATGACAGAATGTAAAACGAGCAAATAGCATAAAACATGCAGTATTAGCATATTTTATTGAAAGAAATGTCAATAAGTCAAACGAGTTTTAAAGGTCTTGTATTTCAATTTTATTCACAGAAACAAACACTGGATCAAAACAGACGCACACACACACACACACACACACACACACACACACACTCTGTTTTCATATTAACATGTTGACACTGTAGACTGAGAATCCGCATGTTGATTCAGCACAATATACTGCAGTCAATGTGTAATGTGAGATTTAACACAAGTGCAATTAAAGCAAATCGAAGCCATGTAGCATGTTTGCCTAAGTTGTATATCAAGTAAAACTAATGGTCATTTTTTATTGGTATTTCAACATTACATTCAACCAGATGTGTGAACAAATATGTAAGACCCATCATCATCTAAAAAATAAAAAAAAATACTTTTGCAATTGTGCATATCAAGTATAAGTGCTTCTTCCTCTTTGCCATTTTGCTTGTATCAAAACCGCCTAAAGGTCAAATGAATGACCCGTGCAGATAGTGTTTTTGGGTTTTAAAGAGTGTTAAGTGTTGTGATTGGCCAACGACGGAGGCAGGAAGACAGGCTGATGCAGCAGTGGGTGGAGAGTAAAGTTAAAGTTATGCAGATATCTCGACTTGGACATGACTAATGAAATATTACAGGGAGCGAGTGAATCTGCATAACACTGTATCCTTATTAACGTATAAGAGAATATAAAAAAGAAATATGGACCAACTTACAACAAAGAATAGTTTTATTAACTGTAAAAGAAAAGTGTGATTGTAGTGTAATGTCTTTAATTTCTTTGTCTCCAACATTTCAGACTCAGTAACACACCGGTCTTTCACAGTGAACCAAGCGCTACAGACGCTTCGTCATATTTCCTCGTCTTAGCTTTGGGAGACTTTCGTTTGTCTCTTTATCTCCGTCTCTCTCCGCCTGTCTTCTCATCCCTGTTAAATATGTTTTCATGGTGTCACTCGGTGTCTACACTTCATACTCATACTCTGTGCTGTATGCTCCCTGTGAACACTCTGCTGCCCCCTAATGTAGTGGAGGTGTAATTGCACTTTATTCTAGGACAGTAAAAAATACAATTAAAATTAAAAAGCATGTTCCCAGAGGTCAAAGCCTCGCACCGCCCCACTATTTGAGAACCACCGCTGTAGAGTCAGTGTCTCAGCAACTTACAAGTAGTATTTTTGGATTCTGCCACCCACCAAATGAAAGTATTTCAGTCGCCCTGTCATGGGAGAGAGCGAGAATACAAAAAAAGATTGGAAAGCGATGAGGGGAAAAAAAAAAGTGAGCGTACAGAACAGAGGAGAGGTGATAGCAAGGGGGTGGTAAGGTGAGTGTTCCTCCTCTCGGGACAGGGTGACACGAGGAAGATGAAGACAAAAAAACGAGGCTCTGAGGGAGGGTGGTGATGAGAAAGAGATGTGAGGAAAGCATTCAAGTTTTCCTGTCAGACACGTCTCAGCTTCCATAGGCAAGAATGAGGCGTTCTACCCGGAATAATGGCGCTTTTCATCAGGCTGTAAACTGTTACTTACAGCCCAGAAACAGGCGTTTCTAAGTGATCAATACTAATCACTGATCCTCCTCCTCCAATGATTGACATGGGAAACCAAAGCCAGACCAGATTGGACCTGGCGGGGGCTTAACTCGGCGGACCATGTAATGAGAAAATGTACAGGGTATTTGTAAATACTTTTCTTTTCCGCTTCGGTTTATCCAGTTTTTCCCCGCGCGTGTGTGTGTGATTCATGAACACGACGGACGCCATTTGTGTTTTTTGAGCTGTAACCAGAATGGGCCGTAGCCACACGAGGACGAGGGGGTGATTTATGGCTTCTGCTTCTCCGTTTCCCCTCGCAGCAGAACCGACTAAAACGAAGCGACGCCGGGAAGAACAAGATAAAGAACATTAAAATGCATTAAATATTTGCTCTTTTTGTCATCCAGTGACATCCGCAGAAAAGCCTCTGGACTTCCCAACCTGTTGTGGGAGCATCTTTACTTATGTTCAACTTTACTTCCTTTTTTTTTCCTATTTATCTGATTAGTTCAGTTTCAGGCGCTTCAGTCTATTTCAGGTGTGGGCGACGGCTATATCTGTAATAACCTGCATTCACAGCAGGGAAAGGTTATATATGGCTCTGGTATTTTTGATGAAAGTGCGTCAAATAGAGAAGAAAAGGATATTAGGAGTCTGAACTGAAAAAAGTCATTTTAGTTGTGCAATTAGCTTAAAAAAAAAGCAATTATTCACCTGCCAGCCTCAGTTCAGAAATGTTCTCACTTGTTCATTTTTTAAAACATCATTGAATCTAAATTAGACAGAACTCAGATCTGATAATGAATCCTTCACCATCTCAGAGGGTTGTTTGTTCTTTTTAAAGTCGCCCTTTTTAAATGTGATAATAAGGTCATTCTGTCACATGGAGTTTAGACACCGTCTGGAGCAGGTTTTTTTTTCCTCTAATAAAGTTCTGATGCCTGAAGCTCAAGGTCATCTGTGATGGATCTGTGCATTTTAAACAATGGAAGCATTCAGGGCCATATACACACACATTTACTATGGGAATACTTACTTGTAAAGCCCTTTGGGATGGATCTGTTATCTTGACTTGACTGTCAGTTGTATTTTTAAGGAAGTGAAAGTGTTTGGGAATGACAGGAAGTGCTAGGCCATGTAAGCTGATAAAAGGCGGGTCAGCAGATGCTAAAGGAAGAGGTCGCCAAGTCTCTGCAGGATGAATTGCTAAAGACTTCCGAACTTCATGTGGCCTTCTGATCAGCTAATTAACAGTGCTCTAAGAGCTGCATCCAAGCCGTACATCACCAAGGTACACCACTAGTGAAGAGTGTGAATGTTGCCACATAGACTAGGAATGGTATGTTGTTTAAATTCATACGTAAGGTTACCGAATACTTAAGTGTTGCACAGCCTTGCATTGGCTGCACAACACTAAAGCTAACCCTAGCTGTGTGCTATTATCATCATTGCACACATACATGCTGCTCACTGTTATATTTATATTTTTACTACACTGGCCATTGCATTGACGACAACAACCACCTCAAAATGCACACAGCCGGAACATTCAGTGTTGCCCTGCTTCGTCCTGTTTTGTCATACCATAGCCTGAGCTACTGCACTTTATTTATTTATGCATAATAACTCAGTGTAGGATGTGAAGAATTTGACAATAAAACTGACTTTTTTTTACTAATTGGTATACAGACTCCAGCGTGGTCTGTGTTTACACCTGCAAACGAGCTGAAATTGTGCCTCATTTCAGGCAGATGCAGATATCATTTATGAATGGGGTCGTATGGGAAAAACATTGTTTTAAAGACTCACGAGGTAGGCTATTGGTTTACTCACTGGAGGGGCCGCAACAAAGTTCCTGCCACCTCTTTATTGGAGGGCTGGTCCAGTTGATTTAGTGCAAATTGATGCTTTTTCAGCTTTTGGTTGGAATGGATTGTTTGGTGCGTACAACTGCTCTCTTTGTGAAGGAACCCTCTGACTGTTTCCAATACACCAACCTTGACGTCTTCTGTCCCTTTTTGGCCACAAAAAATAATCCTGTGCTGCCAGATTTGATTAAATATAAACAATTTATTGCATTCAAGAACATTAGAGTATAAACGTATAAATTCTCAGGCATGCAATGCCACCCTTTATTTGTGGCTAAGAACATGTGATTCTGTGC
The DNA here is from genome assembly GCA_036785175.1 of Eupleurogrammus muticus. NCBI lineage: Eukaryota > Metazoa > Chordata > Actinopteri > Scombriformes > Trichiuridae > Eupleurogrammus > Eupleurogrammus muticus. The sequence goes on along the minus strand of JAYKQN010000009.1, from coordinate 1,031,661 downwards.
AAACTGCTCATTTTTTGGAGAACTGCACCACTGCTTCTGATGAAACTATTTCATTTAATGTGAAAGCGTGCTATGAGGACTGTCTGCTGACAAAACGCTGAAGATGAACTGACAAGAAAAATGCAGAATGTCAATTAATCTTGCGATCTGTTTCTTTCTTTCTCCTTTTTTCTTGCAGGTAAGTGCTGCCAACGACGCCCTTCACCACAAAAGGCAGGAGAACAAAAGCGGAGAGATTTAGCAGAGCTCCTCCACTATCTCCGGCACCATTCACGTCTCAGTGGGTTTGTTATTCTTTGTCTCTATGAAGAGGATAGAAGTGCATCCAGGAGGGCTGCTTAGCATCCTGCTACGATAACGTCAGGCCTGACGCAGGCTTCCTCCAGACTCCTTTCTTTATTGCTCCTTTCAAAGTGTGCAAGGGCAATCCTAATAGGGGGGGAGGAATTAGCAGCTCCATGTGTCAATGTCAATATATCTATATATGTTGGTGCTTTAGGAACTTTTATGTGTTGCTACAGTAACAGGATTATGAGACAGGATGGTGATAGTTGGAGTGCAGAATCCAGCAGATACCTGTGTTAGCCTCGATAGCATCAGAGTGTTGCATCAGGCAGGTGAGGCTGTGTGTTATCAGGCCGCGGCAGATACCAGCGGCTCATATGTTACAGAGACCCAACCCCCCCTCAGGCCCAAACACCAGGGCTGGTTGAACTTTAGAGAAAAGCAGCATGTTGTTTTTTTCTCCCCGGTGGCGTCTCTGTTCTCGCTGTTGTTCGTGTGGGTGTTTGTGGCTTTGTGATGCGCCGCTGTGTGAAGCAGGAGAGGAAACATCACGGCTGACTAACGGTCCGGCCGCCGGCCTTTCCTCCGCCCGTCGTATTCATCGCTCCTGCTTTTAAACTCCGTTCTATCTATGTGCGCCATCACCTGCTGCTCCATTTTTCTTTTTCTCCAAAACACACAGCGAGACGTTAAAGGGAACCAATGAGGCGACAGGTGTCACCTCTCAATTTATCAAGCAGCCACAGACACACAGTAGAGTAAATGATTAACTTCAGGAAAAAAATTGTTCAGAATTTATATAAATGTCAAAACTCTTATTATATATATTATATTATTATATATGTGTGTGTATATGTATGTGTATATATGTGCATATGTATGTGTATATGTGTATGTGCATATGCATGTGTATATGTGTATGTGCATATGTATGTGTATATGTGTATGTGCATATGCATGTGTATATGTGTGCATATGTATGTGTATATGTATGTGTGTGTGTGTGTGTGTGTGTGTGTGTGTGTGTGCGTGTGTTTCCAAACTGCCCCCCTAAAAAAAAAACCTTGAAAAAGCTAAATTATCCTGCAATTCAAAACTTTGAGTTCAAACGTCAATTAATTATACATAAAATCATAGAAATCACATTGAGGATCATTCTAGAACATGTAGAATATATTCTGTAAGAAGGTTAAAAATGAGATTATAAAGAAGTATGTGTGTGTGTGTGTGTGTGTGTGTGTGTGTGTGTGTGTATATATATATATATGTGTGTGTGTGTGTATATTCTTCAGACTTTGCCTTTTTTCCAACAGTAGACATAATAAAATGTCTATGGCAATTTTTGTCAAATGACATTTCATATGTAATTATTACATTTACTCTTGCTGCAATTGAGTTGTTTTTTGTGATTTCTTTCACTTCAGTAATAATTGTTGAAATAAATATGCTTGGCAACATTGCATCACCGTTAAAGTTAAATAGCCTGGTTGCAGTGTTTTAATTTTACCATGTTAATGTTGGATAATAACATGAGCTAATGTGGTTCAAGCTTTATAAACGTTTTATTACACTTGAGACTTTTACTGTCCTAAATAAGCTACCTTTTAGTTTTACACAAGCCACATTTTTTTTACACCTGTTTTATTTCCACTTTGTAAGTTCTTAAAGCTCCTTCTGCCCTTGGTACTCTGATTGGGAAGCGGCTGGAAGCCGTGGCCGCACGCGTCCGTACGACAGTCTGACAAACACGGCTCGGCGGGGAGCCTCGCGCAGGTTATATTTGTGGGATCAGAACGAACGCCTTGAAATGAGTGAGTGGCAGCCGTGCTATTACTCTGCCGGACAATCATTCGATTTATTTGCTCACCGCCTCGATCCGAAAATCCTAAAAGCACTTCAAGTGGTGTTTGGCTGTGGGGGAAAAAACACTTAACTCAAGCAGCCTGGCGTTTGGTTGGGGTTCAGATGGAACACCTGTCAAATCGAAACCGCCGTTCTTCTTGTTTTCAATATTCAACTCGAGATCTCACCTTTTGCCTTTCTGCCATTTATTCTGTATTTGATAACACGCTGGGAGACGGAGCTCTCTGCTGTGCGTCTGTTTGTTCCAAAGATATTGAATAAGCCGTAGACAGGACGAACCTTGACACCGTCTGGGCAAACCGAGGCCGGCGCTCGTACACGCTTGCACAGCGATCCAATTTGCAGCCGCTTCGGTGGCGTGACATCTGTGAATCCGTGGTCTCCTGCACGGCCGAACACACCAGCAGCGCTTTCTGCCCCACGAGGCGGCAGATGGATGCGGCTCCGAGGAGAGGAGACACTTAAATGATGTTTTTTTTTTTTTTCTTTTTTCTCCCCCCTCTGGCTCGTAAAGCTCATTTCTCACGCTGCCTTTACTCATTTGAATCTGTCTTCCTGTCCATTAGGAAACCTTCAAAAACCTCTGACTGATCTTTCTTCGTCTTACAAATAATTCAATTAAATTCAATTTATTTGTATAGCCCAGAATCACAAATCAGATTTGCCCCAAAGGGCTTTACAGTTTGTACAAAAGCAACACAACATCCCCTGTCCTTAGACCCTTAGGTAAAACTCCCTAAAAAAACCCTTTAACAGGGAAAAAAAACAGAAGAACCCTCAGGAAGAGTAACAGAGGAGGGATCCCTCTTCCAGGATCGACAGGCTGCAGTAGATGATGTGTGCAGGAAATGTAATGAATGTTGGTAGAAGTGGAGGATGAGGAGCAGGATCCATCACAGCTTTCAGGTTTCACCAAGGCAGCCTCAGACCCTCCAACATCCGTAGATCCCTCATTGGCTGCACTGCAGCATGCTCTGTGGATGAGAAAACACAGGGCAGGACTCCGGAACCACAGCAGATTTAAAAGTACAGTCGTGGTACAACAGTATCACAGATAGAAGAAGAAGAAGAAGCCCAGAGCATCTCATGAGGACCAGACTATCCTATCGCAGCATAACCATGACTAGGCCAGCCGTGGCCCTAACTATGCGCTTCTTCAACAGGAAAGTTTTTAACCTATTCTTAAATATAGGAAGGGTGTCTGCCCCCCGGACTGAGACTGGAAGACGGTTCCACAGGAGAGGAGCCTGGAAGTTGAAGGCTCTGCCTCCTGTTTTAATTTTAGAAATTCTGGGAACCTCCAATAAGCTGCATATTGGGAGCGTAATGTTCTTGATGGGCGATATGGGACTAAGAGATCCCTAAGGTAGGATGGAGCCTGACCGTTGAGTGCTTTATAGGTGAGGAGCAGGATTTTGAAAATATATGAGATTTCACAGGAAGCCAGTGTAGAGCGGCTAATACAGGTGAGATATGCTCCCTTCTTCTAGTGCCAGTTAATATTCTGGATCAGCTGGAGAGTCCTTAGAGACTTTTTGGTGCAACCCGACAGTAAAGAGTTGCAATAGTCAAGCCTGCAAGTAATAAATGCATGGATAAGTTTTTCCGCATCTTTCAAGTCAATAGTGATAATTACCTCAAGTCTGATTTGTAAATCTGTTTTTACGCATTGTATGAAATGTATTACTCCGATATTAGAAACAGCGACTTTCAAATGACATTTAATGTGTTTTGACAAAGTGATTTAATTTCCTTTCACGTTGATGACTGCAGTTATTAATGATAATTGAGTGAGTGACGGACGCATTCGTGAACTTTCTGTCTTTCTGTTCTCTGATTTTATTCAGTGACATTGAGTTTCTTTTTAAAACGTGATGTTTATCAGGCAGATGATATTGAGCGGTTCGCCATTATTTGTGAATCATAATATCCTTCAGACTCCACAACGGTGGCTTTTTTTTTGGGAGGGTCACACATTGTGATTAAAATGCCCTCTGTGGTACCATTCCAAGTGAAAAAAAAAAAAAAAACATGATAAAACGCAGTCCTTCACAATCAGTACTTTTAGCACGCCATCACAGACATGCTGATTAGTGATTCCATCAGTTTGAACATGCAGAGTTGAGCCAAGTCCCCATCTCTAAATGGGTTTTGGTGAAGGTCAATGGTCTTATCAACACTTAGGGATGATGAGTTTACACTAGTCCAATATGGGCGTTAATATTCCAAAATAACTGTGTTGGTACAAGATATTTCCAGCCGGTGGGCCCAAACAACAAAACATTTAAAATGACCCAAAAACCAGGATTTCCTCCAGATCATTACAAAAATTAAATCATCTGTTCATGATAGGTTTCCCAACATTTAATGAAAATCTGATGAAAATCTGACCAAAAGCCTTTGAGGTATTTGACTCTAAAACTCTACAGCTAAAAAGTGGAGTAGTCATCTGGCTGATGTACCAGTGATTAGATTTAATGCACATCCCAATGGGTAATATGACCGTTATCCCACCTGGTTGTTGATCAGCTTTTACTAATTTCTTAACTTGCTCTATGTGCAGATGAGTGAAGCTCTCTTTTAAACTCTTAGCAGCTCAAAAGGGAAAAAAAGAAATAATAAACAGTGCTGAAGAGACTGTTATTTCAACTCCAGACAAGTGCAAACCACTGATTTGGCAGAGGTGTGCAGGGCCTTCCATTACTGGAAAAGCTTTTAGCAATGACTAAACCTAGCGCTGCTGGCTGATGCGTCAACCCGGAGAAATCATTTAATAATATGCGATAGGTGAATACAGGACGGTGCCTCCCAACACTACAGAAATCCTCCAAAATAATGAAGCAGCAGAGCATTCCCAGACCGGATGAACAGAAAGAACCCAGGATACCCCTCGGGGCTTAATTACAACTGGGGTTTGAGATGGTCTCGTTTTAAATTAGCTAACGGGGACCACAGTATAGCCTATGTGCATACTTGTAATGATTCATTTGGCGATTTGGGTTCCTGGATGACAGAAATATATTCTTCCACACCACTTTCCAATTAATTACACTGGATGGAACTGAGAGATCATGACTCCAATGAATATTAACTTGCAATGTTTTTTTTTTTATTTCTTCTCCCCCCACCCTGCAGTATTACTGCTGCAAGTGTAAAGATTAGAAACTAAGCCCTTAGTGGAATTGGCCGTGCACATTTTATAAACGAGATGCATCATACAGATTCCCACAGGAGTCCTGTATGTTTGTAAGGAAGCACAAAAGAAAATAAAAGCAAAGTTGTAATGAGACTGAAGATTCTGGAATGCCCAAATCCTAATGTTTGCAGAAATGATAATAATCTATTTATCCCTGCATTGAGGGGAAATAAATCGATTTTTCCACCCAAGCACAGAGCAAAATTATGATATAATGGTAAATGAGAATGAAATTTGCAGTGTGTGTCTGTTGGAATAAGATTCTACAGTTCTCCACGTAGCAATGAGATGAGCGATTATTGGGTCAAATCCAGATCTGCAAGTTTTTAAGGAGGATGTTGCTATCCATTATATCCTAAAAGCCCATGAGGGCTCACGATCGTCTGTTCCATTGAATGTCAAGGCACCTGGGTATCTGGGTTAAGCTAAATATTAAGGGCACAAAGTGTAAAGGACTAAAAATATAATTTTAAATTAGGGATGTGTGGCCCTCCAGAGTTTTTTGTCTGTAACAGAGACATTTTTATTCATGGGTGTTTTTCCTTCCAGGCAAACCAATGATTATGTAATTTGTCCCAGTGACTTGCAGGGTTAGATGAGTAGAAGACCTTTTTTTTCTATTTTCTTTCATTTTAAAGCTCTTAAAACAGTTTGAATCCACTACTGTTAATGGCACGCCAATCACTAATTGAACCAGTTGCATATACTAGAACTTGCCATTTTGGTTTCCCTGCTCCAAATCCTGCAATTACACCTTGTGTTGGAGGTAAGAGCTGCAATTTCCCATTGACCTACGACTAATAAGCACCCAGACTGTCATCACAAATATCCCCTTAGTTTCGGGGCCTTGATTAAAGCTGAAAAGCGAGGCTGGAGATTTCATAATTCATCAGCGAGCCGTCTGGAGGTGCTGTGGTCTCCCGTTGTAAGCTCTGTGAAGTCTCTGTTATGTACTTTAAATACTTTGATATTAGCCACAGCCCCTTTATGGCTGACGAGATGATGATCTGAGACCTCGAGTGTTGGTTATTACCAAGGTTCAATGGCCCATGAGGAAGCTGTAATGTAGGGAGGAAATGGGCTCTTCAATACAATATTCCTGCGGTTTCACTGTCCTTACAAACATCGCTGTTTGTGGATGTACAGTTTAAATAAATAGCACCGCGTGAAACCAAAGATTGTGGTCAGTTAAAAAAAAAAAAAAAGGGGTAACATGGCTCATATTTGTGGCTTGAAGTGCATATAGATTTCACACATGTTGTATGTGAGACTATTTTAGAGATAGGTGGAGATTCCAGTCACCCTTCATGCCACTAAATGGTCTGTTTCAGTGTGTTTCTGTTGTTGTAATAACAGGTGACTTTCTCGTTTAGAAAAGGTCAAAGGTCAAACTTGATACACGATAGGAGCTGTATAAGCTTATTTTATTGAATCCCTTTGTGAGAAGGTGATGGCCCTTCCCCTTCTCACATGTTTATCAGGGGGGAACTAATTGACAGGGGGAGAGTTTCCCCCAGACATGTTTACGTGCGGGACAGGCAACACGACATGCCTGTTTGGTCCACCTGGTGCAACGTGGTTTTGCCTGCTAGCGTAAGCTTGTGCTGTTTTTATGTACCACCGGTAATAAACCGTCGTGTTTGAACTAATCCTGAGTTCTGCTGCCTCCTTTCTCTACTTCTTCTGGTTGCTCTGATCCCTTTTTTGTTGAGAGGCCACATGGACGCTCTCATTTGGTGGCAGCGGTGGGATCGATGGCGCTGTTGTGGCGGCGGGTGCTCCGGGTAGACGGTCGGGCGGAGGCTGCCGGGAGAGTTCCGTCGGAGCGTCGGTAAAATGTCGGCGGGAGCGAATTGTCGAAGGGTATTTCGACGGGAGAGACTGGTCGACGGGAGCAGGTTGTCGGCGGGGATTGTCGTCGGGAGCGGGGTGTCGACGGGATGGTGATGGGAGCAGGTTGTTGACGAGAGCGAGTTGCAGCAGGAGGCTGCAGGACAATGGCGGGGCTACGATTGGAGACAGGGTCTGGTCGAGCGGGCCCCAGGACGAACTGAGACCACAGTCGCGGACTTTTGTCTGGCCTCCAGAAGGGGAGGGAAGTGTGAGAAGGTGATGGCCCCTCCCCTTCTCACCTGTTAAACCGTCGTGTTTTAACTAAAACTGAGTTCCACTGCATCCTTTCTCTACTTCTTCTGGTTGCCCTGATCCCTTTTTTGTTGGGAGGCCAATTCGTTCACACCCTTATTCAAGAGATCAATTTGACAGACACATAGTGGGACTGGAATATGGGATGTTGTGTTATTTGTGACAATGAGGGGGAAAAAAATATCTTGATATAACAGACAACTCCAAAAAGGTCAGTTCGGCCGACATATTCAAACTCTTCTCCACTGCCTGGCACATCATTAGTTGAAAATGCTCAAAAAATGCGACAGTCCAGCCATCTCTGTTGGATCAGAGCTGTTTTTATCCTAAATGTCTCCACACCTGACTGACCCTATTAGATCACAACACCTCTGCTGGGCTGATCAACACTTCTTCCCCAGCAGATGGTGAGGGGATGACCTTTAATAATGGAGGAAACGGATGTGCAAACCACCTAATAATAGAAATCGGCGACAGTGTCCTTTAAGGGAGACTATAGGGTGTCATTGCGGAGATCCTGGATTTGAAGTTTGATCTTAAACAAGACTGTAGTGGTATTTTATTCAAATGTTCCCTATGTGGGCCAGTAAGTACCCTGCAGTCCTCGGTTTAAATGAAGGCCACATCCTTAGATGACGAGAACTTTCTTAAATGGAGAAGTCGGGGTTTGTTCTCTAGGTCAGTGCTTGTCAAACTTTTCCGCGTCGAGGGGCCCGTTTGAGAGGATTCTGACTCGGGGGCCCACATCTGATGGGATTTATGGGTTTTTTTAGATGTTTTATTACAGAAAGTATATAAGCAAAAATAGTCGACCGAAAAACGCTAGCTAACGAAGCTACTGAAGAAGTGTGTGGATAAGAACACAGCTCAATCTAAAGCTTTAACTCTTATTTTTATTGAAATATATATAAACACTAGTTGAACATGGTTCAATATATTTAATTCGGCCAGGTCTGTGTAAATTCTGTGCATTACAAACCCTACATTTATGTTGCATGAGAAGCCTAATGAGAGTAAAAACTGCTTCTGCCTGATGTTTGGCACGTTTTTACTTTCATTAATACGGTTTACAACGATGAACTTTTTACAGGAAGCCTGCCAAGAGCATGCACTGTGCAAACAGTCTGAGTATCTCCAGTAAAATTTGATAATTATAGTGTGTCCCTAAAACAGCTTTGTTTTAAAATCCTTTGTTCCAGGCATGCGGAACATGGAGCCCGCCTGCCTGAACTAAAAAAAAAAAGAAAAAAAAAGTGCACTCTCATCTTGTTTGACAGACAACGGATTCCACTTTTTTCCTCTTTTCTTCTCGCGGCTCTCATCCGTGAATAGAGATCGCAGCCGCCTCGTTCACAGCAAAGGAACACAATGCAGAGAGCTAGAAAAACATGTTCCCAATTACAGTCGTGTACAGTGGGAAAAGCCAATTAACAAACTTTCACATTGCTCTGATCTACAAAGCTACAGCCCTATCGTACTTCTCTTATTAACAAAAGTCAAAGTCAGATTTATTGTCAAATCCTTGACATGTACTTGACATACTATCCCACTGTCCTATGCGTTTACATGTACAGCATAAAAGTGCAAGTGAGCACGACAAGACAATCCTAAACTAAACATTAACAATAAATGTGCATTAGCTTAAGGCTGCTTTTACCTAGACATAAAGTGCCCAAAGCGGTAGTTGAGGTAGTTGTTGTAAATGTGATGACTAATGCAATGAAATAATAAAAACTCTGTAAATGCAAAAAAAACCCCCAAAAAAAACGGTGAAATGCTTGTTTCAATCTGGTTGCAAAAATCAAGGCAAACACTTCTGCACACTTTCTGGAGTTTGGGTCTTTTTCTTTGGTTCCTATTGTCCAAATACATGCTTCCCCCAGGTCAGCTGGAGACTCATCGTTTGTCATCTGTTGTGCACGTGCATGCATGTGTGTGTGTGTGTGTGTGTGTGTGTGTGTGTGTGTTTACCCGTGTTGCTCGTGTTTTCTGCAGAGCGCCCAGCGTGTGTGCTGTGGAAGGGCGACGCAGTCATAAATCAAACGTCTCAGCAGAGTCAGCTAATCAGCTGAAGGCCCAGTGTGACGAAGCCACTGGGATGGAATCACTATAAATAGACAAAAAAAAAAAGAACTTTATTCAGGACAAAAGTGGGGAGAAAGTGGAGCTCCAGTAGTCATTAGCATCGCCGTGCAGCACGCCAGCGTCTGTGGAAGTTAAGTGGGAGTGGGGAGTTGAATCAATACGCTGCAGCCTGTTACAACGTCCCCGATGCACAGATCCGCTGTACGTCTCTTTGCTTTTGCCGTGAGGCTTGGACGCTTAGAAGGGTAGACTTTTTTTCTTTGTTTCTTTTAAATAGGAAAGAGCAAACATTTCTGAAAAGATTTCCATGCTCAAATTTACCGTCAGCGTGGTCCAGTGTGACGCGCTGACTCGGCGCGTTCGCTGAATGATTACCTGACAACAAAGCTTCGGCGGTGTGAAGGTGAGGTTGTGGTCTCATTACTGTAGTCTAATTAAAAATGGAGCGAGGAAAGCAGCGCGCCGGGGCAAAAAGTCGAGAGAGGAATACAGATAAGGACGGAGGGAGCTGCCGCTGGCGCAATCAACAGTTAGGCGGCGCAAGCGGCCAGCTCATGATGACTGTGCATGTTAGCACAGAAGCATAAACAAACCTCAGGTCATTCAGATCACTACATCTGCTCATTTGTGAGGATCAAAATTCCACGTTTAAACCTGAAAAATCTGATCTGGCCGTTTTTTACAGGGCAGCGTGTGTTTTCCACCGTGTGAGAGGAGTCGTCCTCGTTACGATTGAGTAGCACAGAGAAAACCTTCTGTCATGTTAAGGCCTGGTCCACGTATGTCTGAAGGTTTAAAGCTGCTTCTGTGCTGTGAGGAGTATTGATCCATGATTTTTTTTTTTGTTTTTGTTTAAGGCCCAGAAGAGTTCTGTCTGCTGGTGTTAAAAAAGGAAAAACAAAAAAAGTGAAAACCTTCAGCAGAAGCTGTTGGTTATTAAAGTGGCCTGCAGCTTGACCTTTAACCTTTTACAGTTTAGGTAATACAAACATTTGTCAGTCCCTCTGGGATCTTGCTAAACATTTGCTTTTTGATTTTAATGTTTTGTTTTTTTTTTGTGGCAAAATTAAGATAAGAGATAAGAGATAAGATAAGACTTTATTGATCCCATAAGGGGGAAATTAGCTTGTTACTGCAGCGTACAGAGTAAAGAAAAATAAAATAAAATCTATAAAAAATAAAAATCCACAACACTATGTACAAAATTCTAAAAAAAAAAATACTAATAAATAGCAAGAAAAAAGTATGCATAAGAAAGTGATATATATATGCACGTACATACCTACATATTTGCATATATATATATATATACGCACATACACACATGTACACATACATAGCTAATGCATACTTAAGGTGCAGGATGTGTGTGTAGAGAAAAGTGAGAAAATTGTGAAAATTAAATGTCAAAATTGCAGGATCTCACAAAAATTTGGACAGACTACAACTTTGTGTAGAATATTCAGAAACATGGTTTGCACAACTCGTGCAGGTATTGTCGCTGCTTTCTTCATTGGGAGGTGGTTGTGATATGATTCAACTTTCTTGCACAAAAATCTCAGGAATTTTTATGTATGGATGCATTTCCTTTAATTATCACAAAGCAAAATGGCAGTATCCTGGAGTGAGGATCTCATTTCTCATTTGCCAACATCCACTGTTTCACTCCTAGTTAAAGTCAGTCTGTTTTTAAACCCCAAACAGTCTATTTGTTGGACAGAGAACATGTCATATTGATTTTTGATTTTCCTATTGATTTGTTCTCTCTTACAGCTGTGCTTTTTTCTGTCTCTCTGAGAGACTTCAGAGCTGGAAGATGCCGACCTCCGTTTCACAATATATCCATGTAATCGTGTCAGTGATTCATGAGCTACCCTCGTATTTATCTCACAGGCTACTGTATTCACCTTTCGACCTCCGATATACTTTATAAAAGTATAGATTTAACAGATAGTGCTGTTCCTGAGTCCTTATCTCTGTAGAATTACAAGATGGATGGATCCTGGTGCCGGGCAATGCAGCCCATCTGGAAATATTTAAATGCATTGTATTACAGCGTGTGACATCCAATACATCACATGGACTCGCATGGGGGATGCCCGATGGACTTTCTCCCCTTCTTATCACTGTGAATACAATTTAATCACATAAATTCAACCATGAAACGTTACAGGCTTTTCCCTCTGAGCAGTTTTTTTTTTTTTTTTTTTTTTCCTGGGATGCATCACCTGCTTCTCCTTCTTCCACTGACTGAGTGTGTCAGGTTTTCTTTGGTTTCACTGAGTGATGTTACGTTAAATACTCTGACAGTCTGGAGGAAAGAGCGTTAGCTGCAGGTTCCTTGTCACTGTTTTTTTTTGCAGGGCTGTGGAGGAAATTGATGCGGTAATGGGGATTAAAAAAGGTTATTCCATTAATTTAAATAATTTCTATATATGTATGCATATACATGCATGCACATACAAATATATGCCCTCATGTAATATAATTTTCCAATTTTTTCTCCTAAAAGTCATAGGAGTGCTTATGTGTGATATATGATTTAAACATAGATAACAATCAGTGTTTTCAAGGTGTAAAAAGCTGAAGTAACAAGTGGAACAACTGAAATCAAAATGTTAGTAAAAATGACCCAGTTTTAGTTGTTTTAGTTAGTTTTTATCTTCCGTCTACATCAACACGCCCTCAAGGAGAAATGAGCCTCAGACTTTATGAACTGTGCATTTTTACTGCAGAACTCCTTAGTTAAGTCAATGTTTTAGTGCTTTTTTTCTTCCTTTTTTTATAATAAGGGGTTATAATAAGTGTTAAAGCATCCTCCTCAGGTTCCTATCGCTGAATCTTTATTTTCAGTGTGTAAACGATTACGCCTCAGTCAAGTGTCAGAAGACGAACATGAAGGTGAAGGAACACACATGGCAAACTCATCCAGATTTCTGATTCTACAGTATCGCTCGTTTTTTCTGTAAATGTCTGTTACGTGATTCTTCAGACTTTCCCCAGGCTGAGAGAGAGAGCGAGTAAAGTTCAGGGACGAATCATTTCTGGGAGCCTGAAAAAGCCCCTCACTAAATGTAACCGTAATGAACTGCACAGTCCTGAAGCGCTAATGGAATTATTTGATTGCTGTGTTCGAGTGAAGCGGGACACGCGTCTCGTGCTCCGACGTTGCTGAGCTCTCAGCCTCTGAAGGATGAGACAATCCGTAAACACGTTTTGGCCTCTGATGGATGTAATTATGCGTCCGCCCCGCATGCCTCGCAGTGTGTGGCGTGCAGCGGCTTGATGCATTATGTTTACTGTGAAACCATGATCGGAACGCATGCACTCGAAACGGTATCTGTTAGTTGATGCAGATGTATAAGTATCATGACCTGCAGAGTGAATGAAAGCTTCAGCTATGAGTCTCCGCTCCTCCTAAGGATCTATAATCCTCATATATATTTCACTCTGATCTCTGCGTCTTAATCGAAGAAGCTTGAGCCTCATATTGTCCAAACTGGTTAGCGTTGAAGGCTTTTTTGGGGGATATTTACGGAGCAGACAAGGTCGTCTCTTTGGAGTAAAGCATGCATGAACAGTCCTCACCGTAACAGCTGTGGCGTGTTTTACTGTTATAGCCACAATTAGGGCATTACAGCCAGATTGGCTGGATCATTTACCGACTGTGTGTTCCCAACCCGCCATTTGCCATACACGGATGTTTCTAATGCCTCCATAATGTCTCCATAATGGCTTCATGATGATTGTATTGTCAGATGATGTGAGTCTTGTGGTCTTTAGTTATTTGCATCAGATATTCTCTTGGTTGAAGCCTTTTTTTTTTAATTTATATTTGAATGATTAAGACTATATCAGCTCTAGCCCAGCCCTTTCACAATGTATGCACACATGCAACAAGTCATTGTAAAGCTTTACCTCTTATGATCCATCAGAGTCTGTAGCTATTTGCATTTCAAACAAAAATTAAAGTTAAGTCATAAAAACGTTCATAAGCACGCACAAGAAACTTCAAGTCACCACAGCAACATTTAGCTGAACCGTGAGGACACTTCCTGTTTGGCAGCTCTGCTGTCAAAGTGAATTGGCTCTGACGGCTAAAAGCTTTGACAGACAATAACCTCACATCGATACCTGTGTCAGGCCTGTTCTACTCAAATCTGTGTCGAGTTTAGTGGTGATCGGACAAAATATGTGGTCAGTGCAACATGTGCTGGTTTTGATATGATCCAATATGGTGGCGGATTATTTATGCTGACATTAAAAACCTAAGGGATTATCGATGTGATAACTCACAGTATGGTCAGGATTTGGAGTTCTGTTCCTAAATCAAAGCCAAAACACATGTTTGCCAATTAGAGTGCACCCTAGAGGTCACCAGAATTCTTGAGCATCCTCGCAATGGCGCCTGAAGTACATTTACTCAGTTTGAATTTGATATGTGAACGTTTTGAGATAAGTTCACTTCCTGTTTTGGTTTCTGATTGACGTTTTTAAGGGGCGAACAGTTTTAGTTCTGAAGAAACAAAAGGAATTTGTTTGAGTCGTGGTATATGAGGATGATGTGTGTCAATCGGGCAAAAGTACAAATGGGCAAATGTACCTCCGATGTTGACCCGTTGGTGGCGCTACCGAGTTTAAGGTGGAACCTTGGTGACAATAATCAGAGGACTGTTCCCAACCAGTGAGCCAAACTTCACATCTTATGCTAGCATCTTAGCTATTTGGTATATAGGATAGGGATAGAAAGCATCAGACATTGTTATCATTATAATTTGAAGTATGTTATCCAGGTATTTTGCTGTGTGAATGCATTAATTTACTGTTACTGCAATCTGCTAGCTATCATCTGATACAGACTAGTCTCTGGGGGGGCGAGCATGAATATTTCTGTTTCTGTTCCTAGACCATCGCTCACAGTTTAACTAACTCCCATAAAAGACAATAAAAAGCTCAACAAATTGAAACCCCAGTAAGTTCTGAGATACCATTTTGGTCAATGTGCAGCTCTCCACATGGACTCGTTGCAAACTTGTCCTTTTTTTTCAGAATTCGTCCTATTTTGTCCATTATATGAAGGGAATTCTGAAATGCTGAATCACTGACATACAGGGAGTCAAAACTTGTTTTGCACTTAAGTGCGGTTTTAAATTTCTTTACAATACGTTCACTGCAGTTGCATATATTTCTTTATCTAATACATGGAAACACCTTGATTCAAAAGTGTTACCTTGATGTTTTAATGTAGAGTCAAAATATTCCGAGACCAGACCATAAAATGAATGATTAACACTGTTTTATATAGCTCTGTTCGCTCAGCGTCGTCCTCCCCGTTAGACCGTAAACCTCAGCATCCAACGCTGTGGCTTTATGACACACTTATGCTTTTGATCATCTCCCACAGTCCCTGGAATTGTCTCCAGCCTCCAACGTTAGTTTCTGCAGTACATAAAGCAAAGCTCTGGGTTCTCGTCATCTTGTTAGAGTTGAGCGATGTGCGCAGTATAAACCCAGGGGTCACCGGAGGGTTTTATTGTTCACGATTTAAGTTGAGAGGTTATTCGAGTGACTTTACAGGTCCCTGTAATATATCTATGGGCTTGTAAAGATGCTCTTTGTGTGACATTTTTCAAAATATGTCTCGGAGGGTTGTTTTATCACCAGCAGAGACTAGAGGACAGCGCGGTGTTGCGCCGAGCCCGGTCTGGTCCTCCTGGGACCTGCAGCTTTGTGTTTTTAGGGTAAGAGGACCTCCTTTAGGGACACGAAGCCATCCAACAGCCCCGTCTCTGGAGGACAGAGCTGTCGGCTCGTGTTTCATCGGCTACCGGAGGAAGGTTAGACTTAAAGAGATCACCACGCTACCTGGAGTCAATCCAGCTTTTTTAAAGATAGAGGAAGTCACACGCTCGTATTCGCACATGGATTTCTCTACCTCCTCAACTATGCACACAGGCTCTAGTGCACATTATCCACGACTTATCCCCATTGATCTGGCAGAAAATGGGAAAAAGTCACTGTATATATGTCTAAGGAGTGATTTGCAAAAGGTAATGTGCGTCATGCATAAAGTGGAGGATAGAGCATATAACTATGGTTCTGCCCTTAGATGGATAGTGGGATTTCATCAGTTGATATATATCCTCTTAAGTGGTTGTCATTTATTTTTAACTGGCTTGTGTTTGCTATCCTGTGCGCCTCACTGGAAGTCATTGTTTTAACAGGTTTCAGCTTCCGTGCTTAGCTCAGTTTTATTGATCAGTGTGTAGTTTCTCAGATAGCAAAGTGAGTTCTGCCTTGGCTTGATGATTTAAAAAAAAAAAAAAAATTTCACAATTTCAATGGCTTTAAAAACTCCCATGCATGCAATGCATGTAAATTTCCAGTGTGTGATTAATAAAGTCTCTTAGCCTAAATACATTTAGGCTATTACAGAAAAATCTGAAATACTAGGTGAATCCTTTTTGCTAAAGCATTCATCACATTGGTCGTTGCCCCGTCTACTGGGTTAGTTCAGTTTTCCGTGCATGGGGGGCACATGCAGATTCCCGTTTATTTCATGCATAAAAAGTGTTTCTCCTCAAGTTGTGTCAAATCCTAAGACTTCATCACGGCCTCGCAGGAGTCCTGCTTTGCTTTTTTCCGCTAGTTGATATTTTCCTGCAATAACGTTAATGTGCCCTTTGTGCGCGGCGGGAGATTAATGGGTACACGGCAGAGTTAATGAATTATTAAATAATGGGATGGGAGCCCTGTGAAAATGGATACGGAGTCTTGTCTTCAAAAACCCACGACCACTTAAACCCAAACAGTGTTGAACAACTATGGAGGCATTTTCAGGGCCACTGATATATGCTGCATTATAGTAGGAGGAGGGGGGGGGCACAGGGTCACAATAAGATAATCAATAGTCAATCTATTGCAATTCCATGTATCTTTAGTGTGTGTGTGTGTATATATGTGTATATATATGTATATATATATATATATGTGTGTGTGTGTGTGTGTGTGTGTGTGTGTGTGTGTGTGTGTGTATATATGTATATACACACACACACACACACACATATATATATATATATATGTGTGTGTATATATGTATATATACATATATTTATATATATATGTGTGTGTGTGTATATATGTATATATACACATATATGTATGTTTATATATGTATATATATATATATATATATGTATATATGTATATATATATATATATATATATATATATGTATATATATATATATATGTATATATATATATATATGTATATATATATATATATATATATATATATATATATATATATATATGTATATATATATATATATGTATATATATATGTATATATATATATGTGTGTGTGTGTGTTAAGACTTAGCATTACACTTTTTTCTAAATAACATGCATAGAGAGTGTGGGCTGTGGAGCTACTGTGTGCAGACCTTTATCTTTTTCCTCAGTATTTTGGATTTAGCACCTGATTAAAGTCCCTGATGTGTGTTTCTACCCTTTTATTTTCTCTGCTTGTTGGTATTTTAACGAATGATTTTTATTCATAATTTGTACAATGAATCAAAACTGGGAGATGCAGTGCGAGGCGATTCTAGGACACGGCTCTAGTTTTGAGGAACTCTGCAAATACAGCCATGTGTTGTACACAGAGGTCAAGCTCACATGATTGAGGCTAAATCACCTGTTAGTTTTTTCAGTGACTTGAGGCCCAAGTATAATCACAAAATTGCAATAAAAAAAAAATCAGAACTACATGTTTTGGTCATTTAGTTGCACCTCTTCCTTAAACACTTTTCCCTCTAATCCTGGACCTGGGGCACTGCTGCCCTGAATATTTCAGAGGGTTTAGCACTCACCTGATTCGAATGAATGGATCATTATCAGACATCTGCAGGGCTTGATAATAAACCATTCAGTTGAATCAGGTGTGTTGGCGCACAGAACCTTTTTTAAAACATGCAGGGCAGCGGTGCCCTGCAGACGGGGATTAAAAGAACCTGAAGGATTCATGCCTTGCCAACACAGATGGTTTCTTTACCTGAGGCTGCTCAGCACAAATTTGCAATGAAATAAAATCAACAGTGTTTTCCTTGTTGTCTTGGGAAGATCACGTGATGAGTTTGTAAATTAATATGCAGATACTGAACTCATTCATACTCATTTAAATGCTTTTTTTCCCCACACAGTTTAACAAAAGCCAGTTTTGAGGATCACTCAGCTCAGTTTTTTTTCTTCCTTTTAATTATTTTTTCTGTCTTTTAATCATCCCCCCCCCTCCTCTCTCTCTCTCTCTCCATCCATTGCAAGTGGGGCGTAACCTTGAGTGTGTTTCCAGAAAGAACTGCTTTCTCATTCAGAGTGTGTGCGCTGCAGTAATGTCTGTCACAGCCCGTTTCCCTCCAGAATAGAAAATGCCAGCTGACACACAGCTCAGGATTAACCTGTGTGTGTGTGTGTGTGTGTGTGTGTGTGTGCATGTGTGTGTGTGTCTTGTTTTACATCGCAGCACTGACCTCAGCTTTGCATTCCCTCATCCTTTCAGTCTGAAACGTGTCCAGTGAGATGAGCGCAGCGTCCAGACGAGCTCGGTCTGTCAGTGGAGGTGAACTCGGCCTCCTGTAGTCTGTCAGTCCTGGTCCAGGTTTCACTGGATGCTCTGGTTCTGCTGGCTTCCATGTCAGACAGATCAGACTCAGCTGCACCGTGCAGGATCCGAGCAGCTGTCTGTACTACACCCAGTCAGTGTGTGTGTGTGTGTGTGTGTGGATGGCCTGAAAGTACCAGCCAGGAATGCCAGGAAATGTAAATTCTATATATAAAATATCCAATATACTGGCATAATTAGGAAATACATATGTGTGTGTGTGTGTGACCTAATATGTTAAAACCATGTTTAATCGCATTATTTGACTTGCATCCATCCAAACATCCAAATCATAGCCTATTATTGGATGGATTGGACTTAAAAATATTCATATTCATTGCAGGTCCTCTAACATTTTAGCCTAGGCTCCATTTGCAGCAGGTTACAGGTTAGTTTCTCCATCTGTTGATGCATCTGTAGGCTACTTCAGTTTGTCCCTTCAGCCTATTATGTTGCATCATCTACTTCATTCAAGTGTGTTGTTCTAAAACTAGACCTGGTCAAATAAATATATGCATCTCTGTCACGTGAGACCACGTTAATGTCATAATAATAAGTTGGGCCTTATTGATTTGGCTTTTCGGCTTTGTGTTAACATTTTTTACTTGCTGAAATGTAGCCTAAGGGGTGGAATTGTAACCTTGGTGTCTTCAATGGTGGCTCCATGCCAGACATGAGACGTTTTAGATTCAGAAGCAATGTTACCTCTGACAGGATCTTTACACATGTTGACGAGTTTTTCTACTTCTCCAGGAAGCAGAAAATCAGTGGCTCCAGCAGTTCTCTCTGTGTGAGACTGTGAAGCTGCAAATGCACTGCAGTGCTGATGTTGAACACGCTGCCTCCACCAGACTCCATCAGGAGTTTAACACGCTGTCACACTGACGCCACGTGCTCCCCTGCAAAGAGACATGAGGTCAGGAAGATTACGCATAATCATAAAACCAAGAAGTATGCGTCTGTGCAACTCTGCAATGTGGACGAAGTCCTCAGGTGATTACACCGATGCTCATTGTCCCAACCAATTAGAGTGTGGCCAGACAGAACTACTGTGGCTTAATGGATCCCCCCCTGGAACATGAATTGATTAGAAGACAGAAATCAGAGTCTGTAATCCATTGAAGTTAATTCAATTAACGTTTTAGTATGTTTTTTTTTTTCTTATGGGTGAGGCTTTCCCTGATGCAGTGGGCGTCAATGGAGGCAGTCCTTGTCCCGTTGACGCGGCCATCTTGAGAATTGCCGTCAATATTACTTAACGCCAATAACTTTTTACATTTCTGTTCAATAGTTACACGTTCTGTGTCGTTCACAAATTCAGAATGGAGCAGCAAAGCCTTCTGGGAATGGGGCATACGTTAGCTAGGTCAAGTGTAGGGGGATAGATAGGCGGTGCCTCCTCTAATGGCATGGCCCTATATCCTCTAGGTGAGGTAGCGTTATTTTGCAGGTGCATGTTAGAATAAAGAACAAGCAGATGCTGGAGGAGGATGCATCCATGATTTAGCATTACTTACTTACTTGACATACATTTTATTTGTGTTAATAATACATGGAAGGTGGTTGTGTGTGAGTTGTGCAGTGGTGAATTCCAGCTGGACTTTAGCGTCCCTGAGCGGGTGCTTTATCTGTGTGCATAAACCCCCAGTGTGTGCTCTACGATACTGGATTCAGAGCTACAATATTTATTAAGCATTCACGCCGTGGCTCTGGCCATCTGTCATATACTCAACCATTTAAGACGAAAGATCTGACCTGAAGGGGTTTGCAGAGTGACTGTCTGAAACAGACTCTGAGAATATATGTCTTTAAAATAAGTCCTGGGTGCTGCTGTGATGCAGCCGGATATTTATGGGTTTTCCAACTCACGGCACACCTGAATATGAGAAAAATGTTCATGGTCCACATCCAAACCTGCAAGCAGTACAGAGAGAAGATGATTTTAATGATACTGATCAAACACTCAAGACTAAACTGAATGCAAAACATACAGTAAGTCAGATTTCCTTCCTAAATTCCCATTAAACCACTGCTCTAGCTTATATTAGAAGGGTCACATTTACATTTTCCTCACTCCTTACTGTCGTATTTTCATTACATGTTGCATGCTAAACAGTTTTAATCAAATAGGGTGAAATATACATGTTTCAGGCTTAGCAGAGTTGGGCTTTTTTTGTTTTTTTCCTGTGTTGTCATGTTTCCCGTTGTGTGAGCTGTGGTCCAGACACCGAAACGTGAACTTCATTATGAAGCAACCCGGGACGCCGTGTCAATGTCTAATGACCGGCAGCATGTTTACACTGTGGTCGACCAGGAAGTCGGTAAACTCAGCCGGCCTTGACGCTGCAGGCCACCCGGGGGGGGGGGAATCTGAAAACAAAAACATGTTTTCTACTCTTACTGTGGTGTCCTGAATCTCTGCATCCGATCTACTCGTCACCAAACGGTTAAATGCCCATCTCTGTAAAACGGATTTACCGTGATGAAGTCCTGAGAGATACGCTCGGGTTTGCTTTTTGAATCGTTAAGTTTAATCAACACGGGCTCGTTTGGTAAATTATGTTATGCAACAGCATGATTACCTCATTATGTTTCCAGGATTTAATGCCTTCTCCAGCCCCCCCCCCACACACACACACACACACAAACACACACTCGGAGAAGCACATTTCCATAGCTAATCTCAGCTAGGTGCCCCCCCCCTCCAGGATCACGCTGATCCCCTCGGCGCCCCCCCAGTGCACCCAGAACCTCCTCCTGACCCCGGCACAGGGACCAGTCCACCATCTGGCTGGCTGGGATCCCCCAGAAGGACTCGCATGGCATCGGACCTCAGCCAGCGTGCGATCCAGTCCGCGTTTAACCCGACGTTCTGGTCCCGCTGGTCCACGCGGGGTGGACTGCAGCTGCTGTCGGTGCTCGACGCCTTCGAGCCCAACCGGGGGCCTGCAGGCCCGGCGTGGTGTGATATTGACTCGTGAAAAGGTTTCACGTTTTGCAGAGCTGATGGAGGTCACGCGTTGTTGATCCAAGCTTTCAGCAGCAAGGATCTTTTAGTTTTTCCATAAAAACTAAAATAGACATATTGTACAATGACACAGACATACACTGAGATGAGTAGACATGCAAATATAGTCATTGTCAGAACAAGGCTGCAGTTCCTGTTGGAAGTTGATATGTAAATCTACACATCAGTTTTGTCCCTTTATTTTGTACTTTATAAAGTAGTTGAGGCTCAGATTCTGTTCTCTTAGGAGACAGTGCTGAGGTTTTTTTTTGTTTCTTAGATAAGTTCACTTTTGTTCTTCAATGCTGTTTCTCCACTGGAATGTTGGTAACAGCAGCAGGAAGCAGCACAGTTCCTGGAGTCCCCATTAAAGTTCATTAAAGAAAGCGACCCCGGTTAGAACGCGTTTCTCCCAGATTGCCTCAGTTTGGATAACAGCTGGCCTGCGTGCACGTTAAACAGTCGAGTGGCCGATAAAAATGACGATAATGAGGTATTGTTTCGAAAGATAATGGAGTCGATGACCCTCACTTCCTGACACTGAGTCAATTTCCCAGTGTCACCGTCACAGACAGTTTTTAAGTTATTTTTCCAAACACGAGGAGCTTAAGGGTCCAGCAGTAAGGCTAATACTGATGGTTCCTTTTTCGTCATTGCCAGATTGTTGTGGATCTCGTCAGATTAATGTTAGAGCGAAGGGTGATCAAAGTGTGTATGTGCAAGCACATAATCTTATAATCAATTTAAAAAATGGATTAGTAATTACAACACTAATTCTAAGTGAAAATGTTTCATCTAATGACGCCCATGTAGTCGTATCTCCCTTTATCTCTACAGGATAATAATGTATTGGTTAAACGCAGAGTATTCAAATTAAGTCAATTAGGACTGGGTGGGATTTCCCCTAATGCACTGGGGCAGTTTATGGAAATAAGACGAAGTAACCGTTGTTACTGCTACTGCAGCTTGCTTATATTTTAATTAGTTTAACTTAAATATATAATTTACTTAAATGTGTATGTTGGAAATATATTAAAATCCCAAAAAATCTAATAAATTAATAAGTAATGGTTTTAATTGGACTCAATTAACTATCATGGTGTTACTCTAATACAACTTAATTAACTTAAATAACCTTTGCTGTTTTTTTTTCTTATAAATAACCCAATGTACTGGACTGGATGAGGTGATTTAAAAGTAAACTGGACCCTTTTTAATTTATTTTTAGCGTTAATGGATTTACTGGCCCATAATGGAGCAACTTTTCTACAGTACACAAGGCGAATGATAAGCATGTTTGTGCTGTTCACTGCGACTCTGGATAATTATTTACTGAGGTCCAAAGCTCAGTGAAGTGGAGTTCATTGGAGGGACACTATCACACACACACACACACACACACACACACACACACACACACACACATGCATGTGGGCAGTAGACAGGTCTTTAAATTAACTGTCAGTCCACAAAGTGAACTCTCACCTGTCTGTTTCTACGGCCTCCACACTCTTATTCACTTCTCTCCCGCTGTCTGTCACTCACTCTTACACACACACACACACACACACACACACACACACACACGCTCGGTCAGGGACTCGGTTGTCTGAATATGAGTGACGGGTCAAACATATAAAGCAATCATTGTTTTCGTTGTTTTTCATTCAGGTATTTTTCTGGAATACCAAAGTAAAGGGAACAGTTTTCTTCCTCTACAAAAGCTGCATTTCGTTCAGTGGAATGTGTAACAGCTGCTTACAGGTGTCGTCTTTTATCAGTAAAATGACTTTTTTTTTAAGACGAAGGAAACTCAGTTGTTACCTCTTGGTGCACCAAACTGTCACTAAACTGTCAAGTGGAAATATTGTGGAAATATACACACACACACACACACACACACCTGTGTGTATGTATATGTATATATGTTTATGCATGTGTGTATGTGTGTATATTTATATATGTGTATATGTCTATATGCGTACATATGTATATGCGTGTATGTGTATATATGTATATATATATATATATATATGTATGTGTGTATGTATATAGTCATAGGTCATAAGGGTCTGTTTTTTTTTTTTTTTTTCCTCAAGATTCATTTCACATTAACTTCCTTCCTTAGGCTATGTTTTCAGTAAGTACATTTTTTAACACAAAGCCAAAAAAAAATCCTACCCATAAAGCCCAGCTAGTTATCATGACATTACCATAGTCTCATGTGACAGAGATGCATGCAGCACATAATCAATAGACGCTAACCTGTAACCTCCTGTAAATGTGGCCTGAGCTACAGTATCAGGTTGATCTCTGCATCTCTGGATATGGCCGTGATTGTGTTTGGTAAAGTGGACGTGTTCGGCTTCTTTCTGGTCATGCTTGGCGACGTCGGGGCTTTAATTCAAAACCATCCTGTTGCCTGAAACCGTGCAAGATGTTGAGCTTACATATTAAGCATTTTTCTGCAAGATGTGTGTATTGTGTGCTTTTAAGCCTCGGAGTGTGCGTGTGAGTGTGTGTGTGTGTCTCTTCCTCTAATGAAGCTGCTGCACCGGCTCAGTGTAGTGGGCTGCAGTTGAGGCTCTTTGGCTGAGTGAATGATTGTGTATATGAGAGAGCGAGTAGGTGGTTCCAGAGATTTCCCGGAGCCGGTTGGTTCCGGCCTCGACGCTTAAAGCGTAAACGCTGGCTTCCCCCATCTCCTGCAGGCTCTAATCTCCCCTGCAGCCGGCCTGTTTTTGTGTCCTATGCAAATAGCTCTGCACATAACACAACAGGCTGGCTTTAATAGGTGTGGGTTGCATGTTTTTTTTGTTCAAATCTATTTTCTCCTGTTTGCGTTAAGGTGGGAGTGAGGTCACTGGTTCAGATTTGTTTGCGTGGGTCACGTTGGGCTGATAGCTTTAATCCCCTTTTGTGTGTTGTTCTGCAGCTAACTCGCCCTGAAGCCAAAGGTATTAAAGGAACATTTAAAGCGCTGGGAAATTAATTGTTGCTGGTGTTTCAGGGGGGAACAGGGGTCTTATTTTCATGCTGCACCAGGGTTCCTAACATGACACCATATAATGTAATGTCTTGGCGTTTTTTTTTTTCCCCCCAAGTGTTGCACTAATTACAGCTTGTTCTTTACTCACAATTATTCATGCAAAGTCAGTAATAATTTCTCTAAGTGCACGGTTTTATTATAATCAAGTCATCGTTGGAGATGTCCGCTTTGGTATCTTCTGGGGGTTTCGGGGTGAAAAGTGCAATACAAATGCAATTTTCCATTTACCGTAATGCTTTGCGATAATCCGGAAATCTTTGAAATCCGAAAAAAATAAAATAAAATCTCAGGTTATGTGGACAGGACCCAAGATTATCACAGCCATGTCAGTTTGTTCCATGTAGAAAAGCTTTTATTTTTGGGTTTCTGACTACATATCAGCCCACTGAGCAAAATCCATAAAGGAAAATGAACAAAACCTTCTGAATTATTTCGTTATCTCAGTATTGAGAATAGCTCTTCAGTGCATCATATAATTACCTGGGAGGGGTGACGTCATGTTTTTGGTCGGGGTTGGTGGGGACTCCCCGGGGTTCCAAGCTCACGCCCTCTAATTCCAATTTCCAAAAGGGTTTTTCCAATTCCTTCACCCCAGCAGCTTTTAATGAGATCAAGAACATTCACTCTTTAATCTGACATTAATTAGCTGGTAATTATCCAGCTGACAGACTGCGTCGTAACATCCGCTGCAGGCTGTTGGGACTGAGAGATCCAGCTCTTCAGGCCTGAAGTGTGTGAAACTTTCACTGTGTGGCAAATGTATAAACTGTTGACACCAAAAAGGAGAGTGAACTGCCCTCAGCTATGCTGTGCCTCCCATAATGTAGTGATCCTTAAAAAATGGAACATCATTGTAAAAAGGATTTGATATAATATAGAGATATAATTGATCATGCAAAACCAGTCAATTGTTGGGTATCTATCCATTATTTCTCAGTCTTACAGTAATTTTTTTTTTTTTTTTTTTTACTTGCTAAAATTGTGCTGTACAAGTTTCCCAGGCCATGGCGCGTGTTTCTCACACCAGATGTCTGAGTGTTTTTTACACTTTCAAAATGAGAGCTGGTAATGTGCTCATTAATCTCTGATTGCTTGGAGGGTCTTGGTTATGAGCACAGGGCATAAATGTCAGACCAGCGGTGATCGTTTGCACGCCAGGTTATATAAATCACATTAATCAGTCCCGATTCTGTCACATCCTCATCCTTATTTTTCGCACAGCGGTTGCTCTCCAGCCAGTGTGTGTGTCTCGATCCTGAAAGGTCAGAATTGAAAGCAGAAACTAATTTGTTGTATTTTTCATTGGCTTTTATTTAAATTGGAGACAGTTCCAGGTGGTGTTAGGTTTGGATAAACCTTCTTAAATTTGTTTTGCTCTTTTTTTCATTTTCATTTCCACATTAATATTATTTTTTAAAATCTCAATGTACCGTAAATTCTGTAATATAGGCCAGTTTTCCATTAGCAGCCTGATCTCCAATAGTAGCCGCTGTTGCCACAGACGGGGCTATTATTAGAACCAACATTTTTAAATGTCTAAATTTAAAACACAAAAATATATAGATAAAAATCTTGTAGGTACATTTAGCTTGGTCTGTTAACTCGGTTATATAACTTCAAATCATGTCTCTCACACTGAACTAAATAAAGCTTCCTAATATCTAAATTCCCAACAATTATATTATAGCAAAATAATTTTACTATTGTCATCCCTCACTTAAATTTGCCTATTCCTACTATGCAAGGTATTTAATGCGAACCACAATTGCACTGTGTTAATGGGTTTTGTCACCATATTTTTACACTAGAATTTATCCTAACCAATAAATTACCAATATGTGTTGTTAATATTCTGTATTCTAGCTATAATGTTATGGAAACGACACACAGTCAATGAACATAGTTTTTTATTGGTTCAAATAAACTTGTTTTAGAATTTTGTTTTGTATTGGCTGGAATGGAGGCCTGTATTTTGGTAAAACGGCCTCATAATTTTCAGTGAATAGAATTTCATTTCGAAGTAGACGTTGCTTTTAATGTTTAGTGTTTTTTTTTTTTCCTTTTTAAACTAAATTAAATTGGCACAACGTGCTATCTGTCACAGAATGAATGTCACACAGGCCCAGTCTGGTGCTTCAGATTTAATGAAGACCGCAAATGAATGCAAAAATATCACTTAAGGTTCACAACCGCTGCTCAGTATTATCCATTTTCATCTTGTAAACAGATTCTTATTATCATCCGTGTTCACATGAGACGTCGCTGCATCTCTCTGTGCACATTACAGCCCTCTCAGCAACACTGACGCCTATTGGATATTTACTCCCTAACAGTAACATTGGAATTAGAATTAATAATGAAACAACTACAATATACATTCCCTTTGTATTTTTCCTTATGTAAAATAGTTTCCATCAATGGTGCTTATTCTGTTGTTTTCAGCCTTTTTCCTTTCATTTCAATTATTTTGGTTTGAGCTCATTTGTATGTATATTTATGTGGATTAGGGATATTCAGGACCTGGGAAGAATTGAAGGGAGAGAAGAGGTGATAAAGGAAAAAGAAAACTGAAATAACTGAATAGGAGTTAATGCTCATGCTGTAATCTCACAGTTTGCTAATCAGCGTCTTCTTTGTGAAACTGAGGCCGTCTCACCTTGTTTGTTTTTTGGGCTTTTCAGCATTCGTCTGTTTAAGCAGATCACAATAGTTTACCTAGGACTGGCCTGCTGCTACGGCCTGTAGCAAAAAACCTGCAATTGAAATTCTATTTTCAAGACAAAGCCGCTTTTAAGAGGAAAAAAGCTGAGAAAGCTTCCATGCAGAATAGCTGTTTTTACGTCTGATTTTTTTGTAGCTTGTAAAAACTGTAGATGGGTGATCAGAGGTTGGGTCTGTCTGTGGCTCATTCATCCGTGACTTCCTGTGATGACTGAGTTTTGCCAGCCGATCCATAACCTATCCCCCAGTATAACACTTGCTGAGATCTCATCTCGACAGATTTTTACGCTGTGTCCGGTTCAGCGTTTGAGCTCTGTGAGTTTGTGACTTTGACCTAAATGCATCTTCCGTTCCTGTGATTTGTTTCCGTGTTATTTATTCAACCATGAAGTTTACACATTTTAAAACAAGACTAGGAGTGTGCAGCTTCTCTGTGAGTTTGCTTTGGGGCACAGCAGTGGTTTGAGCTTAAAATGCAGGTGTACGGTTTCCCATAACTAACAGATATTTTTGTCAGGGGAATCACCAAAGTACAACTCATCCTGCAGGAAACATAAATGTTGTATTCTATTGTTGCCTGTTATAGTGTATTTCTTCAAATTACAGCTGGAGGCTGCATAGTAGGAAAATAATACGTCTGAATATGAATGCAAACTTCCACTCGAGATGTTCTAACAGATTCCAAATGTGAATCTACTGTGAACATTCTGTTTCAGATTGAACTTGCACCTGGAGGGTTTGTTGTAATTCGTATTGAATTTGTGAGGTTGTGGCACCGCGAGTTGAGAACAGAACGTTCGGCTTCAAACAGGCAGCGTGTTACTGATGGCTCTTTGATTTGATTTCTGTCTCCTTCTGTTTTCTGTTTTGTTTGCCTCCTCTACAGAGAAGAATACGGGGGAAAAAATGTGTGAATGTGTCATTGCAACGGTTTGATTGGAATTTCAGCACAACTTGTGGGAAATAAAAAAACAAAAATTCTGCAATCAGGTATCATTGAAATGCAAGAGAAGGAAGTTGGTTCAGTACGACAGGATGAAAGGATTTCATTAAGGAATATATTAATTTACAATATAGAACTATGAATACATCATTTGTGTGAATGCCAGAAGCAGGATTGAAAAACTTTTTACTGGCATGATGTATTAAAATTAAATCGTTTGTTTCCTCCAATCATGATGCAATGAAGCTCTATGTGACTGTAGAGATGTGTTGTGTGCTGCTCTCTTCCAATGAAACCATTAAAGTTACAATGAGCAAGAATTTGCTATAATGGTGTATATATGTCATAACGTATCATAACGCTAATTGTAGCGTGTTGCAGTAAACGTGGACCCACTGAATTATTTAAAAGAAAAACATCTTTAGTAAGTCATGTTTGACAAGCTTGTACTTTAAGTTAATAAAAATGACAACCACCACATACACACATCCTGTCAACTATAGAACTATACTTTACTCTGTACAGTTCTTAACCTGTGAGATAAACCTTATGGGACCTAGTAGGTTTTTAATTAGGGCTCTGGGGCATCTCATCTGGCAATCAAGTGAAACTCTATTGTACACTGTACCTTTCTTATTCTTAATTTTGGAAGGATTTCAGCACCTAACTCATCCAACAGCTTTAAGAGGTCCCAAGCGAATTATATATTAAATGTATGCCTTAAATCAGAATTGGTGTACAATTACTTACATCTGCAAAATATAAAGTTTTCACAGAGCAAATTGTGAAAAACTGTGCAAGAGTTCCCATAGGGAATGAATAGGATAAGTTGAATATCCATAAAAATTTTAAACTGTACACACACATATCTTGTGTAACAATGTCTCATTCCATGTTTTATAGGTAATACAATTTTTGATGAATCAAAGAACAATGCACATGATAATTTTTGCAAAAATCTAGAATGTGGAATGGGAGCCTAGTCAAGAATGTTGGAGCTACCCTTTTTTCCAGTCAAGGGTCAAAAGGGAGACCAGAGCAGAGGGTAAAAAATGCTGGTTCTCCCCCACCTTTCTGTGTTGTTGAATGTGCATAGTAAACCTGTTGATGGGACATACATTGCTGCATAAACATTCGAAAAGAACATGTTCGTAGGTGTGCTACTTTTATATAATATCATACATTTTCTAGCATTATTTGTTTGAAATCTCTGTAGAAGCGCGTCATAATGTGCACACTCCAGCCACACTCCAGCAGTAAACCCCAGAGCCCTTTCAACATTTCCCTAGAGAAAATGGGTTGCCAGTAATGTTAGAATTCAGATACAAAAAAAAAAATAGTAATAATGTTGGTGCTTATCCAAATAATGTCCACTTGTACCATTAATTGCTACTGTAAGAGGAATCGGCTTCTCCCTCAGCAGCTGATCCAGTCAACTAATCAGTATGCAGCTCTCTGGCAGTTTATCTCGTCAAAGAAAGAAATGCTGCCTATTAGTTTGGAGCAGGTGGCCAAGCATTACACAGTGAACCTTTTTAAGCCTCCGGCAAGAGCACTTTAGAGTTAACAGATCATACAAGTGCTCAGACAGCATAGTTCTGTATATTAAATGGTATTTATTATTTATATATTTAATGTTTGGAGACTATTTGCTGAAATGCACTGAACATTTAATGAGCTTCACTGGTGTGTGTCCAACATAGTGATAGCAGAGTTTAAATTTGTATTACGCTGGGATTGGAGCTTGGTTGTTGCACTGATTTTGTATCAGGGAGAATATATATACCGTATTGGCACGACTATAAAGCGCACATTAAAATCTTATATTTTTTCAAAATGTGTGGTGCGCCCTATGTATGTATGTAGGGGAAGTGTGGGCATCGATTGTAGATAAAATAACGGGGATGTGCGTTATGCAGAACATCGTTGTTTTAACAACCTGAAAAAGACTGGATCAGTGGATCACAGAGCAAAGACTGGATCAGTGGATCACAGAGCAGAGACTGGATCAGTGGATTACAGATCAAAGAACGAGTTGGAGAAGCGTTCTGACGGTCACCATTAGACTAAAAGCAGTAAAGCTAGCAGAAGCAAAGAAAATTGAACATTTTCGTCATGGTGCTTTCGTTTCGGTGCCATTTTTCCATCCGGACCAGGACTACGGTAGCGCAGCAACTTCCAGCGGATTATAACACATAATTTTCGCATCATGTTTGATGTAGATTTAGCTGCTGTTGGAATCAGAAACAGAGGATGAGGACTTTGATGGTTTGATTGATGACATTACCCCGCTCTATTTTTAAATACACACACTTGTGTGCTTGTTTTATCCGTGTGTTTTACCATTAAAAAATGTTAGTACTTTGTAATCAATACTTAAATAAAGCACAACCAAACTCAGTTTAGCTCTCGCTCTATGTGTGTATATATCTATTTCTGTATATAAACCCTATAGTTAGGTGCCTTATGTGTTTGTTAAATACAGTAATGACACACAGAACTGAGACTGAGCCTTTTAGTACAGTGACCTTATCATCTTGAAAATACGGTATATACATATATGCATATGTATGTAATAATTTTCTTTATTCGGTTTACCAGCTACATCAGAGAGGAACTTTCCCTCCACCCACTAGTTTTTTTCCCCCGCCCCACCACCACATCTCCCCCACGGCATGGGGAGATGGAGACGAGCCCAGTCCCCCTCCGCTGTTTCTCCCCAGGCTTCACCATTCATCTCCATCCGCGCGTGTCTGAACACACGAAACACACATTTCCCACTTGTTATCCTCAGAGTGCAGCTCGCCCTGTTCCCTTCTCGAGGAGCGGAGACGCTCTGTGGGTCCGTGGTCACCCATACACACTCTCTTCTCCTTGTGGGAGGTGTGCTATTGTTGATATGTTATTGGGTTTTCTCAAGAATTACACCATAAATTACTAAATAATACCTTGGGTGTTTATTTATTTTAATTACTTAACAGGTCAGGCATCAATTTGTGACAAGAGATTAATGTCTTCCTGGAAAAAAAAATCCGGTCTGGTCTGGTCATCTGCATCTCACGAGTTTTCCTTTGCAGATTTTACAACAGAAAGTTTAAATTTCATGTTTTTTCACTGAACCAGAGGCATGGCGACAATTAAGCAGTATTACCCGAGCGGGTGGTCTTTAATTTAATTGTAATTTCTGCAAGACTATGATGCAGTCAGGACTGAAGGGCAAACAAAAAAAACTGCGAGGACTAAAAACGTGCCGTGTCAGCTTGAATTTTTTCTTAATCAAATTAGACTCTGCACGCAACGTTTAACGGGGACTCCGCTGTTGCTAATTTTTGGTAATTTATGGTACTAAACCATTGACTGAGAAGCTGCTAAATGGTGAAACAGTCATTGGAACTCATCACAAAGACAACGCTGAATGGAACACAGGCATATTTTACAAACCAGGGATACTTGGTGATGCCTCTACCTGCTAAAATCCCACAATTCAGTAGCCTAATGTGAATTTAAAGATGTAAATGCATGGACCACAGCACCTCAGTAAGTATGATGGTGCAGTATGTATTATGAGATGTGTCGGCCTTCTCCGATAAATTCAGAGCGGACTCGTTCTGAACCTGCGTTCCTCTTTTGTTTTAAGCGCACGTGGCGCCTGTGGAGTATCCCCACTCCGTACTCCACTCCAACGTAATAGGATTTAAAGCGGCGGGATCGATAATCCCGTTAAACAATTGGAGAGCGAGGACGCGGCGCTCCGGCGGGGCGCCGTCCACGCTCGCCGCAGGTTTATCTCGGCTCAGAGGAACCGAGCTGCAGCTGTACGACTCTGAACCAGGCTCCTCTCCTCCTGCAACGCTTTTAATGGCAAAAAACTGTCCATTCAGTTTGACTGACTCCTATAGAATCAGCCGTATTAGTGAACATCTAACGCAGCACGAGCAGCAGTTCTTCACTATATCAAAGTATTAGGATAATCTAAATTACACTGGATGATTTTCTTGATCATATCACAGAGGCTTAAGTGCAGAACCCACTTATCTTGATGAAATGTGCCTAATATTTCTGTTAAAATCAATCTTTTCCTCAGTGTCTAAGGAACCCTTACTCACTTGAAATTGTGTCTTGATCCTTTGTTAGTCATGAGTGGACTGAGGAGTTTAGAGAAGGAACATTATTGTACCTTTGCTTCTGTAAAACTCCCACAATTTTGTCTGAAATGGACAAATTTAGACTTCTTTATATGTAATTATATATTCTAATGCAATTTGAAGAAACTTTCTTGAACCAAATGTCTGGAAGATCTTATTCATCTATAAAAGCAAGGAGTGTCTCTCCATGTATTTCCAATGTACATTTTGTCTATTAAAACCATGCAACAGTCCAACACACAAACATATCAATACAGAACTGCTGTAATAGTTGTATAATAGGCTTAATGATTCAAAATCATCACATTTTTTTAAGTTTTCCAACATAGAGCTGAAGTAGGACTGTCCTTTTTCTCTCTGTGTCATAGCAGGGATATTTGGATCTTTTCCTCTCATTGTTAAAATCTCCTTAATGTCCAGGTCCAGGTCTTCTCTTGTTGCTGTTCGTGAAGGGGCCTGACGCCCAACAGGTCTTCATAGAACCTGTCCTGGTCTCTCCTGTGCATGGCTGCTTCGGTTGGGTTTAACCCATCCTGAGTTAAGACGTCACTTTTCTTTGATGCTGACACTTGCTGTATTTTATTTATAAAGCTCTTGTTTTCATTTTTTTTGTTTCCCCTCAAGTACGGTTTCAGCTGCCGCGCCAATGCTTTCTCTGACAACCCCTCTTTCTGTAAAAGGCTTTTTGTGTTGACCCAAAAATCTTGGGAACTCTGAGGGATGACTCCTGCGCGTGTTGTCAGACTCACATTCACACTTTTAATAAGTGCCACAGGAGACGCGCTGGTTTGGTTCCCAGTGGGAAGCAGCAACTCAAATGAGTCTGTCCATTCCTGATTAAATGCTCCATATTTTCACAGTCCTATTTCCTTTTTTTTTTGTAGAGTGTCATTTGTTACCCCTTTCTCTGGCTCAGTCTTCTATATTCTCTACCTGTAGAGCTTTTCATGATTGGCTGTATAATACCACGTGGGGGGGCTTAACTCATGCATTTGATCTGTGCATTTCCTCATTCACTGAACCATAAAGGCTGCAAAAAAACAGAAGCACGCTGTCAGGTTTTAAATCCTAAACCTCTCATTCGGCTGCAGCCAATTGGTGATGCTTGATCTAAGGTGACAAACATTAGTCTTGCAAAACGAACACTGTGCAAGGACTTGTGTTGAGATCTAGTTTGCAAACGTGCTTTTTTGCAAATTTGCTGGGGATCTCATACCTCGGCTCCAGTATGCTGAGAATATGCTGGAATTGCAAATTATGAACCACAGACAGTCCAGGGAATTATACTCAGCAAAAGCATCTGGAGATTTTAACTTAAACATGTGTTGCCTCTGGACGTTTTCTCCCGCTTAGTCAACGTCTGCTTTTTAAGTTGGTTGTTTCTTGTTGGTGTTACATGTATATTCTGCATCATGGTGGGATTTCAGATGTTTAATTAAGCTGCTTGTGTTGTAAGAGGTTGAATTTGGACCTTCTCTGGAGAGCTTTGCTGGACATAATTTGCATTCTGCTTTCTTTTTTCTTTTTGCCTTGCTACTGACTCCACCCGCCGTCAAGCATGTGAATCGTGCATAAAGTGGTATCGATGTCATGGTTATAAAGGCAATTTTGAGTATGAGTACTCATGACTGGTATTGAACCACCAATGCGATACCAGGATCTATATCAGAGCATCTCTAATTGAGTAGAGCGTTTCTATTTCGCAATACAAAAGAACAAAAACACGTTTTTCACAAGCAAAATCCACATTTTTAGACAAAATCTTTGTCAACATACATTTTTAAGGGGGAACATTGACTTCAAAGTTTATTTTATTTTTATTTTTTTAAATGAATGATCTGCGTTTCAAGACTCGTTTGGCTGTAAAACCTTCAACTGGCCATTTTTTTCTGGGTCATGCTGCTCTCTCTGAGCACTGTAATGGCTGGAGAACATGTCTGATAATGATGTGGTTGGGTCTGCACTGAAGTGAGTTGAAAGTCTGCGGCCTTTCATACAGACACTAGAGATGCTTTGTGTGTCGGCATCAAACGGCGAGGAGCATGACAAAAACAAGCCGTTTGATGCCCTGCAACATCAGTCTGTTCTTCATGCTTCTCGTGTCTTATTTACCTCCCTGCACAGCCCGACAATTCTATACATTCTACTATCATATCTGTATTATCAGTAGTTGGTTTATCTGTCAGGATTTCACGTCCAGTCATTTAAAGGATTACAGTATGGGCAGATTCTTGGATGTTGCCTCCTCTAAATGTCATCCTAGCCTCAGAGACAGATATCAATCTCAGCTGTGAACCACATTACGTCGCTGTCTTGGGTTTCTGTGGACAAGCGGGCACCAGATTAGAGAGATGTAGTACCTGCTTCAGGGGCTGTGGCTGATAAGGAGAGAAGAATACGGCCGGACTGAGAGAGCTGCGCATGGGAGACAAAAGCAAGGCCGTCCCCGTCCTTCTCCCACATAAAGAGCAATCTCTAACCTTTTAGGATGAACAGGCACAACTGTGCATACAGATGCACCCACGCCACACACGCACAAACACACGCCAGTGATCTAAATGTCTCATAAACACTTTATTTCCGCCCTCAATCTGCTATTGTAGCAGCAGAGATAATCTTCTCAACACAGGGACGATGTTCTCCGCTGTTATTGTGGTGTTCACCAGGATGACGGATTGCAACAGACAACAGGTAATCATAAAATAAAAGGGAAGAATTAGATAATGACTGAAAGGTGGGGGAGGACGCAGACAGATAAGAAAAAAAAATGAAAAAGACAATCAGCTCAATGACAGTGATGCTGTTTACCCCGAACACAGTGCTGTGTCATATTGTTGGAGCATGTGGTTCCCAGCGTGCATTGTTTTCACTCACAGTGATTTTGAATAGCACGAGCAGCATGGAACCTGAAGTCATTTCAACACGTGCCCAAGTGTGTGTTTTGTCAACTCTGTCTGAACTGGCCTCCAACACAGACGGATAATTGCATGTGGTGTCACAGAAGAAATTTAGGGAGCAGAGGAATAATTCTATTTGTCGGTACATTTTTTTGTATTTCTGATATATTTCATTTTTACCTGATTACTTCACTTCTTAGAGCTTGTGTTTTTAATATTTAGGTCTCTGGTGTTCTGTTGTGACATCACAACGTTACTTTTCTACCTCTGTCCGACCCCAGGTGTTTGAGGGGCGGGGCTTTCCTGACAGCAGTAGGCCAATCACAAGGAGGGAGGGCAGAAACAGGGGTTTTCAAAGCCATTATTAATGGTACTAAGTGGTTTTTAGACCATAAAGCAGGTAATTTTATGAATAAACTTTGAAAGTAATACTATTAATTTCAGAAAATGTATGACATAGGACCCCATTAAAGCTGCAGTGTGGGATGTTTGTCTCC
This sequence comes from Eupleurogrammus muticus, assembly GCA_036785175.1. Lineage (NCBI taxonomy): Eukaryota > Metazoa > Chordata > Actinopteri > Scombriformes > Trichiuridae > Eupleurogrammus > Eupleurogrammus muticus. The sequence continues at coordinate 996,164 of JAYKQN010000009.1, read as the reverse complement.
CCCTGCTGGAGGTGAGAAGTAATTGCAGACACTGTCCACACAAACGCGTATAATAGGCTACAAAGTGGAAGTTTCTAGTGCATTGTGGGATACGTCTTACCTTGCGAGGCGGCTGAATTCTCATGAGAATCCATCTTGTGATATTGTGTCTAAACCCCAGTGGTCTGGCCCAATCAATGGCTGGCGTGAGCTCATGATCAGGAAACGACTTCTCACTCAGCCCATGATTGGTCCAATCAGCAGTCATGTATTTTATTTATTTATTAAAATGTCAGCTCTATCTACTGTGAAATACTGTTAGATATATATATATATATATATATATATATATATATATATATATATAATACTTGTCGGAGCTCCCTCTGCAAAGTCTTGCAAAAGGGACCAGAAATGTATGTATATGTAAATGTTCCATACATGCATGGTAAAAATCCGTACTTGCTTTTAATTCTAATGGATTTCCAAGGTTTAAAGTACAGGTTCTGCCTTTTTTTTATAATTAATTGCAAATCAGTATCCATCCATCCATTGTCTATCCCGCTTATTCCCTTTGGGGGTCGCAGGGGTCTGCTGGAGCCTATCCCAGCGCGTTAAGGCGAGAGGCAGGGATACACCCCAGATGGTCGCCAGCCAATCGTGGGGCACACACACCATTCACACACCATTCGCTCTCACACTCACACCTATGGGCAATTTAGAGTTTACCAATTAACCTGAGCATGTTTTGTATTGTGGGAGGAAGCCGGAGTACCCAGTGAAAACCCACGCAGACACGGGGAGAACATGCAAACTCCACACAGAAAGGTCCCAGACCCAGGACCAAGGCGGTCTTGAACCTGCGACCTTCTTGCTGTGAGGCAACAGTGCTACCCACCGCACCACCGTGTCGCCCGCAAATCAGTATTTGACATTCAAATCTATAAACACACATTTCCCCAATAGATTTTGAGGAATTACCAGCTTTAAAAAAAAAAAGGAAGAAGCAGTTTCAAATTAGAGTTTGTGCCTCTTGAAGAAAACACACATTCGCTCTGTGAAACATAGGTTTCCCTCTCGTAAGATGGGTTTACTGCGGCGGACAAAGCTGGGCAGTGTCCATCACAGTTCACCAGTTCTAACAGTTCCTTCTTCACGGTCACCTATCGGCTGGAATAGTTTCAGTTTGTCAGCTGGAAAGGAGGCTGTAGTGGATTAGGGTGCGTGGTGCAGAAGGCTGCGCTACTGAGTTGCTGTAGTCCTTTCTGATAACGAGGGGAAATAGCTCTCCGTGTTTTTACTTCCCATGTCACACCGAAGTCTCTCGGGGATTAAAGATTTCTTCTCTGCATGGCCATCATTAGATTTAATTGCAGTTAGTTTGAGCCTGGGCTTTTATGGCTGTTGACCTTGAATGCCGATTTGTTCCAGATAAATCGGATTTATTCATTGCAGGACATTATTAAAAAATCAAGCCCACACGAGATTTGAGCTCCACCGCTTTGGTTTGTTTTTTGAAGTGAGAATTGATTTCTTTGTGAAGTGGAACAGAATGAATATTCTGGCAGCAGAGAGATATAATCACTTTATTTTATGTGCGGACTGTTTGTGCAGATAGAGTATTGATATCTTAAATCACTGGTTGTTAACAATCATTTTGCAGAAGGAAACCAATTTCTGAGGTGGCAGATGATAACCTTTCAGCAGTGTAGCACCATTTTATAAGGCAACTTGTCCTCTCTTCTTCTGTAACAGTCTCTTCCAGACAGATCCTGTGATTCACAAATTGTCTGTGAAATGAAACTAAACCGAGATTCACACATGTGGTTTTGTCACCATTGGATAACTTGCCACAAATAGTTATGTGTGTGTGTGAGGTTACGCTGATAACTTGGATAAAATATGCATCCGGTATAAATTACTATTTGTGAATACTAGTTTTTCTCAAGTACAATGTGTGCCAGTGAATATGCTGGTTTCACAGGGCATCTCATGCTTCTAACCACATAATGTCTAAGCAGTGCTCTAAATTCTGGCCTCATTTTGGTGAGAAAATGCAACTGAAATACTACATTGCATCTTAGGTTAAAGTATAATATAATTTAGAAAATCAATAAAAATCAAGTTGTCTTAAAAACTTGGTTATGTATATGTACATAACTCGATGTATATATATGTGTGTATATGTATACGTGTATGTGTATATGTGTATGTGTATATGTATGTATATATATATATATTGATTAGTTATTATAATGTGATGTTGGCAAGAATTTTATTTTCAAGGCCTGTGATTCTGAGGACTCTAATATGATGTGAAAGCACGATGTGTGTATCAGCATTGGCAGCGTGAGCATGTTAGCATGGCAATATAAGCATTCAGCCCAGAGCATCACTGTATAGATAGAAGCCTTTTTCTGGGCCTTTAAGGCAGTCTGGCTGCTATTCAACACCAGGTCAAAAACAACCAAAAAAAAGTCCTTTTAGTCTCTGACATTCAGCCAAGCAACTGTGCAGGCGATGATTAACTTTAATACACTTTATTGAATACAAAGACACATTGTGCACGGAATAAATGGCCATGAGTCAGAGAGTTTATCGATGGTGGTTCAGCGAGAGGGAAGCTGCTGTCCAACGTGCACAAATGAGTGTTTCACTTCATCTCTGGATAGAATGAATGTGCATCTCTCCTCTTCTGCATTTCCTCATATAAACAGCGATCCATGATAAAGCATAAATCAGAGCATAAACCAAAATGAAACCTTTTTCTATCGTTCTAAAACCTGCACTAATGACATTTAGTTCATTACATGGTGCTTCTTGTTGCAGAAGCACCTACGTATATGTCGGGTAGAGATAGATGACTCATATTTTGAATGGTTTCTGTTTTTATTACGCAAATTCAGCAGACACTGCTGTCACATGTCAGTGGCAGTGATTGACTTTGGACAGTTTGTCTCCACATTTTGTCCGGCTGTGTCCTGTATGTCTAGTGGTTATGCTGGGTGGTTGAAAACGTGTTTTGCTGTCTGCTTTCCCACTGTAGGTGGTGATGATTTCCTGCATCGGGAGCTCTGGCTGTTGTCAGCAGGGCAGGTCAAAGTGACAAAGAGTGAGAGATAGTTTAGAGTGAACAGGTCATGATTGTGATGCAACAGTTTAAGGTGATAAGGTAAGGCGAGGGAATATGATGCATTAAAGGTGCCATATCATACACTTTTCTGAGTTTTATTTGATGACCTAATATTTATAACAGAATGTATTCCTGTTTAAATTTTTTTAACAAGAAAGGAAGCACAGGTTTGGTTTAGGTCCATCTGGTTAATATTGCATAAGCCTCTTTTCTGATTTGGCTGATGCTTGATTGGAAGACAAATGGGGCGGTGCTACTACTTCATGACATCACAAAGTCAAGGAAGTAGAAACGAGCCATGAAACTGCAAAGTTTCCAACTTCAGATGGTGCACATCTTAAGGTTTTGTAAATATTTGATGCATGGGACAGGCTTTATAGAACATAGACCTTAGGTTAATTATGGTAATACCCAATGCTTCATTGGTTTCTGTGTGTGCATAATGCAACAATTATGGTCTCGAACTTGTTTTGCATCAATTGTCACCATGCATGAGCCAATCAAAGCATGAGGTTGGGAGGTAGCCATCTTGACTACAAAAGTTTGTAGTTTAGGTAGATATGTGACAAGTGGGAACTGGGATACTTAAAAATTGGGCATACCCTTTCTGCAAATGAAACTGCAATAAGGAGGTGTGTCTTAAGAAGTTAATTCAAGCATCATGTTAATAGGTTGGTTGTTATTGGCAATAATCAGGCCGACACACACTCTGACGATAGTCTCAACAGTCTGTCTTCTCAACTGATGCTACACCAGTGAAAAAAAACAGTTCATTATCCTCTGCATCAGCAAAGAAGAACTGTTGTCTACGCTTAAACTACGTCAGTCGATGAACTCCTCTCCAATGTTGGAGGACGATGGTTGAAGTAACTGACAGCGCTGCTATCACTTAGAGTCAATCACACTCTCTTTGTTTTTGTTCTCTCATCTCACTGACAGAAATACTCGCTATGTTTTGACTGATATTAACATGGGATCAGATCGAGACTCAGAGCGGGGGGAAATGATCCGAACACCCTCCTCACTCAATCTCTGTTCAGGCGGCGTCACGAGTAAACACAGCCGAGGCAATTTCCTTGCTTCAGGATGATGTTTGTTGGGGAATTTTGTCGGCTGTTGAATCCAACGAAGAGAGTGTGTATATTTATCTTTCGTCCTGATGTTAGTTTAGGTGTGATCTTCTTTAAAATCATGGACAAACATGGACAGCGACTGGCCTAATGTGTGGGGCATAGTGTTCAGGCGAAACATGCCAGTGGTACAGACCAGCCAATGAAGGGTGACCTGAGTAGATGCGATGTGGAGTGTTGCAGAGTATCTGCTCTCTGTTCAGAAGAGATGATTCGGGTAGTTGTTAGGCATCACACAATTATGTTTAAAGATTATGTGATGCATCCCAGATCATATGTGCCGATGTGATTTCCCTGCAGAGGCTGAACTGAGCTGCGACTATTCACCGGAGAGATGTGACGAGCCTTTTCTGATTTCTGGGTTCGTCTGATTGCTCGATGGTCGCAAATGGCTGTGAAGTGTCTTTGTGTTGTTCCCTTCAATACATAATAAGTCATGTCAGATTCACTGGAAACCTTCTAAATGGCACTTTTACAATAACACCCATCAGTCATTGTTCATGCTGACTAGTTAGGAGAGGTGGGGAGAACGGGATCGATACCTTACAGGCGGTTGGTCTTCCATCTCAAATATGACCTCAGACATCCTCCTTTTTTGAATGCTGTGCTTGAATCACAGCGAGATTGTTGCCAGAAGCCTCTCCTCCCTTCTTCTCCCTCTCTTTGTACCGTGTTCACTCTGCAGTTAATGCTGTTCAATGCATAGGAACTAATGAACTGTTTATATCATGTTATTATGCAGCTTCTGATCTGTAATCAAGCTGTACAACCTAATCCTAAACAGACCATAGCCACAGTATAAAATATCATTATAATTACATACTTCACAGTCATTCAGATGCTGAAGGGCAACGTGTTTCCCATATTAAATAGCAATACATATATAGCTGCGAGCAGCAATGAGGGGCCAAGCAGATGCTGTTAGGTCACAGAGATGCTCCCAAGAACCCAGAAGAAATTTCAAGTCAGTACAGCAAAGTTTAAAGAGATATATAAGGCCACTTCCTGTTTGGCAGCTTTGCCATCCAATCTGATTGGCTTTAATAGACATTGTTTGTATCAGGCTCTAAACATCATCTCGTCGAGTTTATGGCTATCAGACAAAACGTGGTAATTTCTTGACTGTCCTCCTGATGGGGTCTAAGGTACCTGTACGTTGCTGAGAGATGGAGCCACTTCCTGTTTGAAGGCTTTGCTTTAAATTTTGATTGGCTGTTACAGGTTGGCGGTTTTAGTTTAGTTCCAAAGACAAGAAGTAATGCATTTATGGGCCTTGGTCTGAGGACGATGTGTGTAAAGTGTTATCCAATTATGTTATCCCTCCAATGTTGACCAGTTGGTGGCGCTAGAGATTTTGAGGTGGCAACATGAACCTGTTCCCAATCAGTAAACACGATTCCATAATGTTAAACTAATCAGTTCTAGGGGCTGCTCTAGACTTCCATTGCAGAAGAAGAAGAAAATGCAGTTCCACGGCTGCTTGGCCCCAAATATTCACACAATCTGACTTTTTTTTTCCCTGTTCCCTTATTTCTTGCTTGTCCAGTTTCTATTTTATTGTTTTAATATGAAACCGTTTCTGCGATTTCTTTTTCTTCCTTGCACTTCCTGTGTTCCCTGCCTTTGCCTCGTGCGTTTCCCTTACGTCTTCATCGCTGTCAGGTTCTCTGCGTTTCTGTGTGCTTCCTTGCCATCTACTTTGTTCCAGTTTTGCTTTATTTCTTCATTAGATTCCATTTGCACCTGTCTGCCTGCTCTTCTTTGCATTTCGGTCCACCTGCTCCACTAATATTACATTTCCAGCTGAATCATCCCCATGGTGCTGCAATCCATATGATCACGCACAATAAACTTTGCAGAGTGTCATAGGACACCATACGAACTGTTAGGAGGTATTGAAAGACGGACTTTGGTAAAAATATGTTCTCTTTAGCGGATGCTGCTGCTGTTCACGTTCTCTCATCATTCCCTCTCTGTCCCCCTGGCAACTTAAAAATCCTCTCCATCAGTGGGTACCTTTTTACACAAACCGGATAGAGCAAGATCCTCTGAAGCCTCACACACACACACATTGTTCACAATACACACAGAGGCATCATGTGGTGCTGTGAGAATAATAATAAAAAAAGATAATAAATAAAAAAGAACATGGAGAAGTTTCAGCGAGCAGAGATTTCACTGCTTCACACTGCCCACATTACGTACTTCAAAAGGGTTGTTGTCCATTAGTTCAGAGTCTCTTCGGGCTTTTGATGAATAATATCCTCTTTCCTGTCCTACTGCATTTTTTTTAATGATTTTTTTTTCTTCCCTCTATTCAACTACTGTACTAATGTATTGTTACTAATGTACTCTAATTTTGCAGTAGACTATATGAGAAGTTTTAACACTTTCTAACAGCATTCTGTAGAAAAGTAATGGAGAAGAAGAGGGGTACATCTGCTACACAGAGAAAATAATTAAGTTTGCACTTAGATGATATATACTACTCCTATAAAAAACTCATTCGTGCAGTCTTGCAAATCATGTTTGTCTCCACTCTGCATCCCAGTGAGCAATAAAGTCCCTGTAATGTACACTCATTCAACAATATAGATTTATGGCTTTAAGTACCTAAAATCAGTTTAATATAGGTACATTTCCTCCTGAAATGTACACAGGCCGTGTGCTTTCCTCTAAGGATTGAGCCCTTTGAAGCGTGGGACAGTACTAATATCACACCTAGCACTCCTTATAAAACTCTCTCCTGGACCTGTAAGTCAGGCTGTTGAGGCTCGGCCTGCTAATGGGACGCAGCTCCCTTCATCTCGTTTGGGGCCAGCATGAAATGTCAGCCTCTCTCGCGCCGTCATGCCAAGCGGAGCTGGCACCTGCGCTATCGGGCCCTGGCACGGCCGCCTCTCTTTTCCTACAGGAGGGATCGGCTAATTAGGCGATAACAAAGGACACCCTGAGAAGGATTTCAGCAGCCGAATTGGCCGAAGTGAAGCAGAAACCCAATTAAAATGCAAATTTGATAGATACCTAATTTGTGGCTAAATTTCTAATTTTACAGGTAACTATCCTTTATTGTGTGCACCCATGCTGAAATTGTATCTACAATCAATGTGCCTGTCTCTGGTCACTTCTGTCTTTTTCTTTTTTTTTTTTTCTTTTTCATGTCAACATGAACCATCTAATGCGACTGATGAGCACTGGAAGTCTGTGTTCTCTCTCAGTACGTGGTGGGGATGATATGATCACACAAGCTTTTGATATTAATGATGGAAGCCAGCTATATATATATATATATATATATATATATATATATATATATATATATATATATATATATATATATATATATATAATGTATGTGTGTGTGTGTGTGTGTGTGTATATATATGTGTGTGTGTGTGTGTGTGTGTGTATATGTGTATATATATATGTGTGTGTGTGTATGTGTGTATATATATGTGTGTGTGTGTGTGTGTGTATATATGTGTATGTATATGTATATATTTATAAATATATTTATATATATATATATCACTTTATATAAGATTATTTTACTTGTTTAAGTCTTTTAATGCTGCTCTATAAATAAAATTGACTTGATTCTTGTCCCTTTAGCTATAATCTAAACTCATAGCTCTAAATAAATAGGATCCTCAAAGTCTTCCTTGGCCGTGACTGAGCAGTTTCCACATAGTACAGTAAGATTTTTTTTTTTTTTTGAGGTCAAAATGTCAGTTCTGTGCGAGCGCGCTCGCCGTGTTTCACGCGACGGTAAAGTCAGTGATGCGGGAGCACTTGTGTTTGTGGATACAGATGGAGGGAAACAGGCCATTACTCTGCTGGACGTCTCCTCACAAAGTCAAACCTGTTCTCACATCAGAAGCAGCTCTTGAGCGCGGCCGTCCGTGCGTGTGCATGCTGATGGGCCGAGGCCCCGGCGTGTGCCGAGCATCATTAGCACACACGGGTTGTGAGTTTGGACCTGATGAAACCTGATCACCGCCGCCCCAGAGCGACGGCGCTCTCCATTTTCATGGCTCGCATCCAGGGACTAGACACTGGTACTGTGCAGGCAGGCAGAGGAAGGGCAATCATCTGATGTGTATGGAAGCCCATTCCCACCACATAATAATAATAACTTATAACTATGACTTCAAAAGTCTAAATATTGAATAATTATGACTTTGTATCTCATAGTCAAGTAAGATTGACAGAGAATATTGATAAATCCAGACAGGAGTCATGTATTTGCATATTATTATACATATTTCTGGGTTTAACAGGCTATTTTATAGCAAGTTTTCCCGAGGCCCTAAAATACAAAACAATATACATAAACATTAATTACTATTCTATAATGAATTGGCTTACATATGTATAGGCCCAGACAGTGAATATGACGGATGTGAATATAGTGGCAGAAGTGTGTGTGTGTATGTGTGTATGTGTGTGCACACAATTATGCATAGCCCTGTCAAATACATCTCTTGAATTTTTTTTTTCACTTCACTTACAAATTAATATTTCACCTTAGTTTTTAATAGTTAAATATGACAAAAAAGAAAGTCTGAATCCATAACTGATTTGTGTTTGGTTGAATTTGTAAATATCTTTAACAGAGAAAAACAAAAATTCACACCATCCAAAATTAATCATACCCCAGTGATGCAAAGACCGATAGCTACAAGATTTCAAAATAAAACAAAGTCCAAGGTGAAATACTAATTTGTGAGTCAAACAATAAAAAAAACCCTTGTATTTAACTGGGCTGTGTGTGTGTGTGTGTGTGTGTGTGTGTGTATATATATATATGTGTATATGTGTATGTATATGTATGTGTATGTATATATATATGTATATGTATGTGTGTATATATATGTGTGTGTGTATGTGTATATATATGTGTGTATGTATATATATACACATACACACATATTTGCATATATATATATATATATATATATATATATATATATATATATATATATATATATTTATGGTTCAGTAGTTGGAGACCAAACCAACAAAAATAGCGCCATCATCTGGTCAAATTTCACTAAATTCAGCAACACTGCAGTTACTAGTGTCCCTAGCAACACGGCTGCCAATGTGAAATGTTATGTTATGTTAAAATACAGGTTTGCAGCACAGCATGGTGATATATATGTAAACAGTATTCAAAGCATTTTAGCTGCAGCTCGGCATTATGGGTATTATCATACAAACAGTCTGCTTGCCTGACATGTGAATTAGATGCAGATGTAGTGATGTTAACATACAGGGTCAGACTGGCTGTTCAAAGCCAGCTGATCGTCCACGTGGGGAAAACGAACACTTCAAACATGAAACCTGAACCACGAGACGCCGTGGTTCCGTCCCGCTCTGCCTCGCCTGCTCTGCGCGCGTTCGGCTCCGCGCATGTGAGGCCTGCTATTTTCCCTCCAAAGAAGCAACTCATTAAACCTGACCTTTGCAGGGAGATGCAACTTGACTTTTGAAAACTGCACAAAGCCTCTGCGAAAAAAACGGCAGGCTCCTGTGAAGGAGGGCGAGACAAATCCAACGGCGCGGCGGGGGGATTTTAAACATATACTGGCAGATAAAACTGCTTCTTAACTCATCCAATTTATTCTCATCTTGTTAAGAACAAGCGGCAGAAATCATTACAGCACAGTCCGCATGCTCCTCCGAATGGAATCCTCCAGACCGCGGTATCGACTGCGGCCTCATCGGGCTGCGTACGGCAGCAGCCTGCAGCACTTCAGAGGAGCCACGTGTTGTTTTTGGATCCCGACAGAAATGTGGTCCGAGGATTGGGAAGTGCAACCTAAACTAATTAGGAGCCAGTCATTAGACTGAGCCCATGTATTTTCCCCCTAAGTGGTGATCTGTTCCGCGTGCCAGCCAGAGGTGTTTCAATTATGTATTTTATTAAAATAGATGATTTCATCCTTTTTTTTCTATAATGATTTAATCATTAAATCCAACCATAGGAAGGATTTTGCCGTCCAGACCCAGTTAATTCCCACATCTAATTATCTGAATCCATGGACGTACTGTCACATTCTGTTTCATCTGGTTTCTGTCACATCATTTTTTTTTCCTGTGTTTTATTACCATTTAACAGCCGGAGGAATTCAGTTTCTTATCTTATCCTTTTTTTTTCCCCCCATCTTTTATTCATTGTCATTTATTGGCTGATTGTCTGACCTGGGAAATATGTAAAAGTGTGATTTTGTGATGTGAAGGAAAAAAGACAAAAGGCATTGTGTGTGTGTGTGTATTTAGGTTTCTGTTCCTCCTATCCACTCATTCTGATGTGGCTCCTCTTTAGTGCTGCTGAAACACACACATTAGAAAAGACTCCTGCTGTGATGTCACAACAGGAGCGGATCCATGATCAACACTGCATTGCTGCTACACGTCTAACTAGGTGCTTTTAGCTGATAGAAAACTGCTTTTTTTGTATTAATAGTTGAGAAAAACACTATTAAATTGTGAAAATGGGACTGATGCATGTGAGAACATTTGTTTTCCTCTGTTCTCATGCTGTAGCTGCCATGTTAACGGGGATCATTGTATTCTGTTTGATGGGGACGTGTGTCTCTGTGGAGCGGACATGTGTACCATAAATAAAATATATGAACCCATAATAAGGTCAGATGTGCCTATTTGATGCGGAGATGACAAGGCTGTAAATGCAAACCTGAGCATCTCATCACCTCCCCAGAAATGAAATCATCTCCAGTTTTCACTGTGAAATATAAACGCGACTTTTCGCCCCCCCCACCTCCCCCCCGTGACGTGGGCGGTTTTACTGGAGGACAGAAACACTGTGCGCTGGACGTTAATTATAAATCATAGACATGTTGTGGTCAGGAGCCTTGAGCCCAGTGTAAAATAGAAAACATGAATGGGCCGCTCTTTGTAGACTCAACGTGAACTCGCTCTCTAATGAGAATTTAATGAGGGCGACTTTCTGCCCCTACGGTGATGAGACTGACTGCTGAACTATGAGGAACGATTTTCATAAAATCGTCAGAAACGTGTCGACGCGTGGGATTAGTCATCTTTTATCCTATTGACCCAAAATAAGACAATTAAGGTGTTGAGTTTGAATGAGTTCCTTATAGAACATTCCACTCCTATTCCTGTTTGCATGCTGCAGAGCAAAGTCCGATTATTGATTTGCATCCTTCCTTTTTAATGCATCCATTTTAATTCATAATTTCCTCAACTTAAGTGTTTTTTTGTGTGTAAATTTGCATCCTTTCTGCATCCTCCTGACAGATGTGGCATATCAGGATGCAGATTAAACGGCATGGTTATTGCAGGCCTGAGCATTGGGCCGCTCACAATGAAGGGCCAATTCTTATCTTGGCAAAAAAAGGATGTGCTCACTAACGCGGTTTTAAACTAATTTGTGAATAAAATTTGAGAGAAATTAGCCTTTTGTGAGCAATAGACACATCTTAGAGCTTGTATTTCCAGCCAAAACCAACAACTGCTGTTTTGATATTTCAGTTTAGTGCAGTTTAAATCACATAATGTGTGATTTCACTTTTTTTAAATGTTTGAGTCATACAGTACGAGCCTGCCCTGTAATGTTGTACAATAGCAAATCCTGCAAACTCTAAATCCTTACTAGCTACTGATGAGATTAATGTGGTTATATTTCATCAAATCACATATATAATGATTAATGGTATATTTATAACATATGTACTATATAGACTACTAGTCACATGCTTTAAAACACCTTGTAGAATTTGCATTGTATAATGTCTTAGCAAAAATTGCAGCACTTGTAGTAAATGTTTGGATGAACTTTATTTATGTCCATTATTGTATTATTGAAATCTGTAATTCTTAATTCGTCCCTGATATTTAATTCTTTAGTATGGGTAGTTATTTTTGCTGCATTTAAATCTCCCATAGTGTACGCTTTCCTGTTCATTCATTGGAATTTTGACCTCTTTAACAAGATGCATTTGAACGAGATCATCTAAATATAATTTCACAAGCTTCTTTCTGGGCCTCTCCTCTGATTGGCCGATAGGAACTGCTGCGAACAGGCGATTACTGTATAGTTGTGACATCACAACTTCAAATACGTCATGACTGCTTGTTTTAAGGCACAGTTTCTGGATACAGGCTGTGTGTGTTTCTCTGTTATTTCTACACTGTCTCCTGTCATATATACAGTACAATTTCTTTATGAGTCCAATGGATTCTATATATCTGATGAATTGGACTTTATACTGCTTAACTATATATTTATGTGTATATATAGTTATATATATATTATATATATGTATATATATGTGTGTGTATATGTGTATATATGTGTGTGTGTGTATATATATATGTATATACGTGTATGTATGTATGTATAAATATATATATATATATATATATATATATATATATATATATATATATATATATATATATTTGTGTGTGTATAACCCATAGATCTGATCAGTGACTTTCTTCAACGAGAGCATTCAGGCTCTTTGAACTGCAGAGACACAACTCTGTGCATCGTCTCTCTCAGATCACTCAGCTACACACATGTTCATTCATCATGATTAGATACTGTGTCATGTATGACAGTCAGAGTGATGTCAATCACCTAATCAGGGTTGTTTGTTAACCAAGATAGAAATCCACAACTTTCCTTGTATGTAACATGCAAAAAACGCCATCTGTGTTTATTATAGGAAATAATAATAATAATCATTCACCCATAATGGAGATTTCTGTACTAATAAAACCTTATAGATGGAGGAACCATTAATTATTTAGACCCGTCATGGCTGATTCATGATGTTTGCATGCAGATCACGATTTTTTCTACTTTTTTTTTGTCCGCCGTCCACTTGGCATCACGGTTTTTATTAAACCATCAACCACCAGTCGCCTCCAGTGGACCATAAAACCACCAAACCCGGCGTGGTTTTTATTTCACTCCAACGTGAGCGATAACGCCTCCAGATGCTCGCCGTCTTGGAGGCGTGAAACGCGTACGGGTATAAAACCCAGAGGTCGCCGGCTTCTTCTCTTCTCTCTTCCTGTGCGGCGGCTCGAGGGGTCACAGCCTATTTGTGCTGCTCCACAGATTCGCTTAATACGTGTGAGCGGACAACGCGACCTCGGTTAACCCGGTCTGTCCTCAGTGTCGAGTCAATTAGCTGTTTGCGTTTCTGCAGCCACAACGGGCTGAATGCATGCGTCTGCTCACATTTGACTTTCTGCTGAAGGAGTAAAGAGGCTGCTGTGAATAACTGGGATGGAGCCTGTTGCACTATACAATCTGTTATTTATTTATCTGTTATTTATTAGTTTATTATTATTACTGTGGTCTTTATTCCTTTTTTTCACTGATTTTCATCTTGTACTCACTTACTTATTTAGATTTTTTTCCATCATCCGTACACACTGATACTGACACTGTGGCACTTTATTTTCATATCTTTGACTACAGTTTCAACCAGATATTTAATAGGAAGTAATAATTGTAATGCATTTTTGTATATTTACTGTAGTATTATAATATATTATATAAAGAGTTTGTTTTTAAATAAGGCAAATGCATGTTTTCTTTGGCACAATGCTGTGGATAAATTAGATTTTCACTAAAAATGTGAAATACACATATTCTTGTATCGGTTACTTCACCAACTTTACTGCAGTTTTAGTTGAAATTTATAGTGAACCGTTATAATGAAAACGTGGATCACTCTTACAGGCTTCAAACTAGGTTTTGCAGTTTGCACTAATTGTTTTGGGAAATGAAAAAAAAAAAAGAAATGCTTCACCCTACCCCCCCTATGAACATGTTCAGCTACAGCCGATAATTAGTGAATGGATATGATTGACATTATATTAGCAGCTGCTCAGAGCTCACACACGTGTTGGAAGTAAAGGTTCGAGGCAATATGCTGCGAATTAGGCGAAGCCCAGCGTGTGATTGAGTCATTTATCAACGCTGTGGCCAAGAGCATGTTTGGTGTGGTTGGAGGAGAGAAGGCGCAGGAGGAAGATGAGCGGCCTGTGGAGAGGAAGTCATCGGGTTGTCGTGGAGGAGGCGTGTGTGTGTGCGTGTGTGTGTGCGTGTGTGTTAGGACAGGGAGAGGGAAGGTAATGTCTTTTTCACTGCTCCATCATCCCCTATGTGTCTCATCTTCCCAGATGAATGCCGTCAACCGGCTTAATGATGCCTTCTTTTTTTTTTTTTTTACTACCATTTGTTCCTGTGAGACCAGCCATTGAGCTGCACAACCTGCAAACATAATAATTCACTCACTACCCACCACGCTGCACAGCATCATCGGCATAACTCCCGGTTTCCCCGCATGCGTCGTCACGACGACGACGTCCAGCCTCCATTAAGCCCGTCTGAGCACGTCATTCACGCTGAACATCGACCCCCGACGTATTCATCTTTTCATGCTTGCGTACGATAAATAAACGATAAACTGATTTTACACAACTACATACAAATAAAAAAAAAGAACCAGAACCACAGGCAAAGTTTTATACTTTATGTAAAGAGTGAGTGAAGTTATTTATGCATTTGTACCTCATTGAAATTCAGATTATTAAAGAAGTGAATAATAATAAAGACAATTAAATTAAATAAAAAAAATAAAATAATATTAATATTAGAAATATAATAAATACAAAAAAAAAAAACAGGTTTAGTCTATTACATCCAAATAGGAGCCCCTAGATTTTCATATAAACATCCTCTTTATCTATTATTCTATAGCACAGCTGTTCATAAGAGGCTCATTAAACCAGCGCTTCTCAATTATTTTCTGTCGCCCCCCATGAAAGAAGAAAACACCTCGCGCCCCCTGCGTGACTATAAATATTTTTCTATAAAATAGTTATAAGTACCTCTGCATAACACTGTATCCTTATAAGAGAATAAAAAAGAAATAAATATGGACCAACTTACAGCAAAGAATAGCTTTATTAACTAACAGAAAAGATTTAAAGTGCATCTAAAATTAAAAAATAAAATTTAATCCTTAATTAAACTATAAACATTTTCTGACAGACTTTGTCAAACCATATGATACTGAAAAATATCAGCGTGATTGTGGTGTTGTAATGTCTTTAATGTCTTTGTCTCCAACATTTCAGACTCAGTAACACACCGGTCTTTCACAGTGAACCAAGCGCTACAGACGCTTCGTCATATTTCCTCGTCTTAGCTTTGGGAGACTTTCGTTTGTCTCTTTATCTCCGTCTCTCTCCGCCTGTCTTCTCATCCCTGTTAAATATGTTTTCATGGTGTCACTTGGTGTCTACACTTCATACTCATAATCTGTGCTGTATGCTCCCTGTGAACACTCTGCTGCCCCCTAATGTAGCGGAGGTGCAATTGCACTTTATTCTAGGACAGTAAAGAAAAATCAAAATTAAAAAAAAAATTAAAAACCATGTTCCCCGAGGAAACCACCCCCCTTGACATAACAGAGAAATCTGTGTTTATAAATCCTAGCCTAGTCCAATAGATCCTATCGATGATCCTGTAACGCATCGATGCGATAAACGCGTTTTTAAAGCTTGGGCGAGCGCGTGTTTTCAGCAGCGGATTCTCTCAATGTCACAGCGAGACCGAAAAAAATATAGAGCGGATGTGATTACAGCCGCGGCGAGAAGGGCCGCGCGTGGTGGTCACCGGATACGTTCTGCTACCGAGGAGCGTTTAATACGGCCTCGGGGAAAACACACGAGTGTGTCGAGCAGGCACACACACACACACACACACACACACACACACGGATGAATAAATGATGCACGGATCCCACAGCGACGTCCGTTTCAAGGATCTTCCCTTTCAGTTTCGAAGCAAAGCGGAAAAAGGAAAATAAGAAAGACTTTTGCATTTTATTTTTTTTGTGCAAAATG